>CM068727.1:10915762-11459529 GCA_035079005.1 Fraxinus americana | reverse complement strand
GAATATAATAGAATTTGTATTACTTACGTTTATTCGTAGTGAAGTAGAGTATAAATAACTTACAGAACAATAGTGTTGGTTATTATCGGATGAACTTTGTAACTAACGTGTTGTTCAAATACGGTAAAATTTGAATTCATTTAATTTTTATATAAATATAAGTGAATATAAAGTGAAATTAATACAAAACTAGTTGAAATGGCAACTGGCCATTTAAAATGTTAGCATGTCATTTTGGGTCACAGGGTCTCGATTTCACTTTAAAACTATTCGATCATATTTTTGAACATCTTAAAAGATTTTTATAAGTTGAACAAACTAATTTTTTGAGTATCTTATCTATAATCAAAGTATAATAGAATTTAAGATACTTACCTTCATTCATAGTGAAGACTAGAATAGTTTATTCATGGAAAATGTTGTTGATCACTATCGGGTGAACTTTTTTTTATCGATCTTGGATGTTTAATGTTACTTATCGATTTTACTCTAAATGTAATAAAATTTTTTCTACTTTCATTTTCATGTGGGTACGAGAGAATATAGAGTGAAACAAATACAAAATTAGATGTTTAATGATATTTATCGATTTTACTCTAAAAAGGCATGTCGAACAATTATATATTTTTTGTTTTGCAAACCCTAAACCCTGAAATCTAAACCCTAAACGGCAACCCTCCCTTTAAAATGATTAGATGCCGTTTTGGGTAAGGAGGTATCGATTTCACTCCGAAACTAGTAATACAGTGTTTGAAATACCATACATGTCTTGTACACATTGAACGACTACACGTGCTATGTTTTGACTATCACACTTGCCACTTACGTTTTTCTCTATTGTCAAGTGAAGTGTAGTACTGTAGTGTAGTGTAGTTTCCAACCGAATTATATGGCAACTCGCTATAGTTTTGACAAATGTGTCGACCGTAACGTCGAAATGTAGTTAAAACTCTCATCCACAAACTTTCAAGTGGTTACGGGCATGAATAAATCAAAACGAGCACGAAATGAATAGAAACGTCATTGGTACGTTTAAAATGACCAGATGTCATTTTGGGTCACGAGGTATCTATTTCACTCCGAAACTAGTAAAATCGTGTTTCAAACTCATACATGTCTTGTACACATTGAACAACTATACGTGCTATGTTTTGACTATCAAACTCGTCACTTACGTTTTTCTTATTGCCAAGTGAAGTGTAGTGTAGTTTCCAACCGAATTATAGAGTAACTCGCTATAGTTTGAACTTTGTGTGGATTGTGATATTGAAATCTAGTTAAGACTTTCATTCTTACACATTCAAGTGGACACGAGCGAGAATAAAGCGAAACGAACACGAAATTAGCAAAAATGATATACATACATTTAAAATGATTGCATGTCGTTTTGGGTCACGGGTTCTCGATTTTTTCTTCGAAACTAGTAAAAAACAATATTTCATTCTAGTTAAATCTAGTTAAAACAAGTTAAGTGTAGTGTAGTGTAGTGTAGTTTCCAACCGAATTATAGAGCAACTCGCTATAGTTTGGACAAATGTGTTGGCCGTAACATCAAAATGTAGTTAAAACTTTTATCCATAAATTTTCAAGTGGTTACGGACGTTGATTTCACTCCTAAACTAGCAAAACGGTATTTGAAACATCACATATGACTAGTACATATATAGTTAAAACTTTCGCCCCTAAACTTTAATGTGGTTAGAGCGTGAATGAATCGAAACGAACACTAAATGAGTAAAAACGTCAGATATACGTTTAAAATGATCAGATGTCGTTTTGGGTCTCAGGGCCTCGATTTCACTCAAAAACTAGTCGATCATGGTTTGAAACATCTTAGAAGATTTGTACATGTTGAATTAGCTAATTTGTCGAGTATCTTATCTCACAATTAGAATATAATGGAATTTGTATTACTTACGTTTATTCGTAGAGAAGTAGAGTATAAATTACTTACAGAACAATAGTGTTAGTCATTATCGGATGAACTTTGTAACTAACCTGTTGTTCAAATACGGTAAAAATTTGAATTCATTTAATTTTTATATAAATATAAGTGAATATAAAGTGAAATTAATACAAAACTAGTTGAAATGGCAACTGGCCATTTAAAATGTTAGCATGTCATTTTGGGTCACAGGGTCTCGATTTCATTTTAAAACCATTCGATCATATTTTTGAACATCTTAAAAGATTTGTATAAGTTAAACAAACTAATTTTTTTGAGTATCTTATCTATGATCAAAGTATAATAGAATTTAAGATATTTACCTTCATTCATAGTGAAGACTAGTATAGTTTATTCACGGAAAATGCTGTTAATTACTATCGGGTGAACTTTTTTTTTTTTATCGATCTTGGATGTTTAATGTTGCTTATCGATTTTACTCTAAATGTAATGAAATTTTTTATACTTTCATTTTCATATAGGTACGAGAGAATATAAAGTGAAACAAATACAAAATTAGTTAAAACGTTATCAAATCATTTATAACGATGGCATGTTATTTCGATTACAAACTGTAAATTTCACTTCAGATATAATTAAAACATGTTTTTCAATAATTCTCATATGGATACGAGGGAACTTAAAACAAAATGAATACAAAATTTGTTAAAATGACGCTTAGTCGTTTAAAAAGGCATGTCGAACAATTATATGTTTTTTGTTTTGCAAACCCTAAACCCTAAAATCTAAACCCTAAACGGCAACCCTCCCTTTAAAATGATTAGATGTCGTTTTGGGTCAGGAGGTATCGATATAGAGTAACTCGTTATAGTTTGAACTTTTTGTGAATTGTGATATTGAAATCTAGTTAAAAATTTCATTTTTACACTTTCAAGTGGACACGAGCGAGTATAAAGCGAAACGAGCACGAAATTAGCAAAAATGATATACATACATTTAAAATGATTACATGTCGTTTTGGGTCACGAGTTCTCGATTTTTTCTTCGAAACTAGTAAAAAACAATATTTCATTCTAGTTAAATTTAGTTAAAACTTTCATTCTTACACTTTCACGTGAAAACGAGCGAGAATGGAGCGAAACAAACACGAAATTAGTAAAAATGATGTACGTACGTTTAAAATGACTACATGCCGTTTTGGGTTATGGATTCTAGATGTTTCTTCGAAATTAGTAAAAACAATGTTTAGAATATCATAGATAAGTTATATATATTGAACGATTGCACATGCTATGTTTTTTATACCATACTTGTTTTATTTACTTTATTTCGTAGTTAAGTCTAATGCAACTTACTCACGGAACAATGGTTTTGGTTATTATCGAGTGAACTTTATGCTGATAAACGGGTCCAAACATAATGAAAACTTCAATTCGTTCATTTTCATGTGCATACAAGTGAAAATAAAGTAAATCGGATACGAAATTAGTTGAAAGACACCAAATCGTTTAAAACGGCATCATGTCATTTTGGATTATAGGGTCTCGATTTCACTCCAAAATGAGTCGATCATATATTAGAACATCATATAAGATTTATACAAGTTAAACGGATTAATTTATTTAGTATCTTATCTCATAATTGGAATTTAAATTATCTACCTGTTTAATGACATCATGTTGTTCTTCATGGTGGAACCTTGATTTCACTACAAAATGAGTCGACTAGACTAGAAAAACTTCTACTCTTTCATTTTAATGTACATACGAGTGAATAAAGTGAAGTAAATAAAAAATTAGTTGAAACGATTCTTAATCATTTAAAATGGCAGCATGTTAGATTATAGGGCCTCAATTTCATTATAAATGTAGTGAAAAATTATATGCGTTAGTTAAAATATCACCAAACCGTTTATAAATACAGCATGCTTTTTTGAATTAGGGACTCTCAATTTCACTCAAAATATTGTTAAAACTTGTTTTCATTAATTTTTATTTGGATACGAGGAAATATAAATTGATACGAACATAAAATTAGTTAAAACGGCATTCAGTCGTTTAAAACGGCAGTATGCCATTTTACAATCGGTTTTAAATTGTGTGTGAAAACATTGAAAAGTAGGATTTATGTTTGGAGATATGGTAAATATTGATTCCAAAGTGGACATTTTAGTCATTTCAATTTAAGGGTATTTAAGACTTTTAATATATGATTAAATGGACTATGGGCTATCTAAACAATAAGTATTGAGTTAGGCTATTTTACCAAACAACATGGTTGACTGGCCTCTTTAAGCAAATCCCCCCTTTATCTTTATGATGAAGTTGATATATGATACATATAGTATCATCAAATTCCAAGGATGAAAGCTCACACCAAGGTAATGAACTTATAAAAGAAAGGATGAAGATGTCAGAAAACGAAGCAACAAATAATAATGAAGAGATCTAGCTCCTAAGAGATACTCACTAAATGTTCAGAATTTCGTGGGGACCGTCAGAGGCACTATGGGGTCATTCTCCATTGTGTCTCATCTTCTGAAAGCCCAGCACCATGAGCTCTTCCATCCTTTGAGGGAGGTCGAAAGGTCGTTGACAAATGGAGTATGTCCTCCCAAGATGTCGGTAATTCCACCCCCTTATCTTATCGCTCCCCACAGTTACTTTCGGCATGTAAACGGTTTGGGAGACGTAGAAGGGCGTCTCCATCCCATATAAGTCCTCACGCCACAGCATCCAAGACCCCACCGTTTAATCCCATGAGTTCAGGTTCAACTTGGTTGGAGCCAGGCTCTAAGAGCTCAACACAAAGCGAACAAAGGGTGTAGAGATGGTTCTAAGGCCAGCTTTAAAAATGGCCTCACTAACAGCAACACACCACAACCTCGAGTAGCATGCGTGCTAATCAGGGTTCGGTACTATCAACCCTACATTATCTGGGATCTTATAATCTACTCTTAAGTTTTTCAAAGTTGGCAGTGGTCATTGTTGGAGGGTAGTCTAACATCCCTCTATAGATAGAAGTGTCTATGAGACCGTGAACCCTCTTCCATATGTTTTTTCCTCCCAGAATAGCCCATACACTTCATCTGATGCCAAAACAATTAGCTCGACATCACTACAATCAACAAAACCTCCCCGACCTCGTTAAAACTCCTAAAAGCAGACATTCTTTTTAGAAAGAAAGGCAACAAGATGGAGAAAATCAGAAAATTCCAAAGATTTACCTAAAAATGATGTTGCTAAGGTGCTAAATCACAGAAATTGTAGCCAAAAACTTGAAGAACTTCGTCGAAGATTTGTTTTTGCAGAGTGCTTGTGTGTTTTTGAAAATTTTGCCAAGTAAAAGTCTTAAGAGTGGAAAGGAACCTTTGTTAGGTAGAGGTTGCAAATCTCAGCCGTCAAATAAAATTAGATTCAATCTTGACCATCCATTCATCGAACAATCTAAACCATTGAGATGAAATGCCAAAATACGTTTGACGACAAAGATAGAGTAGTGCATTTCACACACGCATGAAGCAAGTCGCCTCGAACTTCAGCAGCCGTATGCCTTGATTAGCAATAATAACCTAAAAGATGTTTGTGTTAGAAGTAAGCGATGCCTCAGCTGGTTCTCTTGAAACACACAATAGCTTTCAAATCATTGGCAAACAACCCAATAAATATCTCATGAGCTCCAAACTTCACAGTCATTGCCCCAAAGTTTAAAATTCTGATGCATCTCGCCTTTGTCTCCACAAATTTTCATAAAGTTGCAATCATTCAAAGCCTCTTCCTCAAGTAAGGACTTCGCCTCTATCTCCATAACTTTTCTCAAAGTTGCAATCATTCAAAGCCTCGCCCTCAAGTAAAGACCTCGCCTTTGCCTCCACAACTTTTCTCAAAGTTGCAATCATTCAGAGCCTCCTTCTAATAAATAGACCTCGTCCATATTGCAATAACCATTTTCAGATGCAATGAAAACTACCCTCACCATCGCCTTTTAAATTCCACACATTATATAAATACCTATACATGGACTTGAGAGACTATTGTATTGTGTTCAAAATGCACAATCAACAAAAGGTAGAATACTCCAACTCGTCACCTTGATATTGAATAGTTCACCTCCAACTCTACATTGAAAGTTCACGCATTATATATTTATCAATACATGGACATGGAGAAATATTGTTACGCCTTTTATGAAGAGGCTCCAAATCATCGGCAATGTGGCAGACAACTAAGTAAATCAACAAGGCCTAAACTCCACGTCACCCCAAACAATCGAAGCACTGAAGTGTCGAGGTGCAATGGTCTATATATATGTCCGCCATTCGATCGAGGTGTCGAAGTGATGTGGCGAAGTGATGTATGCCGAAGTAGTATGAGGAGGGACAACATTTGCCGCTGAGATAATATTACGCAACCTCATTTCTATTAACCAGGAGATCTCTTAAACAAAGATCTATCTAAAATAAAATCTTCATATGATAGATTGATGTGATGTTTGTACAGTAGCGCCGAAGAGTCAAGTCATGAATCTATTTAATAAAGGGAAAGAGATTCCCGTCCACCTAAAGAGTGATTAATTGACACCTAGGAAGAGACACTTCGGCCTGCATATGAGGTCATGTGCCTTGTACGCTATGAAAGTACAAACCTCAAGTGCACGAGTCAGATTCAAGTAATAAAGTGAGCTTTTTAAGTACGGATTGTCGATCCCTCAAGAAATGTTTACTTTCAATTAATAACTTTAATCGATTTAATTTTGACAATAAAAACAAACAAACAATAAAGATTTGATTTGAAAACGTGAAAGATGACTAAAAGTTTACAAAATGAGAAAACATAAAAAATCTTGGGAATTTTGGAAGAAAACGTGGTTGAGATTCATGGTTTTACTTAACCGTTGCCTAATTAATTTCTCCACAATCCAATTATTAAATTATTCATTTATGATATTAGATCATATTTTTCTATTTTATTTAATTACCTCTCTCGAGTGAAATTAACTATAATTGATTGATTTTAACATACTATATTCATATGTTGATTAAAATCAAACAACCGCATTAATTTTTTATGAAAATAACTCAATGGACCACCTAGGGTTAGAGGTGTATCTCTATCCCCTACACAAAAATAGAGTTTTTACTATTTGGTCTAAAATGTATAATCTTCTCTCGAACGATTTACAAATCACTGAACATAATCATTTATTGACCATATAAATGAAAATGCAATAAAAACAATAGTAATAACTCATGACAATTTCGGTCTCCTACGTGAGAATTTGTATTTTTTTTTTGTTTTTTAAGGGTTGTCACCGACAGCCCTTAGTTTTAAATGTTTATTATTAATTTTTTTTTTTTAAGTGTCAACTAGATGGCCCTTAGTTGTAGGGGCCATAATTTTTTCACTGAATTTTTCACAGCCTTTGACTGACATTTTGGCCAACTTTAACTTTTTGTTTGATGTTTTTTTTGTTTATTTTGTCATCAAGTTGAATTTTTTTCATTTTTCCTACTAATTTGTCACGTCGATCAGATTTTGCATGTTTTTTTTATTGAATTGGCTATAAATTCGCTTCTCAAAACCATTGAGCAACCAATTCATTCTAATCTCATATTCCCAGTCACTATAATTTTAGGTCCAATTTTTTTCTTCAACAATTAGTGTATTTCAGTGAGATATTTACTTGCATTGGATTTATCGTGGTGTATTATCTATTTTAAAAGTGAGTACAATAATTTTTTTTGTCATATTCATAATGAAATGTGATTTTGTACGCATTTAATTTTTTTTTCATGTTGTAGAAATTGAAGGAAATGATAATGTATTCGTACCACAAGTTCACGTAGGTGCGATTCCACAAATTGGGCAAGAGTTTGAAACATTAGACGATGTATACAACTTTTACAATGAGTATGCAAAATTAGCTGGGTTCAGTGCACGCATCGGTAGTAGTCGAAAGAACGCACAAACGAACGAAGTTGTCTGGAAATCATATGTTTGTTTCAAACAAGGCCAAAAAGATGAAACCTACCAAATGAAATTTAAAAATTTGGTGGCCCGTTCAGGAGAAAGAAATCGTGGTGACTCCCGATGTGGCTGCACCGCCAAGTTAGCAGTTGTAAAAAAACAGACACTAAATTCTTGGGTTGTCAGCCATTTTTCCGAAGCACATAATCACTCACTATCCACACTGAGCAAGGTTCACCTGCTACGATCGCATCGTGAAGTTTCAGTTACGAAAAAAGCGCTTGCAGAGCAATTTTCACTGGCAAATATTCCTACTTGCCAACAAATCAGACTTATGTAGATAGATGTTGGTGGTCCATCTTCGATTGGTTGCTTTGAGCAGGATATTAGGAACCACCAAAGAGACCTTCGAAGGGAATACATTGGACATGATGCAGATACATTGATAGAATACTTTGAGATGGAGAAAGGAAAGAACCCGAGCTTCTACTATTGTATGACTGATGAGGATGGAGTGTTTGCTCGCTGTTTTTGGGCTGATTCCTATTCCAGGAGCTCATATGTCTACTTCGGAGACGCTATCGTGTTTGACATGACCTACAATACTAACAAGTACTCGATGGCGTTCGCACCATTTATTGGTGTCAACCATCATCGTCAAACTATTGTATTTGGATGTGTCTTACTGAGTGATGAGAAAACTGATTCTTTCATATGGTTGTTCTCAAAGTTTCTAGAAGCCATGCCAACACAACGGCGTCCTGGCGTGATTATCACTGATCAAGATGGTGCCATTTCGAGAGCGGTTGGCCAGATATTCCCCGACGCACTGCATAGATTATGTTTATGGCACATATTGAATAAATTCCCAGAGAAGATGGGTCCCGTACTTTATAAGGAAATGTACCATAATCTGGTAAACATCATTATGGAGTCTGAGAGTCCTTACGAGTTCGAAAGCCGCTGGTCTGAAGTGATGGAGACCACTCGCCTAGGGGATAACGAGTGGTTGTGCAATATGTATGAAATACGAACCCGTTGGATACCAGCATATGTGAGACACATCTTTTCTGCAGGGATGTCTAGCAGTCAGCGATCAGAAAGCAACCATGCATTCTTCAAAAGATACGTGGACAAGAAAAATACGTTGATGGATTTCATCACGAGATTTTCCAATGCCCTGGCACACCAACGACATGGGGAATTGGCTGCAAATCACACTGACTTGAACGAGCAGCCTCGGACGACAACGTCATTTGCAATGGAAGTTCAGATGGCCAGCATCTATACAAAGACAATTTTCCTACGCTTTCAGACAGAGCTTGCACAGAGTACTTATTATCTTTGTTCGAAGACATCAACATACGAGGGTCTCAAAACATATTCTGTCATGCGTTTTGAGAATGGAAAAACGTATGATCGACAACGTGAGGTTCTCCACTACACGATGACTGATATTATAACATGCAGTTGTCGGACTTTTGAGTTCGAAGGATATCCGTGTCGTCACATGCTTTCATTAATGATCAAGAAACAGGTTATGTTGTTACCAGACCACTATATTGTACGTCGATGGACCCAGACTGCAAAAGCAATTCCCGTTTTTGAACCAATTGTCGATCCATCTACTGGTCATTCTTTAATTTCACGACACGGGATGCTGTCGCGCACTGCATCAGAGTTGGTCGACGAGGGAGCCTTGACTGATGCTCGAACCACATTTCTAATGGATGGGTTTCGTGACTTGAAATTACATGTAAAGGATGTCAACGACGGCGGTGATATGCGAATGATTAGGATGAAGAATAAGAATAAAGAAAGTACCCAACATGTGGTTGATCCTGCTCCGGTTAAGACGAAAGGGTGCGGAAAGCGATTGAAGTCGTCGAAGGAGTTAGCCATGTCCCAATCTCGAAGAAATTGTCGTGGATGTGGTCGTAGTGGACATGATAGAAGAACTTGTCCAGCTTTACAACCGAGGTGAGTTGATAGATGATATCATGTTTAATCTTAATTTTTTTTCCCAATAATATGTTTAATCCAGTTTTTATCCATGTCATCAGGACGCAACTGGTGGACGAGCCATATGAACCACAATACTCGTGGAATGATAATGAAGATAATATGTACACCAACATTGCCAGCAATGACTATGGGGAGTTCCTAGGATTTGACGACGATGACTATCATTAAGTCGCATTTTTATTGTATTCATTTCAATTGTATGTTTATGTTAAGTGAATTTGAATTTATATTTATCTATTTGTTCAAACAACTTTTATTAATTTCATAAGTATGAAGATCACAATAATATCAATTAATGTATAGATAAAAAATTAAACCAATAAATTATTAAAAAAAAATGGAACAAAAAAAATAAAAAATAAAAACTACTTTTAAAAGTAAGGGTTATCGTTGACAGCCCTTACATATAAAAAAAAATTAAAAAAAATAAAAATAAATAAAAGTTGTCTTTGTGTGTCAGCCAAAGAGTTTGCAGGAGACCAAATTTGTAACTCATGAACATCAGTAACTTAACATTAAAGAGAAAATATTAAAATTGATTAAGGCTATGTTAAATTTCAACCATAAATCTCAACTCAAATATTTAGCACCTGTTATACAATTGACCACTAGAGAATATTTATAACAGTAAATTACAAGTTTGATAAAACAATGGAGAAAATACAAGATTATAGAAAAAATTCCCTTTTAGGTTGGATTTGTGATTATGATAATGGCTAGCTTTTGATTTCCCCAAAATTTCTTCGATTCCTCGATTGATTTCCCTTTGCGTGCTCTATGGTTTTCTCCAAAATACAATGAAGAATCAAAAGAAAAAAGAGAGAAAAAAATGGGTCTTTTAAATGAAATGGGTCTTTTATTTTTTAAAACCCTAAAAAAAGTCCCCAAAATTGCAAAACAAGCCCCTAAAATGTGGAAAAAATATTTAAAATGGCTCCATACAAAACGGGGAGCTGCGACTCTAGTAAGAGGCACTTCAGCGCCCAAAATCTGTAAAAGGGGCGACTTTCTGCCCTCCATAAATTTGGTTATCATATTCACTCTCCATGTCACTGTCATATCAATATTCCGACAGTTCCCATTACCGAAACATTCGCCGTTTTTTCATATCGTCGACTAACTTGATCGTCGGAGTACTCACGACCATTTCCAGTACCATCGAAAAATGCTATAAGTGACTAACTGGGTGTTCTAGTGCACATGGAGGTGTCTACGTGGAGTTGTTAGCTGGTGACCATACCCTTTCCGAGGTCAACAAGTTCTTTCGTGGCAGGGAAGATGATTGGGTGTGGAAGAGTCGAGGAATCGGAGTGTTTGATTTGGAAAGTAGGAGTATTGGACCAACTGATTGTTACAATGGTTATTCTGAGATGTTTTGGCCGCCTCCTGCTTGGTTTTGTTCTAATGTGTGTCTACTTAGGATTGCCTTCTTCATCTATGTGAAGTCAATTGTTTTTTGGTGAATTGCTGCTAGTTTAGTCACCACAGACTGTATGTAGATTTATGAGCAAGCAAACCGATTCTGTCAACCTTTATATGCAAGCTGAGCTTGATCGATTGGCTATTTAATTTTTGAACCAAACTTGGCTACCATGAAGGGTTTGACATCCTTCCTAATAGCTCCCTCACAATAGGAGGGAGGGGCAGAATTTTTTTGCCTTTTTTAATTCATATGGGTCTCACGTGTGTTCCATCACATGTGAGAGGGTGTCAAAATGCATGTCAAATTTTTTCTAATAAACTAGTTTAATCCTTAATTTTTATTGTGCCTTGTAGAGGTAAGGAATAAGAGCCAAACAGATATTTTCGACCATGTGTTCTACATAATTGACAGTTTCAGCAGTAATCCACTTCTGATATTCAGTGTCATGTATTAATCTTATGCTAAAAAAGTAGGGCTAATGAACAGAGTTGCTCCGTCTGATATTCGGTTTCTGTTCATTTTTATACATGAAATGAAATACAATTCTACTTCATTTTCTAATGATTTTAAGCCATTTTGGTATGTGAAGGCAATGTATCCTAAAAGGTGGAAATAACATTAGAGCCAGAACCATCACCAATTACAATTACTATTCAGGCAAATGACAAATGGAATGAATCGTTGAAATGGTTTTCATTTCTGTTCATTCATGTAATTTAATCCGATTAAAGGCCATCGTTAATCCATCTGTGTTCCTTTCTTGGCATGCAGCTCATCTATTTTTATGGCTATGCTCATTCCTTGGCTGCAATTGGGATTCGAAAAATTGTATTTCTTGTTAGCAGTTAGGAGACAGAACTTTCTACATGCCCTTGGAAACATACAATTTAAAGTTAAGAATCAGACAGACAAGAATGCGATACCAGTGTCAATTCTGTCCATCCAATCTACAACGGCTATAAGTATGAGTAATTTACATATACAGAGAATTTCCATGGTATCTAGACAATTTAAATGGGATTAACAGATCCATCTGCTGATTCAAGTACAGGAAGAATAATTGCATATTAATCCATAAATTGAGACTCATAAATGCATAATTTTAATTACATAAAATGAAATAATACCAGCATAAGTCAACACTAACTATATTCCATGGTCAAAATTATAAGCAGAAAATACCTATGCTAAAATATACATGGTAATATGGACTGACCATTTCCGGATGTCAGTCACGCTCTGGGGCATCCCAAGAAACTCTTCTAGCACTGAGATTTCCAGCATATGACAATACTTTATCCCAATCGGTAGGCACAACTTGGTCAAATTTATGGCTCGGTGTTGCTGCCTTTACACTATCCTTGCGTAGAGGGGAAACAGACCTCCTTGGGCTACTGGCTAGTGGTGGAGATGAACAAGATGTTGGAGTTGCAAAAGGAGAGGTATATGGGGTGCGTTGAATTGAAAAGGGACTCGGTGAAATCTTCTTCTGAATTGGAAGTCCATTCATACTTCGGTTGAAAATTGAAAGAGACTCAGCTGCAGCACATCGTTTGGTTGCATCGTCTACATACAAAACATCATCGATCCTAGCCATTATGTTGAACGCCAAGCTCTCCATTACCCTTGAATAGCTTTCTAGAATTGACTGCCCAACATCCTGCAGAAGAAAACAAAAATTTTTATACAACTTTTGTGGCAAAGAGTGTTAAGTCAAAATTATTATTGGCAATTTCGAAATTTGTAATTGGCAATTTCTCAGCCAAAATCATGTCCTAATTGAATTGTATTAAAAGTTTATCAAATTTTAATCAGAGTCAAAATAGGAGGTATCGAGTCCTAATTATAGCAAAAGAGTTGAAATTGATAGTGTAGATCTTGAAGAAGTTCAAGATGTCTAAGATCACATATGTTTACAGGAATACATATGTTATATTTCAAATTCTCAGTTGCAACTCGAAATGCATTTTTCACATAGAAAGTATTGGAATTTGGATAAGGCTTTATCTAGAAGAATTGTAGCCCTCTGAGTTATTTTCCAATACATTTTGAATCACCTCAGTCGGACATGAGGAGGGAAAGTTATGATAAAAATACAGACGATTGCTAAGATTCCATTCGCATGTCGCTGAAGCGACGAGTTGACGTCCAGGATTCTATTTTGCTGCAAACACTTGGTTTTTCAATCCCTTTTCATTCCAAACACTTTCCCCAATATATACATATATATATATCATATCCTACGGACGTCCAAAAGTGTGTTGAATCAGATTTATTCCATAGAGATCAATTATTTGATAAAACAAAACATTCATTGATTCCAAGATTCAACCACCAAATATCACTTGACGAAGAGATATTATTTCATATTAAACCACATATCAAAACACATGATATCCTCTAATCAAATACCAAACCATCTAATCCACCGGATATAAATCAATACTAGGGATCAGGAGTCGTTGTAGAAGTACAAATTTAGGAGGACTAAGGTGAGGTACCAGTAGTCGAGATCTGGTGTCGGAGCACGTAGTCCACGAAGACTAAGGTATAAACAAGTCAGGATTTGTTTCGAAGGAACACACTTCCAATAGGATAAAGGGAGACCGGAGGAATTGAGGTCAGAAGTTCGAGGTAGACAAGTCTGGACCCTACTGCAAGTTTGCTTCGATTTATAGTGGATTATTGACCGGCAAAGTGCTCAAAGTTTTTACCCAATTGGAATTTCTCCGTGATCATCTTTAGTGTTCTTTACTACTTTAATTAATTGTGGTATTCAAACTTACGATAAATTGAATTATTTGATCTAACCATTTAGAAACAATGAAAAATTCACTTCTTGCTTTTAATTATATAATTCCACACGTTGAGTCTAAATATTTGGCAATTTAAAACTTTCAAGCGATATCAAAGCCCAATAGCGATCTTTGACCCAAAATTTTGTCTAGATGAGTCAATCATATTTCGATATAAGATTTGAGGATTGTAGGGACATCTATGAGACATTTGACAAATTGTTTGAGGAGTGCCTTAAGTTGAAAAAGGTGAATAGCTCTGCCTTTAAGACATTGCATAAACTTGAATAAGAAAATGAGAGTTTAGAGGTAAAACTTAAGGAGTCGATTCGTTGATTAAATGAATTAAGGATTGAGAAAGAGTACTTAGAAATTAAAGTTAAATCTCTTATATTTGATCTTGAAAAATCGAATGCCCAATTTCAATCATTTTCCAGTGGATTGTCGACTAGCCAAGTGTCAGGAGATTTTACCCAGTTCAAGTTTCTCCGTGATCATTTTTGGTGTTCTTTATTGTTTTAATTATTGATTGTGGTATTCCAAACTTAAGATAAATTGATTTGTTTGATTTAACCATTTAGAAACAATTTAAAAGTGACTTGTTGCTTTTAATTATATAATTCCACACGTTGGGTCTAAATAATCGGCAATTTAAAACTTTCAAAGAGGATGTTCATGCACCTTGAATTCTCAAAACAAGGTAATAGAATAAAAAATATTTTCGATAACCATTATAAGCATTCAAATATTAAAAAGCAACATACGATAATTACCTTGTTATACTGGATCTTGTTCATTTCTAGTGCAGTTTGTGGAAGACTGGGAAACCGAATTCTTAGGCTATGCAATAAGGTTTCAGCTCGCTGTGCAAGGAATTGGTTCTTTTCACAATCGACAACCAGGCCCTTCATCTTACCACCCCATGTCTTGCCCTTAGCTTTCTTACGGTTTGGCTCTTTCTTTCTTTCTTTCAGCTTCCATACGAGCACAGCTGCCTCAATTCTGTTCACCACATTTAGTGTGTGATGCTCGGATGACAAATCAAGGCAATCAAGAAGACATCCTGGTGAGAATTGATCAGCAGTTATGTATCGGTAGATGACATCACCCAAACAATCTCTTCCATTCTGGAGCGGCAAATGGAAAATAAATGAGAAAAGTTATATCAAGAGATAACAGTAAAATAAAATTCAAGAGTCTCCAAGATTTTACATACAAATGTTAGCATAAACACATGTTTCTGTCCGAATTCAAATATAGGATGTTATAGAAGATTTGTTGAAACAAAATATTGGTCTTCTCTTTATCAAATCAAAACTCCTCTAAAGCTAATCGACCAAGATTCCTCACGTGATTTTGGCAGTGTGTTTCCAACTCATATCCAAAATGAAAGGAAAGAGTTACCAAAACTTAGTCCATCACAAACCACAAAGTCTTCCAACATCAAGTAGGCATGTGACATCTATCTTTTACAAAACAAAAATCCCCTTCAAACTTCATGAGTTGTAGATTAATCGACATGATATAATTAATCATTGTATGGCTGGATTGATGGCATTGCAGACAACATATGTAATCTTATGGCAGAAAATATCAACCAAACAAATATGATATAGAATCAGATTTTGAACTTGTATAAGGACGTTGCAAGGGCAGAGCCATTCCTGTGCCAGCCATTTAATAGTATAAATATGCCAAGCTGTTCCTCAAAACATTTCGTTTAACAAGATAACAACAAATAGAAAGAACTGAAAAAAATGTATTTACCATACAATTCTACTCTTACAATTTCCAAGCTTTAGACTCCTCTACCGAAATGTTCTTTGCAGATAGCATCTGCATTAAAGGTTTTACAGTTATAAGGATCATTGGTTAGCGTCCAATTTCATGTCGAAAATGATCAATTAGTTTTTCTCTATGAAATTTCATTCCATCTTTCGGTAGCGAAAAAAATCACTGTGAAACCCTATCCCACGGTTCCTGTACCTACCAAAAGGTTTGAAGGGGCTAATAACTGCAATTTCTCTGTGCTTGAATCTTCAAATTGGGTATGATATGTTACCAAAAAATTGTCAGAAATGATCCATACATGTATAAGAATGATATTGCAAACAAATATATGTGAATCCAACATTAGTTGGTAAGATAAGCAAGAACAAAATAAAAATGAAAAGATTGCTTATTGCTGCCTTGCTTGGTTAGAATTACTAGGAAAATTACAAAAGAATCATTATGCCTTTAATTACAAGACAAGAAGATTCAACCATCAAAGGATAAAATGCTATCCTAAGTGTGATCTAAAAATTCTAGTAGTGTGACTCCCACAAGCAAAATGCACATCATGTTCACAAGAAAGGGAAATGGTGTAAAAGCAAGAAGGAAAAATTACCTTTGGCAAGGTTTTCAAATAGGCATCTGGTATATCCATCTCAGCAAGAACGTTGCTATTTATGGCCAAGGCAGCCTTCAGTATCTGGTTTGTGCAACTGCGGCACTGCTGAAGCCTCTTTCTCATATCATCTGACAATCCCTTTGTAGCAACTTTTGGGTATGGTAGCCACCACTTCTCTTCCTGTCTAATAGAAGGCCTACCACCAGAAACCTCAGACGAATACTTCTCAGACTCATCCACAACTATTCCGCGGTCAACATACCAAAACTCAGTATGCTGAAAGCCATCTAGAATTCTTATCAACATAGCATCAAGTTTCTTGAGTGCTGGTAAATTCATATATAAATCCGAACGTGGCCTTGTTGCCATTACTTCATATGTCCCCCCTCCAGGAAATGGCTGCATAGAAGGCACTAGTTCCACAATTGAATCACTAACAGATAACAGCCATTCCTTCTCCCTGCACCACATTGTCTTCTTCTGTGGTGCCAGTGGCTCCAACCTCCACAATTCACCAAATACAGTAGCTAAACCCAAAAAATTCCAAACAAATGAATTTAGACCACACATTCAGACCTTATTTTGCCTACTCAGACATACACGGGCATATATACTATATACAGTGACTTACCAGAGAGATTAGTAATGGCATTTGAGATGGCAAGCGCAGTACAAACTCCTTTGCCTCCTCCAGACATGTCTTCACCAAGTAGAAGCTTAGCAAATCTTTCCTTCATCATCTCAATTTCTAAGAGTGAACGGAAAATGAGAAAATGTATGATTAACTATACATTAATAAAAAATGCCTATATGAATTTGTAAACCACTCATTCTCTGAAATAGTCTGACGAGTTATTCAACTAAATAAATCCCTAATATATTAATAAATTTACTCTATACACACAAATCTATTTGCTAAAATGTATAAACAATAAATGAACGAAAAATTGCAAACATAGATATAAAAGGTAAAAGATTATTTGCAAGCAGACGAAACAAATCATGTAGAGTAACTGAATACAAAGTAAGATTATTTTTTTAGTATTCAATAAAAATGCCAGAAATTTATAATCCTCAGAATAAAATTATTCGGAATCAAGGCTTCACTAACAATACTATAATATCTAACCAGATATTAACCTGACAAATCGACGGCGCATTTCTGAGGCTTCTCATCCCAGACTACCACATCCTTCCCGCCAAACACCGGGAACATAAAAGGCGGCACAATCGGCGCCAGAATCCCCGAGCTAGCAACGGCTGAGATCGGCGACGAGTCTATAGAACTCGAAGCGCTTCCATTTTCCTCCTCCACCTTGTACAGCCGACACGATAAGCCACTACTGGAAAACTCCGATTCGCTAATGTCAGCACTCGAACTATAGCTTCCACATCTCTCTTCACTCTGCTGATCAGAACCATCCTCTGACGTCACACTCCTCATTCTCACACCAATGAGCTATAACAGAAGCTTGATTTGTAAATACAGAGATCTAAGTCTAAGACGTGACAATTTGAGCAGAAAAAGAAATACTAAACGTGGCGGTGAATTTGCTTCAGATAAGAGCAGTGGCTATGGAATGGTGGTGGAGACGGAGGACAGTAGAAAAGAAAAAGCTGACAATTAAAAAGCAAAATGCAGAATTACTCCTCACCAAACTCTTTCGACTTCTCTCTCTAAAAGTAAATGTATGTATATGTAGGTGACACGGGTGTTTGGCCGTGGAAAAGTAGAAGTTGACGGCGTTACCGGAGGGGTTTCGTTTTCTGAAGGATTTGACGGTTGGATTGCACATGAAAAGACGACGTTAGGAGTAGGTGTTTGTCACTGAGGACGAAATGACGTCGTTTTGTTGTTGGATTTTACAATATTGCTTCATTTGGACTTTCTTTATCATTAACTAACAGAAACCCAAAAAATCACTGGTATCAATAATTGTGAAGATAAACGTGACTAAAATTGCTATATGATTAGAGCATTCGAAAAGATTCATTATTTATACTGATAGTCCTCTTGATCATAACTTTGATTATCATGTATTCTGAAAAAGTCTTTCAGAGTCTTTTGACAGTCATATCGCTACCATATCTTGTCACTTTGATTTTTTCTACATATACGATGGCGATTTTCTCTTCACTCTCTGCCTCGAATCTGATCCATGACACAGCGCCCGATCACTTCGCTAAGGGAAGGCAACTAAGTGTGTTGTATCCAATAACTTGGGCACGGGTAGTTTATTACTTCTTATATGGAAGAAAAGGTAAATTAATTAAGAACATGGAGCATTTTTAAATTTAGAGATACATCCAACAATTTTTTTTATTTTTAAATATATTTCTAGATGTCAATAATTTAATATTCAATATAATATAAATAACTTGGAGTGAAACTTGTAATTCTATTAGATACAACCATTATAAAATAAAAATAAAAAATAAGTTTGATTTTTATTCGTTTACTAATATACCCTTATTTAATTTATCTAGATATAACCAATTTTTCTTATTTAATCTTAAAATTGTACAAATATAAAGATACTTCTTGAAAATTAAATCATTCAATTTCTTTACTACATCTAATAATAATTTACTACTAGTTGTTGATAATTAAATAAAGGTAAATATGAAAATTTTTGACAAAAATTGTCTTTTTAAAAATATTAAATAAGATTTCTTAATTCATGTAAAAACTATATAAATGGGACGCATGTGGTAAAATAAAATAGTCTATTAAAGATTATTTTCAAAGTTTATCTCTTTAAAATAAGAATGTCTTATTTTTGATAGTTAATTTGATGGATCTGTTTCAACTTTCAGTTATCACAACAAGCCGTAGCTGAGAAGGAATGTGTAGGGAACTGCGTGTAAATTAACCGGCCATTCTTTTGATGAGAAAGTTGAGATATTGTTTCATTGTAAGATAGATTTTTAATTTTGTTATTCATTGAAATAAGAATTCAAAATATAAAGTTCGTGTTTGGTGTAGATAAAAAATACTAAAGATTTTAAATCAAAATCAACAATTAATTTTAATCATATATTTTAATGTGATTCGCAACTTTTCAAATGTACATTTCATCAATTTTTAGTAAAATCTACTAAAATTTTAATTTTAATTTACACCAAAGATGGGCAAAGTTTTGAATCTTTATTTTATTAATTTATAGAGAAGAGCTCATTAAATTTTTTGAGAATTGATTTTGCAAAAAGTGAATTCTTTGAATTAAAAAGTCAAAAAATTTATTGATTTACGTGTAAAATTGTATTTATTAAGAGAATGTATGGTTGAAAATGGTTTTAAAAAATAATTTTTAATTTTTTGAGAATTCATTTTGTGGAAAGTGAAAAGTCTGAAAAATTTGTGGACATTTTGTTAATATTTCTCTATTTGATGTACATTAAATTCCCATTTTTAAGGAGATTTCAATATTTTCAACAGTGTTTATAATTTAAAATTTTTTGCAATAAGGGCATGGTTAGGGGTGTCGACGAGCCGAGTCGAAACTATTTGCTCGGACTCGGTTCGAGTAAAAATACTTTTAGCTTTTTTTTGCCCGAGCCAAGCAAAAAATTTAGGCTCAACCCAAGTTTTTCTTAATTCATGACAAATCTAAAAAAAATTAAAGAATTTAAAATCTGTACAATTTATACGTATTATAAATAATAACTAAATATTAACATATAAAAAAATTTAAAAAAAGAAGTTGCAAACAAGTTTGTTTTTTTTTTTTTAAGGTTCACAGGCCAGCCCGGCTTTTGAGGCGTCAGCCCCACCGAGCCATAAGCAAGTCCGACTCGAGCTTTTTCTGAGCCAAGGCCAAGCGGCGAGCCATTTTGCCATTCTTAGGCATGGGAGATCTATGACAGTGACTAAGCACCAGTTAAAAAGTTATGCGTCCATTTTTGCCCTCATTTTGAAAGTTTAAATTACAATTATGTCCTTCAAGCATTCTCCTCCAAATATCAAAATATTAGGGGGGGGAGGTAAAATTGGAATAACAAAAATTACCTATGAAATAAGAATTATACTAAGTGTAAATGTCATGGGTTAGTTCTTGGTGTACGTTGTGTATGAATTCATAAAGTGTTGGGCGGAAAAGTTTTTTTAAAATCATTCAATTATGTGCTGTCACGTAACACAATATCAAAAATGTACATGTAGCATGATTGATTAAACAAGTTGTATTGAAAGGCAATACATTTGTTATCTCATCTCACAAGAATCAATCTATTCAATCAAATCGAGCCCACAAAAAATGTTGGAGAAAATTAGTTTTTTTTTTTTTTTCATCAGAGGCAAAACGTACGGTTGAAACGGGTTTTAAAAAAATAATTGTGAGAAAATCAGATAAACAAGGGCTTATTTGGAGTAGGTACGTAGTGCTTACAATCATTCTACTTTTCTTTTTAATAAACAAGTGATTCTAAGGAAATATTTTTATATTTAACGTTGTCCCCCCAAAAAAAGTGTGCTTTATTATTCCTGTTTGGCTCATTAAAATTATAATTCATTTTTCTCTTTCTTCTTATCAACCATATATTTTTAAATAAAATAATATTACAAATAATTCAAAAACTTTTTCTTCTTTTTTAACCTTACATATTAAAAAAAAAAAAACACAATTACAACCATTAAAGTTTTAAATAATGGGGACCAAACGTTATGTGCTGAAATAGTTATTGTTCCACGATTCCATGTCACCATAGAAGGGCACATTGCATGCAACACATATCACAAAAGGAATATTTTTACATCAGCATCTGAAGCTTGTCGAACAAAAACTACACCCCTACCTCTAAAGCTCTCCCTATCAAGCGAGCGCGACCCTCAATCACTTAGATAAAATAAAATTGGAAGCCTCACCCAAACAGCAATATTAAAGGCCTTGGCTCGACATTGAACAAGATGCCACTAAAGCGTTAAACACTATTACAATCATATCAACATGAATGTCAATGTAATAAAATCATTCTTGTTCATAACGAGTTATATGACTAATGTTACGAAAGCACGAACTTGAACAAGAATATTGAAACTTGGACTTATGATCTTATATCATAATGATGAGAAAATGCCAACTCATAAAATGAAAAAAAATCTCTTTAAAAATTGTTTATAAATATAGTCATGTGCACAACTCATAAATGGTTGAAAATTAAAAGGGGAGAAATAAAAAGGTTAAAAGTCCAATGATTCAATCTTCCACTTTTTAATAGGATGCCTCGAATCAACACAAAATCTAGGGTCGACACTCTTGAGTTAAAATTTTAACATTCTCCAATTTAAATGCGTTTTCCAGTCAAAATAATGTTGAAAACTTCTTTTTTCGTTCATTCTACAAAAACCTTCCGAAATTCTTTTTTCGTTCATTCTAATTTTTGATGTCAAATAGTTTGGCTCCATCTGTTGGAGTGACTAACTCCTGAAAATTAGGAAGCGTTGAAAGCAAAGACGAGTTCTCATTTCTATCCAGTCCCAACATGCTTGATGTTAAGAAATGATTTCTTGTAGGATGGTTAGGGTGGAGATTTCTTATAAAAGAACTAGAGTTCAAGATGAGAATATTTTCGTCTTTTTTGATTTCATATACTTACAAAAACAATGAAAAGGACTTACATGGGGAACAAAAATGCCAGGTAATATGAGTTGAAGCGGATCAAACAATGATGAAAGCCTAGGAAGCGGGATGAAGGTCCCTTTGTTCTAGAAGAATCTTGCCACAAATGAAGAAACAAGAAAGCAAAAAGACTAGCGACGTTAAGTTGAATTGTAGCCAATATGTTCACCAATATGCAGCATTTTGCTTAAGTTAATGCAGCCATACGACAATTCATGATGTAATAAAGTCAGGTAACTGCGCCTCCCCAAAAGGATGAAAGTGATAGTAGGGTTGGAGGCTCGAGACAAATAGAGCAAGTATCCCATTTTTCTCACCGAGCAGCTACTCGCCTATTGACCCACAACACATGGAGAGACAAGCGCTCCACCGTGAGCTAAAGTGGAGACCTTTATAGTCCATCAATATCTCCAACAAGGCGACAGTCATTAAGTCCGTCTAGTGAATATTCAATGTGGACCTTAGAAAATTAAAGGACATCTCCAAGTGGGTGGCTCATATGTATCACACGCTCGACACACATGTTTTGGCAATTTACAAAATGAAAATTTAATACTATCATTATTATGTGTGAAATGGATTTTTCCGTCAATTGATTGGTGATTTCACGACAATTATAAATGATGATAAATTAGTAGGTACCAATCTTCGCACCCAAGCTATCGCCAATCTCAATATATCCGATCGGATCACAACAACTATCACACCTTGAGATATTCAGACATGTCCTCACCTTAGATATAGAAGATTAGTCTTTAGAGAAATGTGTTAGGAATTTTGTTGGATATTTTACCCAAATAAAATTGCAATAGTAATAATAAATAGAAAATACACAAGATGTAGAAAACGAAAAAACACCATAAATTGTTAACCTAGTTAGAAAAAGCCTAATTTGGTGGCTCAGAGGTAAAATGAGCCCATAACTATGCAAAGAACCTTTCAAGAAAGAGTTTAAAGACTAGTACAGCCAAGACTTGGATCGCAACAACATACATGGTCATCAATTCACAAATGGATCTCCCAAAATTAGCCTGTACTATACAAGAATCAGAAACTTCACAACCAAAAAATGGTGCAAATTTAAGATTCATTTGGAGTCAAATGAAATCTAAAACTCTGAACACAACCCAAAACTACACAAAACTTCAGGGTTAGTCAATGATTCACAATACAAAACCAAGATTAATACAACTCAATGTTCGAATTAAAACCTCAAAGAACACAAGAAAAATTGCCTCAAGGAGAGAGAATGGAAACCGTATCAAAGAACCAAAAGTCCAACTCCATTGTAGCTCAAGTGAAATAAGCGGGTTTTTTCCCCGGCCTATGATCAAGATCCAACAGTCCAAAATGCACCAAAGAAAAAACATATCCCGGTCATGGTCAAGAGATCAGTAACATCACACCAAGTGGACATGCAAATGTAAAAGCACATTTTCACTTCCAAAACTGGGTTTTAGAATCACATTTCACAGTCTTTACCTTGGTTCTGAAACCTCTCACTCTTTCTAGTTGCTATAATACATGTGACAGTAATATACCTTACATCATCGTCCAGGTACCAGCAAAAGATCAACCAATATCAATATGCAGTAAAGACAAAAAAAAGATCTAAACTATTCATAGATAGAATTTTGGTTCCATATCAGATGGATTTACATCAGTATGAATTTTCTCAAGAATGATCTCCCCACATTAATTTTCTCACGTATAAAATGGTACTCCACCTCAATATGCTTAGATCTCTCGTGATAAATAGGATTTTTGCATAATAATAAAGTACTTTGACTATCAGTGATAACTATAAGTGTCTCATGTAAAAAATTCAATTCTCCCAAAATTCCTTTTAACCAGATACATTCTTTTATAGATTCAGCAATTGCTACATATTCAGCCTTTGTACCGGATAATGTGAAAATAGGTTGAAGTTGTGACTTCCACATGATACAATTGTCACCTAGTGTAAAGAAATATATAGTAGTAGACTTTCTTTGGTCTTTATCCCCAGTGAAATCAGAGGCTACATACCATTTCAATGTTAATGGATCAATTCACTTTTTAAACACCAAACCTACTTTGAGTGTTCCAACTATATATCTCAATAACCACTTTAATCCAGCTCAATGAGGTTTCCTCAGATTAGTAGTAAACCTACTTAGAAACTGATAGAATATACCAAATCAAGCCTTATTGTAATGGCAGACCCTAGGGCATTAGCATAAGGCGTGTTCTTCATATCTTTTATTTCAGATTCAGTTGTAAGACTTTGGGCTGAAAAAGGGTTCATGTGGGCAACAAGGGGAATATTAACTGACTTAGCTTCTTTCATGCCAAATTTGATTTTAACTTTATTTAAGTAGGTTTCTTGAGTTATAGTTAATATATTTCCTTTTCGTTTCTGTTAATAACCATCCTCAGAATTTTCTTGGCATTCTCTAAGTCTTTCATATCAAATTCAAATTTTAGGAAATTCTTAGGCCTTATTATCTCAGCTTTGCTAGAGCTATCTAGCAACATATCATCTACATATAAAAGTAGATACACCTCGTTGCCAGTTCTGGTATTGTTGTAATAATACTAGGAATGATCATATTCACTTCTCCTAAAACCAATTTTCAGCTCATATGTGTCAAACCTTATGTACCACTGTTTAGGACTTTGTTTAAGTCCATACAGAGATGTTTGCAACTTGCACATAAAGTCAAATTTTCCTTTTTCATCGAAGCCTTGGGGTTAACACATATATATGTCATCTTCTAACTCCCCATGTAATAAAGCAGTCTTGACATCTAATTATTCAAACTCCAATTGAATTGAACACCAAGTACAAAAATCAATCTTATAGTTCTGTATTTGATTACTAGAGAGAAGATTTCATTATAATCAACACATTTCCTTTGAGTAAAACAATTGGCCACAAGTCTTGCCTTATATCTCAAATGGTTAGTTGAATTAATACATTCATTGACTTTGAAAATCCATTTACATTGAACAACTCACTGAGTTTTCGGTTTCTTTGCAAGTTTCTATATCTTATTTTCAAGTAAGTATTTTATTTCCTTATTCATAGCATCTCCATCTCTCAAATTAAGAGCTATTCATGGCCTATTCATAAGATGAGGTTCTGAATATTCCAGAGATTTGCCAGAGATTAGGGCAAAGTCAGTCAAGTTATTTATTTCATATCTTGGATATGGTCTGACTTGTCTCTTTTCCCTATTTCATACCAATTGATAATATTAAGCGCTTGTTTCATTTGTGGGGATATTTGGATTTTAAATTTCAGTTTCAATTTCAATATGAGGTAGTTCTGGTTCACCTCCATCTATGTTAACAACATTTTTGTCAGATTGTTCAACATAAGTTTCAACATTCTCAGGTTGAGTGTGGTTGATTCTTGCTAGCTTCACCTTACATTATGAAGTAGTCTCTCCTATTTGCTCTTTTGGGTTATTAATTTTATTTTTCAAACATGACATTTCAAACTCATTAAATATCATATTTCTACTATCAATGATCTTAATGCCTTGCACACACAATGCCCACAACATGTATCCTTTCACCCTTTCAGGGTACCGAAGCATAACACATTTAGTGGCTCTATGGTCCAACTTTCCCTCAATTTGATGTACATATGCCGCACATCCAAATACTCTAACGTGAGAAAGGTTTGGGGGTTGTCCAGTCTAAAGTTCATGTGGAGTCTTAAACTTAATACAGCTACATGGAGATCGATTTATAAGATAAGCAGCTGTAGTTACAACCTCAGGCCAAATTTTTTTAGCTAATTCAGAACTGATGAGCATACACCTAACCTTATTCATTAGAGTTTTGTTCATTCTTTCATCGACCTCGTTCTGTTAAGGTGTGTGCTTAACAGTCCAGTGTCTTACAATCCTTTTTTGTTTATAGAAGTTATCAAACTCAGCATTACAAAATTCCAAATCATTATCAATTTTTAGAATTTTTAACTTCTTATCAAGTTCATTTTCAACCATCTTCAACCAAGTTCTGAATTTTTTAAATGTCTCAGATTTAGTTTTCAATGGATAAGTCCATATATTCCTTGAATAGTCATTAACTATAGAAAGGAAGTACTTATCACCTCCAAAGGTAGGGTGACTTTTCGATCCCCATAAATCTTATTGGACATAATCTAGGGGCCTAGAGGTGGTATGTAACCCAGTCTCAAAGCTCACCCTATGTGATTTACCCTATACACATGTTTCACAAAATTCAACGGGTTTAATTATATCTTTCCCTAGTAGTTTTTGCTTACTTAGATACTTCGGGCCCTTATTTCCTATATGTCCCATTCCATTACGCCATAGTTCATATTTGTTTTCAGTTATGGTCAAATATTTAGCATCTTAAGGAGTAACATTCTCTCCCATAAGATAATACAATCCATTTCTTTTAGGTTTCGTGAGAATTACCAAAGATCCCTTTATCACTTTTAAAGTGTTATTATTGCCATCTTCAAGAATTCCCAATAAAATGAGATTTCTTTTCAGGTTTGGATCATGTCTCACATTCTTCAATTGCTTGACAATACCATCTTACATCCTGATGGTAGTGTCACCAATACCAAGAATATTTTGTAACGCCCCAAATTCTAGGAACTCAAAGCGTTAAAAATCTTCTCAAATTTAGCTCTTTACTTTAATCAAAATATATTTTAAATACGGAAAAATTGAAGGTTGAAATATACTATAAAATATGATGGGAGATAATTTCCTATATAGACTTAGACAATTACGGTAAAATTTGATTTTTGTAAAACATTCGGAAGAAACTCAGCAGTAACCATAGTGTAGCAGCGGAAAGATAAAAAATTGTTTGACCTAGCAAACGTCGCCGAAAACTTATGAAATTTTAATAGAGACATTTTCATTCATGTAGGAACCACATATAAAAATTTTGGGTCTCGATGATAACATTTAAAGCACGAAAATATTTTTCAACGGAGTTGGACAGAAAACTCGAAACTGTTCCGACACAGCTTACTAAAACGGGCATAACTTTTTCCCTAGATAATATTTCGAGGAAATTCCAAAGGCCACTGTTAGAAGACTCCTAGATCTTTCATACCAAACTGATTTCCCTTAAAAAACATGTACTGCACCTTAAGTTATACCATTTTCAAATTGAAGGCAGAATCTGAAATTCCAAAACAGAAACTAATTTAATTGCTTTTACAAAGTTAACATTTAAACAAGACACTAAAGTCAATGGTCCACTTTAATCCATGAAATAAACAAGTTAAAACATAATTGACATATAGTAATAATCACTGCCATCCGCCATCACGCCTCCCGCCAAGCGCGTCAATCTGAAATGTATAATTAGGGTGAGCATTTCGAAGAAACACTCAATAGTATGTACACGTGCTAACGAGAATTATATACAAACATTTACATAACATGCAAATGCCGTACTTCATAGTAAATCGGTGATCAATCGACATACTTTTCTTCAAATGATTACCTTCAATCACAAAATAATTTTCATAGTGATTACCTTCAATCACAAATATTCATAGTCATAGTGATTACCTTCAATCACAACATAATTCATAGTGATTACCTTCAGTCACAACTGTAGCGACCCGAATTTTAAAATGCAAATTTTATAACTTAAGATGTGTCACTACGACGTTTCAGTCAAATTTTAGAAATTATTTTACGATTCGTCGAGTTGTCTAGCAAAACATTTAATATAAGGATTCAAAAACGATTTTTAATCTTAAAAATTCAATATTTTCTTATTGGGTCGAATTTTACACCCAATATCTATTTTAAATTTATTTTGGTCCAATATCCTTATTTGGCTCAAGTTTAAGTCCATTAACAACCCAATCGAGTGTCCAAATTATGGAGCCTAGGTTTGTATGCCTCAATAGTGTCAAAACCTTAAAAACAAAAACATTCATTCAACCTCCAAAATATTTCTCTCACGGCTGGGCAGAAACTCCTCAGAAAAATTGGCATTCAACTAGGTAAATTTTTCACTTTGAACCATTATTTTCTTCCTTTGATTTCGCCCTCATCATTGTCTAATACACCCATTTCACCAGTTCTTCATTCCTCCGAATTTCAAGTTACAACTTCAAACCCAAAATCCTTCTCGGCAAAAACTCAGTACAGGTAACTCCTTCAAAAATAATTTCAATTCTTTGGGATTCTGTAATCTATTTTATTATATATATATATATATATATATATATATATATATATATATATATATATATATATATATATACACATTAATAAAATAAAAAAAAATATTGGAATGAAGAAAACAAAATTTATGCATTTAATGCGAGAGTTGAGATTTGTTGTGACCTGCAACTCGAATCCTTGCTCTCCATGCCTTTAGACTTCCGAATCTGGCCTTGATTTTGATTGGAAATCATTATAATGTAAAAACCCATTTTGGAATCATTTGAATTTCGTAAACTGGAACCTTCCTGCGTGAATTGGAATTGTAGGTGGGGGTTTTGTTATAAATATTGAAAGTTTAGTTTTAAATCCTCAAGTTTGGTCCAACATTTAAGTTAGTCCCCTATTTTATTTTAATTCTTTCACCATTCCTAAAGTTTGATTATTCTTCAAATTAAATATAATTACTTTCTAATTTTATCTTGTTGGCCCTAAACATTTTAATGTTCATAATTAGACCCTAAAGATTTAAATAATTATCAAATTAATCATTTCTTCACTTTCAAAAAGTTCAATCAAGTCCCTAAAAGTTTTAAGGCATTAATTAGGACTTAGTATCCTAAATTATATTAATTTTTTTTTGCTAGACGAGGTCGTGGGAAAAGTTTAAAGCACGGTAACACCACATTCGTTCAATTTCAAGAAAATTTTCAAGACTTTGAGGTGGGGTTTACATTTAGGCAATTGTGGTTATTTTTGTCCATGTTAATTCTTGATGTGTGATTTTGATTGTGATAAAATGCTTATTCATATGAAAAGGTTGCCAGGGACCGTAAATAGGTCCGGGATCGAAAGTGGGTCCTTGGGGGTGTCCCACAGTGCAAAATTGTTATGCACTTATAACATGTTGTCAGAGACCGTAAATAGGTCCGGGATCGAAATTGGATCCTTGGGGATGTCCCAAAGTACATATTTCTACAGTATGTTGTATTTGTATGATATTCATAATTTAATTTCATGTTTAGATTTAACTTGGACTGATTGTTGTTTCCCCACTGAGTATAATTCGTTATGCTCACCCCAATTTTTTCCACACTTTCAGGTTAAGGAGTTCGGTAAGGCAAGACAATGAGCGGAGCAATCTTGATTAAATAATAAACCATTTAATTTATAAATTTTTGAAACAAGTATTTTAATAGTTGGGTTTCCATTTTGTCAATTAAATCTCAGGTTTTAATATTTTGGCAAATTTTGACACTTTGCTTATTTTATTTGGTATTGACACTTGGATGTGAGCAAATTATTCAAATGACGTTTCCGCATTTATTCCTAATCTACTATAGTTGAAAAAATATATATATATTTACGCATTTTGGCGTTTATTGAGGAAAATTATTTACAGGATATTTCGACTTAAGTAGCGTCTTGTGTTAATGGAATTTGGGGCGTTACAGTGTGGTATCAGAGCGCAGGTTTACCCTTCTGTAGACTTGTGAAATTTTTGCAAAAAATAAAATAAATGAGAAAATGTTTAGTAATTAATTTGAATGCCACCCGCTCTTGCCGCGCCACGCCGACTCCGAAAAGGTAAGATATTTAGAAAATTTTATTTGATGAAGTTTAAAAATTTTCATTTGCTGGATACCATGAATTTATTATAGAGCTGCATCTGAATTTGAATGTTTACTACGAAAAGTTATATGAGAATGAAATTTTGCTATAGTTGATGCAGTTTGAAATGTTTGAAAGTTTGTATCCAGTACATGTTATAAGACTTCCCATTATGTTTAGGAGTTGAACTTGTGATGTGAAGTATTTAAAAATTTTTAGAAATTATAAATTTAGTCCTCGGAATTAGACTAAAACATGTAGTGACCCATTTCAATGGAATTTACTTTCATAATTGATATGCAAAATGGAACGTATGAGAGAGAGATGTATGAAGGGTCGTTTGTGGATTTCAGTAGGAGAACATATTTCGGATTTGGTTGCAAGTTTATTATTTTATTTTCCTTTTGAGAAAATTTGAGATAATAATAAAATTTGCTTTTAGCTCTACTGTATTTTTCTATGATTATTTTTTTTTTTAAATTTTATTATTCATAGATGAGCATTGTGAATTGTACAATTAAGTGGAGGCTGAGATTAATATTGTTATGGTTTAGGAAATGTCTCGTAGAACAAATCGAGCTCCTGCGAATCGGGCTGCTGGAAGACAAGCTACACCAGGCCAGATTGCTACTGGTGATGCCGGAAATAATGCATTAAGGGACTCGCGAATGCTCTCCAGAGGTTCATTTAACAACAAGTCCCAACAGCCCCACGAAGTGCCCCTCATTTATCGAATCCACATGCTAATGCAAACAACACCAGCATGGTCGTTGAACAGTTTCGCCGATATAAGCCACCAACATTCAATGGTCGAGAGGGACCCCTAGCTGCAGAGGAATGGCTAAGGGAATTAGAACGAATCTTTAAACACATAGCCTGCGCAGACACTCAGAAAGTGTCATGCGCTGTATTCCAGCTTGCTGAGGACGTAGATCATTGGTGGGAGTCATATCTGCGCACCAGGACTGAGGCACAGCAACTTGAACTGACATGGGCAGGATTCAAGGAATTAATATTACAAAGGTATTTTCCCCAATCATTCCGGGATCAGAAAGAAACGGAGTTCCTTGAACTTAGGTTGGAAAGTATGTCCGTTGTGGAATATGAAATGAAATTCAACCAGTTGTCCAGGTATGCTATCCATCTGGTTGACACGGATATCAAGAAGGCTAGAAGATTTGAAAGGGGTTTACGCCCAGAAATTGGAGGAATCATGGCAGATTTAGGACTCACTACCTATGTCGAAGGTATTGAGCGAGCACAAGCTATATCCTCTCGCTTAAACTTGGAAAAGACTAATCAGAAACCCACACAAGCACCAGTGAAAAGGAAATGGGACATTTAGAATATGGGCAAAGGCAGATATCAGAACAAGAAAGGGAAACCATGGGGAAAAATTGAGGAAAAGGCTAGCACTGAGAAACCCGTATGCCAGAAGTGTGGTAAGCAACACTATGGGGAATGCCTGCTTGGAAAGGGGATATGTTTTAGATGTAAGAAACCTGGTCATTTTGCTGATGAGTATCCTGAATTCAAGGGTAAAGAAGATGCCAAGAGGGGAAAGACTCGAGTTTTTGCTTTAACTCAGAAGGAGGCAAAGGAAGATCCAGACGTGATAACAGGTATTTTATCAGCATTCAATGTACCTGCTATCATTTTGATTGATTCTGGTGTTGCGAATTCTTTCATCTCTGCTAGTTTTCATGCTAAGATTGGAAATGTGTGTGATAGTGCGAATGATGCTCTAGAGGTTAGCATTCCTTCAGGTGAAACTATTATCACCAATCTGATGTTGAAAGCTGTTAAGTTCGAAATAGATGGAAAGAACTTAGAGGCAGACTTGTACTTAATAGACATGAGGGATTTTGATATCATTTTAGGCATGGATTAGCTTAGTTGTAATCACGCTACGATTAAGTGTCATGAGAGGGAGGTACTCTTTTAGAGACCAGGAGAATGTGAATTCACCTTCTTTGGGACAAAGGTTAAAACTATGCCTCGTCTTATATCAGCGTTGAAAGCACAAAGGATGTTGAAGAAGAGTACCAGTCAGGGATATCTAGTGAGCATCACTAGTGTTCAGGCAACTCAGGTAACTGCTACAGATGTACCAGTTGTGCGTGATTTCGTGGATGTATTTCTAGAGGATCTGTTTGGCATTCCACCAGATAGACAAGTAGAATTCACGATTGACTTGATACCTGGAGCTGAGCCCATATCTAAAGCACCTTACAGGATGGTACCGAAGGAACTTCAGGAGTTAAAGGTGCAACTACAGGAACTATTGGATAAAGGATTCATTCGGCCTAGTGTATCTCCTTGGGGAGTGCCAGTATTGTTTGTGAAAAAGAAAGATGGATCAATGAGGATATGCATTGATTACAGAGAGTTGAATCGCCTCACAGTCAAGAATAAGTATCATTTACCACGAATAGAAGATTTGTTTGATCAGTTAAAGGGTGCCACTGTATTTTCCAAGATTGATTTGAGATCAGGTTACCATCAATTGAAGGTTAAGAACAATGATATACCAAAAACTGCATTTAGGACTCGATACGGACATTACGAATTCACTGTGATGTCGTTTGGGTTAACTAATGCACCAGCTGTCTTCATGGACTTGATGAACCGAGTATTTCATCAATACTTGGATCGGTTCGTAATTGTCTTTATTGATGACATTCTGATTTATTCAAGAGATAAGAAACAACATGAGGACCATCTCAGCACTGTATTACAGACACTTCGACAAGAAAAGTTGTATGCAAAATTCAAGAAGTGTGAAAATTTTGGCTCGACCGAATTGGTTTTCTTGGACATGCGGTTACCGCAGATGGTATTGAAGTTGATCCAGCCAAGGTTGAGGCTGTCACTAATTGGAGTGCACCAACCAATGTGAATGAAGTTCGTAGTTTCTTGGGATTGGCTGGCTACTATCGAAGGTTTATCGATGGATTTTCAAAAATAGCTGGACCGATGACACAGTTGACCAGGAAGGGAATGAAGTTTCAGTGGACAGAAAAGTGCGAGAAGAGTTTTCAAGAGTTGAAACAGAAATTGAGCACCAGTTTTGGCTATTCCAGAAGGGTCAGAGGTTTTGTTATCTATAGTGATGCATTGAAACAAGGTTTGGGATGTATACTGATGCAACATGGAAAAGTGATTGCATATGCCTCTAGACAGTTGAAGCCACATGAGCAGAATTACCCTACACATGACATGGAATTGGCTGCTGTAATTCATGCTTTAAAAATATGGCGACACTATCTATATGGTAGTAAGTGTGACATATACACCGACCATAAAAGTCTAAAGTATTTCTTCACTCAGAAGGAATTGAATATGAGACAGAGAAGGTGGTTGGAGTTAGTTAAAGATTATGACTGTACTATCCACTACCATCCTGGCAAGGCTAATGTTGTTGCTGATGCACTTAGCCGGAAAGGTAAAGGACAGTTAGCTGCCCTAACCAGTCAAGAACAGTTGATCAAGGATTTTGCCAACATGAGACTTGAAGTTGTAGCTCCTCCACATCACACACCTGCAATTATAGCTGCTTTGATTGTTCGACTGACCCTCAGAGACAGAATTAAAGAAGCTCAGGATAAGGATAATTTTTTGTGCAAGATTAAGGACCGAATACTCGCTGGCAGTATTAAAGGTTTTGAAGTATCAACTGATGACACTCTGATGTTCAAGGGAAGACTATGTGTACCGAAGGATGAAAACTTGAGGAAGGAGATCCTAGAGGAAGCACATTATTCACCCTATGCAGCCCAGGAGGTACGAAGATGTACCAGGATCTCCAAAAAATTTATTGGTGGAGAAACATGAAGAAGTCAATTGGCTTGTTTGTTGAGAAGTGCATGACTTGCCAACAAGTTAAAGCTGAACATCAACGTCCGTCTGGATTGTTGAACCCACTTGAGATCCCAGAATGGAAGTGGGAACACATAGCAATGGATTTTGTCGTTGGACTTCCTAGATCTGCTAGAGGTCATCAAGCTATATGGGTTATAGTTGATCGTTTGACAAAATCTACTCATTTTCTACCAATGAAGATGACTTTCAGTTTAGACCAGTATACTCAGTTGTACATCAGGGAAATTGTAAGATTACACGGTGTACCAGTTTCTATAGTGTCAGACAGGGATATCAAATTTACATCTAAGTTCTGGGAAAGCCTGCAGACAGCTATGGGAACTAGATTGAAATTCAGTACAGCATACCACCCACAGACAGATGGACAATCAGAGAGAACTCTACAGACTTTAGAGGATATGTTGAGAGCTTGCGCTTTAGACCTTGGTGGTAACTGGGAAATGCATTTACCGTTGGTTGAGTTTGCATATAAAAATAGTTTCCAGTCTACCATTGGTATGGCACCATTTGAAGCACTTTATGGCAGAAAGTGCAGATCACCAATTCATTGGGATGAAGTTGGTGAGAAGAGGGTTTTGGGTCCAGAAATAGTGGAACAAACTGTAAATGCCGTGGAAAAGATCAGAGAAAGGATTAAGACAGCACAAGACAGGCAGAAGTCTTATGCTGACAAGAGACGAAAGGAACTACAATTTGAAATTGGTGAAAAAGTGTTCCTTAAAGTATCTCCTATGAAAGGTGTAGTAAGGTTTGGGAAGAAAGGAAAGCTTAGACCAAGGTTTATTGGACCTTTTGAAATCTTGGAAAGGGTTGGAAACATGGCCTATAGGTTGGCTTTACCACCAGAGTTATCAGCAGTACATAATGTTTTCCACATCTCAATGTTAAGGAAATATGTCCATGATCCGGACCACATTGTTAGTTATGAATCCTTGGATGTTAACAAGGATGTGACATATGAGGAAACTCCTGCGGTTATACTTGAGAGGAAAGTTCATACCTTGAGGAATAAAGATATTCCTTTAGTTAAAGTCCAATGGAGCAGACATAGTAGAGAAGAGGCAACTTGGGAAAGAGAAGATGAGATCTTAGCTAAATACCCAGACATCAAATCAAGTAAGTTTAATTTCGAGGACGAAATTTATTTAAGTGGGGGAGGTTGTAGCGACCCGAATTTTAAAATGCAAATTTTATAACTTAAAATGTGTCGCTATGACGTTTCCGTCAAATTTTAGAAATTATTTTACGATCCGTCGAGTTGTCTAGCAAAACATTTAATATAAGGATTCAAAAATGATTTTTAATCTTAAAAATTCAATATTTTCTTATTGGGTCGAATTTTACACCCAATATCTATTTTAAATTTATTTTTGTCCAATATCCTTATTTGGCCCAAGTTTAAGTCCATTAACAGCCCAATCAAGTGTCCAAATTCTGGAGCCTAGGTTTGTATGCCTCAATAGTGTCAAACCCTAAAAAAATAAAAAAAAAAAACATTCATTCAACCTCCAAAATATTTCTCTCACGGCTGGGCAGAAACTCCTTAGAAAAATTGGCATTCAACTAGGTAAATTCTTCACTTTGAACCATTATTTTCTTCCTTTGATTTCACCCTCAGCATTGTCTAATACACCCATTTCACCAGTTCTTTGTTCCTCCAAATTTCAAGTTGCAACTTCAAACCCAAAATCCTTCTGGGCAAAAACTCAGTACAGGTAACTCCTTCAAAAATAATTTCAATTCTTTGGGATTCTGTAATCTATGTTATTCTATATATATACACACATTAATAAAATAAAAATAAAAAAATATTGGAATGAAGAAAACAAAATTTCTGCATTTAATGCGAGAGTTGAGATTTGTTGTGACCTGCAACTCGAATCCTTGCTCTCCATGCCTTTAGACTTCCGAATCTGGCCTTGATTTTGATTGGAAATCATTATAATGTAAAAATCCATTTTGGAATCATTTGAATTTCGTAAACTGGAACCTTCTTGCGTGAATTGGAATTGTGGGTGGGGGGTTTTTTTATAAATATTGAAAGTTTAGTTTTAAATCCTCAAGTTTGGTCCAACATTTAAGTTAGTCTCCTATTTTATTTTAATTCTTTCACCATCCCTAAAGTTTGATTATTCTTCAAATTAAATATAATTACTTTCTAATTTTATCTTGTGGGCCCTAAACATTTTAATGTTCATAATTAGACCCTAAAGATTTAAATAATTATCAAATTAATCATTTCTTCACTTTCAAAAAGTTCAATCAAGTCCCTAAAAGTTTTAAGGCATTAATTAGGACTTAGTATCCTAAATTATATTAATTTTGTTCTTGCTAGATGAGGTCGCAGGAAAAGTTTAAAGCACGGTAACATCACATCCGTTCAATTTCAAGAAAATTTTCAAGACTTTGAGGTGGGGTTTACATTTAGGCAATTGTGGTTATTTTTGTCCATGTTAATTCTTGATGTGTGATTTTGATTGTGATAAAATGCTTATACATATGAAAAGGTTGTCAGGGACCGTAAATAGGTCCGAGATCGAAAGTGGGTCCTTGGGGGTGTCCCATAGTGCAAAATTGTTATGCGCTTAAACATGTTGTCAGGGACCGTAAATAGGTCCGGGATCGAAATTGGATCCTTGGGGATGTCCCACAGTACGTATTTCTACAGTATGTTATATTGGTATGATATTCATAATTTAATTTCATGTTTAGATTTAACTTGGACTGATTGCTGTTTCCCCACTGAGTATAATTTGTTATGCTCACCCCAATTTTTTCCACACTTTCAGGTTAAGGAGTTTGGCAAGGCAAGGCAATGAGCTGGACAATCTTGATTAAATAATAGATCATTTAAATTATAAATTTTTGAAACAAGTATTTTAATAGTTGGTTTCCATTTTGTCAATTAAATCTCAGGTTTTAATATTTTGGCAAATTTTGACACTTTGCTTATTTTATTTGGTATTGACACTTGGATGTGAGCAAATTATTCAAATGACGTTTCCGCATTTATTTCTAATCTACTATAGTTGAAAAAATATATATATTTACGCATTTTGACATTTATTGAGGAAAATTATTTACAAGATATTTCGACTTAAGTAGCGTATTGTGTTAATGGAATTTGGGACGTTACAACAACATAATTCATAAAACAATTACAGTTACGTACATGCTAGCATATAAATTTCTCAAAAGCATAATCAACTTGTGTACGGAATATGATACTACCTCAAGATCTTTAGAAGAATTGCTAGAGTTGAGTCGTAGATAAAATTTTCAATTTGCACTGTCACCAAAAATCAGCAAGCTTGTCTTTGCTCTTCTTCAAGTGTATATATGGAAAAGGACGTGCACGCGTGTATGGGAAATAAAAGTAGAGTAAGAAGAATTATGCTTTCTAGTCACTAAAGCCGAAACAGTAAACAGTAAATAGGCAAAAAAAAGGGAGTTGCTGTGTGGATCGTGTGGTGTATATGAGTAATAAAAATGGAAATGAGAAATATTATGCTATCCTCTCACAATCTCACTAAAAGTCGAGATAGTAAATTGGAAAAGTGAGTTTCTGTGGCATGGACAGTGTGATGTATATAATATAACTATTCGTGCATGTTCTCATGAAATCAACCATAATTGTTTAGAGAGAGAGTAGGGAGTTAAAGAAGAAAATGGTTGAGGAAGTTAAAAGAAGTGGGAACAAAGTACTTGGTGGGAAAATACACACGTTTCTCGTGGTTGCCAAAAGAAGAAATATTTTATTTTGAAGCAAAGCTCAAATATTGTTTAATAATAATAGATTTAAAATTAAAAAAAATTTGGATTGAGTATTATGTAGTTGCCAAATTAAATCGTCGTCACTTTAAAAATAAATAAACTAAATCATGATTTTTAAAAGACTAAAAATAACCGATCAAATTAATATAACATGGGTTTTCAAAAATAATGGGGCTAAGCTAAGATAATTAGATCGTCATTTATAAAAAGGATTCTATGCAACATACTATGGTGACCAAATGAATAACTTAAAATATTAGAGGTATCGTAGCGACGCGACAAGTTAATTAAACCCTTCGATCTTTTAAGTAAAAAATTTTCTTTGTAAGAGTTAGAAATTTTCGGTCGCTACAACTCTTTCCCTCTTAAATAAAATTTCGTCCTCGAAATTTAACTTACTTGTTTAATGAGAGCGGGATATTTAGTCAAAACATCTTCTTCTCTTTCCCAAGTAGCCTCATCTTCACCGTGTCTACCCCCATTGGACCTTAACTGATGGGACCTCTCGGTTCCTTAGAACGTGGACTTTTCTATCTAGCACCATAACAGGAACTTCCTCGTATGTCAAATCACTCCGAACATCCAACGATTGAACATTTACTGTATGGCTAGGATCGGAGACATATTTTCTCAACATAGAAACATGGAATACATTATGCACTGTCGATAGCTCAGGTGGCAAAGCCAAGCGGTATGCCACATTTCCAACCCTCTCAAGAATCTCATACGGGCCGATGAATCTAGGTCTTAGTTTACCCTTCTTCCCAAATCGTATTACCCCTTTCATCGGTGCTACTTTAAGAAATACTTTCTCACCAACTTCAAACTTCAACTCTTTTCATCTATTGTCAGCATAACTCTTCTGACGATCTTGAGCTATTTTAATCCTTATTCTAATCTTATCAATGGCCTCTACAATTCTTTCAACTAGCTCTGGACCCAAAATTCTTCTTTTACCCACTTCATCCCAACATATCGGCGAGCAACATCGCCGGCCATACAGCGCTTCGTATGGCGCCATGCCGATAGTAGCCTGGAAACTATTGTTGTATGCAAACTCCACTAATGGAAAATGGTTTTCCTACTTACTACCCAAGTCTAGGGCACATGCCCTCAACATATCCTCAAGAACTTGGATAGTTCGTTCAGATTGCCTATCAGTCTGAGGGTGATATGCAGTACTAAACTTTAACTTAGTGCCCAAAGCTTTCTGAAGGCTTGTCCAAAAATTTGAAGTAAATCTTGAGTCTCTATCTGAAATAATAGATGCTGGGACTCCATGAAATCGAACAATTTCTCTAACATATAACTGTGCAAACTGTTCTAAGTTGTAGGTCATCCGGATAGGTAAGAAATGAGCGAACTTCGTCAGTCGGTCCACAATCACCCAGATGGCATCATGACCTTTGGCCGATCTAGGAAAACCTATGACAAAATCCATTGCAATCCTCTCCCACTTCCACTCGGGTATATCTATGGGGTTCAATAGCCCTGATGGCCTCTGATGTTCTGCCTTCACTTGTTAACAAACCATGCATCTGGACACAAATAGCGCTATGTTCCCCTTCATGTTTCTCCACAAATATGTGTTGCGCAAATCTCTATACATTTTGGTTCTGCCTGGGTATACGGCATAAGGAGCGAAATGAGTTTCAGTTATAATCTCATTCTTCAATTTTTCATTCTTGGGTACGCATAGTCGACCCCTAAACATCAAAGCTTTGTCTTCAGCTATTTCAAATCCTTTTCTCATCTCAGTCCCCAAACCTGCTCTCATCCTTTCTAAAAAGGGATCCTCCTTTTGTGCAGTTACAATTTTATTCATGAGGGTTGGCTTCAAGGTCAAATTCGCCAACAATGAATGTGTCCTCACTGACGGCCTCAATACTTCAATCTTTAGGTTCTCAAAATCTCTGATCAACTGATTCTATACTGTACACAATACAGACAAGTGTCCCATGTTCTTTCTGGTTAGAGCATCTGCGACTATTTTAGCTTTACCCGGATGGTATAGGATAGTGCAGTCGTAATCTTTCACTAATTCTAACCATTGTCGCTGTCTCATATTCAACTCCTTCTGAGTGAAGAAGTATTTGAGACTCTTGTGGTCAGTGTAGATCTCACACTTGCTCCTATAGAGGTAGTGACGCCAAATTTTCAACGCGTGAACCACCGCCGCAAGTTCGAGATCATGCATTGGATAATTTTGTTCATACTGTTTCAACTGTCTTGAAGCATATGCTATTATTTTCCCATGTTGCATTAAGACACAACCCAAATCGAGCTTAGATGCGTCACTGTAAATCACAAAACCCTCAGAACCATCAGGTATAGCCAATACTGGTGCCGAGACCAGTCTATTCTTTAGCTCTTGAAAACTCTGTTCGCACTTATCAGACCATACAAACTTAACACCTTTCCTAGTCAACTGCTTCATAGGACCAGCTACCTTGGAAAACCCTTCTATGAATTGCTGGTAATATCCTGCTAAGCCCAGAAAGCTTCTCACCTCACCCACATTAGAAGGATTTGACTAATTAGTCACCGCTTCAACCTTAGATGGATCAACTTCAATTCCTCTAGCAGTCACAACATGACCTAAAAATCCTACTCGATCTAACCAAAATTCGCATTTCTTGAACTTGGCATACAGCTTCTCCTCACGTAGAGTTTCTAAAACCCTTCTCAAATGTTCTTCACGCTGACGATGGTCCCTTGAGTATATCAATATGTCATCTATAAATATGATAACAAATTTATCTAGGTATTGGTGGAAAACTCGATTCATTAAGTCCATAAATACCGCAGGGGCGTTAGTCAAACCAAAGGGCATTACCGTAAACTCATAGTGCTCATAGCGAGTTCGAAATGCCGTCTTTGGTATATCAGTTGGCTTAACCTTTAGCTGATGGTAGCCAGTCCTTAAATCAATCTTCGAGAACACTGTTGTACCTTTCAACTGATCGAACAAATCCTCAATTATGGGAAGAGGGTACTTATTCTTGATCGTCAATTTGTTCAACTCACGATAGTCGATACACATCCTTATTGTGCCGTCCTTCTTTTTTACAAAAAGTACCGGAGCTCCCCATGGGGACACACTCGGTCTAATGAACCCTTTGCCAAAAGTCCTTCCAGCCGCATTTTCAACTCTTGCAGTTCCTTTGGTGCCATTCGATATGGAGCTTTGGACACTGGCGCAGCTCCAGGTACTAGATCTATTGCGAACTCCACTTGCCTATCTGGCGCAATACCCGGTAGATCATTCGGAAACACATCGGCATATTCTCGTATCACCGGCACATTATCTAATATTATCTCTTCTGATTGGGTTCCAGTAAGGCTAACAAGATACCCTAGACAGTGACGCTTCCTCAACAACCCCTCTGCTTTCAAGGTAGATATGAGGCGGGAAAGTGCCTTAACTTTTGATCCATAAAATCTGAACTCCTCTCCTCCGGGTCTTCGAAAAATTACTTCTTTCTCAAAACATACTATGGTGGCTCGTTTACCACCCAACCAATCCATTCCTAGTATAATATCAAAATCTTTCATTTCCATAACATGTAAGTCTGCTTCTAAAATTAACCCATCAAAATCTATCCGTACCGCTCTAGCTACTCTATCGGTATCAATTGTTCCTCCTGATGGCATACTAACCTCTAGTAAATGATCAACTTTCTGACATGGAACGTTAATCTTAGCTAGGCATGCTTCAGATATGAATGAATGCGTCGCACCAGAATCGATAAGAACATAAACAGGGATGCTAGAGACTGATAGAATACCTGCAATAATGTCTGAATTTTGGACGGCCTCATCGTGAGTTATAGCAAACACCCTTGCCTTTCCTTTCTTAATTTTCTCATTGTCCTTAGTTGGTGTTGCTCGACATTGCGAAACATAATGGCCTGGTTGTCCACAGTGAAGCAGACATTCTTGCCAACTAAGCACTCACCCTTGTGATTCTTCTTACATGTAGGACACGGAGGAACTTGGTTGTTCAACTGACCCCTGTTGGGTCCCTGATTCCATTTCTTAGATTGACCACCCAAAGTCTTCCCCTTGTTCTGATCTTGCCACTTTCTCTTCCCAAAATTATTCTGTTGTCCCTGAATCCGGGGCTTCATACTCGAATACGACACAGTTTGGGCCTTTTTCACAACTACCCGATAGGTATAGAGCTCGTGTGAGCTAACTATTTACCTGATCTCGGGTCGTAGCCATTTCTCAAAGTGTTTTGCTTTCATTTGCTCAGTACTCACCAAGTGTGGGGCATAACGTGACATCTCTTCAAACTTTCGTTTGTAGTCGGTGACATCCATGTCCCCTTGTACCAACCGTAGGAATTCTGTTTCGTTATGATCTCGCATAGCTTGAGGGAAACACTTCTCCGTCAGATCAGTCTTAAACTGTGCCCAAGTCAGGTTGCGTTGTTCCTCTTTTGTACGAATGCGAGACGCGGACTCCCACCAATGGCCCGCCCCTCCGACTAGCATAAATTCGGCACATAACACCTTCTAATTTTTCGGACAAGAGATGTGTCGAAAAAAATTCTCAATAGTACGCAACCATTCTTCGGCTGTTAAAGGGTCCTTTCCACCATCAAATGTAGGAGGATGATATCTGCGAAACTGCTCGATCACAGGGATAACCGATGCAACCTGGTTCCCTTGAGGAGCTGGCGGTGAATGTTGTGTCCTTGGGGCTCGTGGCACCAGTTCGACTTGTGGTGCCTGTGATGATTGTTGTACCACTTGAGCTGCCAAAGCTCGTCTTATCTCATCCACTGCTTGTTGTAGTTCCTTGATAGCTCTCGCTTGCGGTGTTGGTGCCATTTTCCTTAAGGATAAATAAAACAAGTTTGTAATCCATTGAAATAACACGACATCATAAAGCGATAATATATCCATGAAGGCTCGTAATGAAAGAAAAGATAACATAACATCCTCGATTAAATAAATCCTTCAAGAGGCATACAACATGACAAGAGCATCTGACGCTCAAACAACTAAGAAACGAAAGAAATCCTACTCGACATTAATCAAATCTAAACATAATAAAATCTACTAGGAATCGACACCACTACTCGTCGTTGTCATCATCATCGCTAATCCAACCTCCATGAACCCTAGGTTTCTTGGAAGGTTGCACCTCATCGTCTGAAGTAGGTGGTGGTGCATCTTCGTGAATGTACATCTCATTAGGTACACTATTGTCTTCAGGGACTGCAAGTGCATCATCTCGGGCCTCTTTCCACTGTGCCGTCAGCTCTACGTAGAAAGTCTTATAGTAAATCTCTCGAGGCGAGATAGGCACAGCAACTCCCCACAAGTAAGTGTAAATCGATTTGGCCATCTCAAGCCATTTTTCTGGTAATGTATCAATAAGAAGGCAGGTGGCCCTACGACCAGTGACCTCATGGCCTAGTTGACTAACCTCCCTCCACCTTATTAACATCTCCTGAATGTGTTGTCCCATATCGTGTGCTGGATTCCATCGATACTCTTCATATTGTCTCACGATCTCATCTCGACGAGGCTTCATTGAACACGTCTTCCTACAAGTCCTCTTAGTTCGTACCATCTGTGCCAAACCCATTATTCAAAGTCCAATTAAATGGGTTACTAATATCTTTTAGTTAGATTATGAGGACGAAATTAAACGTTTAAATTTTGTCATGCTCTCAAAATACTTGGTGCAATGATAATTATTTACAATACATGCTCCACTCAACACATTCAAATTTATATATACACATAAACATTCATAGAAAATCATAACATTTTGGATACTATATCCGAACATAAGATTCTTCTTTACCTTAGAGCTGGCATGGCGTGGCGATGGCAGGTAGTGAGTAAAACTTATAGTCCAACTTGACTAATATATATAAGTTTACAAATGCGAAGTCTACAGAAAAGTAAACCGCGCTCTGATACCAAGTTGTAACGCCCCAAATTCTAGGAACTCAAAGCGTTAAAAATCTTCTTAAATTTAGCTCTTTACTTTAATCAAAATATATTTCAAATACAGAAAAATTGAAGGTTAAAATATACTATAAAATATGATGGGAGATAATTTCCTATGTAGACTTAGACAATTACGGTAAAATTTGATTTTTGTAAAACATTCGGAAGAAACTCAGCACTAACCATACCGTAGCAGTGGAAAGATAAAAAATTGTTTGACCTAGCAAACGTCGCCGAAAACTTATGAAATTTTAATAGAGACATTTTCATTCATGTAGGAACAACATATAAAAATTTTGGGTCTCGATGATAACATTTAAAGCACGAAAATATTTTTCAACGGAGTTGGACAGAAAACTTGAAACTGTTCCAACACAGCATACTAAAACGGGCATAACTTTTTCCCTAGATAATTTTTGGAGGAAAATCCAAAGGCCACTGTTAGAAAACTCGTAGATCTTTCATACTAAACTGATTTCCCTCAAAAAAATGTACCGCATACTAAGTTATACCATTTTCAAATTGAAGACAGAATCTGAAATTCCAAAACAGAAACTAATTTAATTGCTTTTACAAAGTTAACATTTAAACAAGACACTAAAGTCATTGGTCCACTTTAATCCATGAAATAAACAAGTTAAAACATAATTTACATATAGTAATAATCACTGCCATCCGCCATCACGCCTCCCGCCAAGCTCGTCAATCTGAAATGTATAATTAGGGTGAGCATTTCGAAGAAACACTCAGTAGTATGTACACATGCTAACGAGAATTATATATAAACATTTACATAACATGCAAATGCCGTACCTCATAGTAAATCGGTGATCAATCGACATACTTTTCTTCTAATGATTACCTTCAATCACAAAATAATTTTTATAGTGATTACCTTCAATCACAAATATTCATAGTCATAGTGATTATCTTCAATCACAACGTAATTCATAGTGATTACCTTCAATCACAACATAATTCATAAAAAAATTACAGTTACGTACATGCTAGCATATAAATTTCTCAAAAGCATAATCAACTTGTGTACAGGATATGATACTACCTTAAGATCTTTAGAAGAATTGCTAGAGTTGAGTCGTAGATAAAATTTTCAATTTGCACTGTCACCAAAAATTAGCAAGCTTGTCTTTGCTCTTCTTCAAGTGTATATATGGAAAAGGACGTGCACGCGTGTATGGGAAATAAAAGTAGAGTAAGAAGAATTATGCTCTCTAGTCACTAAAGCCAAAACAGTAAATAGTAAATAGGGAAAAAAAAAGGGAGATGCTGTGTGGACCATGTGGTATTAGGCAAAAAAAAAGGGAGTTGCTGTGTGGACCGTGTGGTGTATATGAGTAATAAAAATGGAAATGAGAAATATTATGCTATCCTCTCACAATCTCACTAAAAGCCGAAATAGCAAATTGGAAAAGTGAGTTTCTGTGGCATGGACAGTGTGATGTATATAATATAACTATTCATGCATGTTCTCATGAAATCAACCATAATTGTTTAGAGGGAGAGTGGGGAGTTAAAGAAGAAAATGGTTGAGGAAGTTAAAAGAAGTGGGAGCAAAGTACTTGGTGGGAAAATACACATGTTTCTTGTGGTTGCCAAAAGAAGAAATATTTTATTTTGAAGCAAAGCTCAAATATTGTTTAATAATAATAGATTTAAAATAAAAAAAAATTTGGATTGAGTATTATGTAGTTGCCAAATTAAATCGTCGTCACTTTAAAAATAAATAAACTAAATCATGATTTTTAAAAGACTAAAAATAACCGATCAAATTAATATAACATGGGTTTTCAAAAATAATGGGGCTAAGCTAAGATAATTAGATCGTCATGTATAAAAAGGATTCTATGCAACATACTATGGTGACTAAATGAATAACTTAAAATATTAGAGGTATCGTAGCGATGCTACAAGTTAATTAAACCCTTCGATCTTTTAAGTAAAAAATTTTCTTTGTAAGAATTAGAAATTTTCGGTCGCTACATATTTTGAGAGTTATTATCACCTATATACACTTTCCTTGGTTCAACTTCTTTATAATTATTAAACCAAGACCCGTTAGGACACATGTAGAATTGTACACTCTAAATCCAAGATTCGTCATTATCAACTTGTTGATTTGACACAGTCATAACAAGTAGGCTGTCTAATTCAAAACCTATGGTAGAATTATTCAATTCACCATTATTTTGATCCTTTTGCTTTTTTTCTTCCATTCAAAACAATCATTTTTAAAGTGACCTAATTTTCTACAATGGTAACATTTCTTATTGCTTTTATCTCTTGATTTAGATCTGGTTTTCGATTTAGATTTGAAGTTATTTTCCTTTTTCTCAGCTCTTCCTCTCACAAACATACTCTTCTCTCTTGAACTTGTTTTAGATTCTTTCTTGATTTCCAATGCCCGAGATCTTAAAGCATTAGTGATAGCTTGTGTTAGAGCATCTTTAAAGTATTTTATTGCATTCTTTCTATTCTTATAAGAATCAGGTAATGAGTTAAGAAGAACCACCGCAAGGTCTTCATCTTTAAATTTCTTGTCATTATGAGCAATGCACTTAACTAGGATGCTGAAGTCACTCAAATTAGCTTTCAAATCCTTCCCAGTGTTCATTTTGAAACTAAAAAGTTTCGCTAAGGCTACGTTTGATAGCCAAGGAATTCCATGGAAGTAGAAAAACGTTTTCCATTTTCTCCAAATTGTGGTGTTTGATAGCACAAATTTTCCTAGGAAAACATTTTCCACATTTTTCTAGGTACAATCATTTGATGCACAAAAGCTTGATTTTGTTTTCCCACCTATTTGGTGGGAAAATATTTTCCATTTTTTTTTTGTTGTTTGCAATGGGAACAAATTCTAGATATAATGGTTAAAAAAAATTTCACTTTTATTGACAACTTCCATGCAAAACAAAGTTAAACGAAAAATATTCGGTATGGTAAAAATTTTTTTTTTTCAAATTTTTTTTTCAAATTTTTTTTTTTTTTTTTACAATTGGAACAAATTTTAGACCCAATGGTAGAAAAAATTATCACTTTAATGAACAAATTCCATAAAAAAAGAAGTCAAATGGATACCAAACTTTCAACATTTTCCATGGAAAATTATACCAATCAAACACAATTAATTACAATTTCTAGTAAAACATTTTCTAGGAAAATCAATTCCCTGTAAAACGTTTTCTTTCCACCCATTTTCCACCCTTACAATCAAACGGACCCTAAGAGTTAGATCTTATTATGAAATGTCTTAGTTAGAAACAAAGTATCTAATCTAGTCCACAAAGCTCTAGGGGTTTATGATCTTTTACTTGTCTCACTATATTATCAGATAAGTGCAATATGATAGAACTGTATGCAATTTTATTCATATCTAGAATTTCGTGAGGCTTACCTTTCAATTTAGCAGAAAAAGTTTCAGGATCATCAAGAGCTTTAGCAACCCTTTGTTGGACCAATATGACCCTCATTTTCTGTTTCCAAATCGAGTAATCCATCTTTCCATCGAATTGTGATAATTTAAACTTCGAACCCATCATAGATAATATAAAGGGTTGGTTATTACTTGTGGACGTAAGTGATTTTCAATATGAAGAACACTTAAGTTACAGAAAAGGTTTTGAAAAAAATTTCGTGCAATATATGAGAAGTCAGCTGAACTTAAAATGAAAATCAACACTAATATAATAAGCACATACTGAAACAATAACATACAATCATTTACTAAGTTATCACAAATGATACCAAACACTCTGATTGAAGAAACTAAAAATAAACCTCAACATGCTCCTATACAATCAGCCAATTTATTCAAATTCTTGAATAAACCCAATCACCATAATATCAACAGATTCACAAATCACATTTAAGCATGCAAATCAATTACAAGCAGAAAATAATTGGAACAATCTCACCAAAATACTGTGTATAACAGTATTTAAATCTCTAGGTACATTTAGGAATTAGAATCCAACTCCAATGGCATTTAGAGCAGGATTAAAAACCACTTAGCCTCCAAGTACCTCAGTTCAGATCGAGTTCTAGAACTGAACAGGTGAAAAATGAATTGATACGAAAAGGAAACTAAAATTAAATTTCAAAGAATTCTTACCAACCACGTTACAAGGCTCTGATACCAGTTTTGTTGGGTATTTTACCCAAATTAAATCGCAACAGCAATAATAAACAAAAAATACACACGCAGAAAACAAGAAATACAAAAATTGTTGACCCAATTTGACAAAGCTTAATCTGGGGGGGCTTAGAGGTAACATGAGCCCATCACTATGCAAAGAACCTTACAAGAAAGAGTTTAAGGACCAGTACAACCAAGACTCAAACCGCAACAATAATAAGTGTATTTTCTACACTTATTTGGGGTTTGAAACTCTAGAATTTTGTTGTCTTTTTTACAAAATACGACCTAAATTATCTTATATTGCATCTTGTAGGTAAAACTCAATGTTTGATGAAAAATTGGAGAAAAGAAGGTAAAAATAGCGAAAAATGGTAAAATTCAAAGTTCGAGGATCAAATTGCAAATACTCAATAAGATACTTTGAAGATTGGTAGGAGACAATTAGATGAAATTAGAATTCAAAAATGAATGGAACACGATCAAAGTATTATTAAAATCAATTTCCAATCGCTCAAAATATATTCCAAATTTTTATCCAAATGTTGAGACCCTTTTTTGGCATAGTAACTGGCCGAATTGGAAAACCTTTGTTTCAATCAAAGTTGTATATTTTTAAGTTATCTTTCCAATGCATTTTGAATCGTATTAATCGGATATCAGAAGAGAAAGTTATGACTAAAATACGGACTACTATGCAGAGACAAAAAATCCGCGCGCTCGAAGGCAACTTTTCTTATTCGATTAGAACTCTTTTGGAAACTAATTCGGACGTGATTTTCAACCAATTTTCGGCTCCTATAATGAGATAATAGCAGAATACATATGGAGGACCTCCATAGACCTTAAAATCTCTATACCATATATATTTTGGAGGCGTAGAACATGACTAACAATGTGGAATCAAGGCGAATTGCATAGGATATTGAAGATTCTTCATCCGGATTCAAGATTCACATCAAGACGTGGAAAATTCCTAATTCTTCGTTATTTCTTCTTTTCGGGTGATGATTTTCTAATTGTTTCTTTGTAATTTAATTTTTCATATGTTAGACTAGTTTTTCATTGTATTGGATGAATGTTTGAACCCTATTTTCATTTATTTTAATTCAAGATATCAATTTAGGATTTTTGTATTATTATTTGATTGATTTTACATACTCATATTGTTTGATCACCAATTACGCAGTTAGTTACTTGTTGTGGTGTTGGAATACTCAAAATAAGTCTAGAACAGTGTAAAATCAACATGTGTAGTTAGAATTAAGAATAATCTCTTTCACACATGCAATCTTATTGATAATCTAAACCAAATGCGTGACTTTCATATAAATTCGGATTAGGGATATGATCGTCTCGTATTAGTCATAAGTTGGTGTATTTTGAGAAAGAACATTTAACATATTAGCTTTTTCGATTGTCAAAAATGCATCAATTGAATAGAATGATTATTGAGAATTGAAATAAGTGGAAATAGGGGGATACATGAATCCAATACAAGCATTCACATAGATAAAATATCATATTTATTTGCTTTTCTAGAATAGAATTAGAATAAATAACAAATAAATCACAATCATATTGGTGTCATAATACTTTGAAATTAATAGTAGCTATTGAACTACAAATTAGACCTTATTCCTCGTGGAAACGATGCTCTTAACTCACATATTTTATTACCTGTACAACATCCCGTACACTTGCGGGTTTCACGCGAACAAGTTTTTGGCGCCGTTGCCGGGGAATAACGAATTTAATTTTAGTTTAGTAGTTTATATTAAATTCAATTTTTATTTTATTTATTTTTTATCATTGATTTTGACTACCCAGTCTGATCTCTCTTATTTGATATTCTATCGAGTTACCATTCAACAATGCAACTATGATTTTGACGCTGGCATGGCAAAAAGATTTTTGCAATAAATAATCTACACATGGACTATGTGGAAGAAGATATATATTGTAATTTATGCTATGGGCTGCATTATACTAGCTACTGCGTAAAGACATGCACTGAATCACCTCCAGCTCAGCCTATATTGGTTGGGGATTATATGAATCTGGCACCAGCTTCGATTCAACCTCCGGTCTTCTATTCGCCATTTGGACAGGCTAACTTCCACATCCAACTAGATATTATAAACCTCTTTCAGAATCAGGCCAATTGGCCATTTGATGGGGAAGCTCCTAGGATAGTTGAAGGAATACACAATGTGGACTCAATGACAGCATTGGGAGCACAAATTGAAGCACTAGCATTGAAGCTTGATAAGTTAACTTAATCTATGCATATGGTACAACATCGAACTCCGATTTGTGCAGGTTGTAGGGCAGATCACATCACTACAAGCTGCCCTTTTGCTTCCACTTATAAGGGTCGGCCAGCATATGTCAGTTATGTGCAGAACTATCAGAGGCAAAATGGACCTTACCCATACAACTACCATTCGGGTTTGAACAAACATCCTAACTACATATGGGCTGATAATTCAGATCAAGTAAATCAGATTCAGGGCGACCCACCAGTGATTCAACAACAAGAAAAGAGACAATCTTTGGAGGATCTACTTGTCAAGTGTATCGCCAAGACTGAGACCAATTTCTAGAATCAGCAAGCATCTACTAAGAATTTAGAATATCAGGTGGGACAGATAGCAGCTGCATTAGCCAACAGACCACATAGTACCTTACCTAGCAATATAGAGAAGAATCCACAGGAACAGGTACTAGCAATGGAAGAGGTGAATTATGATATCAAAGAGCAAGCTTAGGCGACCATCATTAGGAGTGGTGTTCAGCTACCGAAAATTTATGCAAAGATGAAGGAGATAGAAACCACTCAAATGACTACTAAGGGCAAGGAACATGTGGGACAATTTGAAGAATTAGTAGAGGAACGATCGATTACAAATGAACCAAACGAAGAGGAACCAATTAAGGAAGAAGACATTAACCTACATTTTGTCTACTTCATTGATTGGTCTATCATTGAATTTCTAATTAAGCCTAAAGAGACAGAAGAAGTCTACATAGTTGAATTCGAATCGAAGAAGATAGGCAAGTCATATCACATTGAAGAGGGCAGTGTTAAAATTTGTAGGAGCAATGAAGAGTGGAGTAAAGTCAGAAGAGACAAACTGAGCATGGCATCAAAAGCATTCTTCAAGATTCCATGATAGCGAAACAACAAAGTCAAGTCAAGGACTTTATACAAAGTGCTTATTGGGAGGCAACCCAATTTTTCTTCCCTTTTATTTATTATACTTTCTATTAATATGATAATTTATATTATATTTTTTTATTATTCAATTTTAGGGACTCATCATCCATACCATGTTTTCCCTTAGATCTTCGATATGTTAGTTGGTTTATTAGATGTTAGATTTAAGTAACACTTGTTCCAAATTTGTGAACCTTAATACTTTATTTGATTACATTGTACATGAACATGACGTCGTGAAATATTTAGACCAACCAAGACCAAGGAGCTAACAGGAGTAATATGAAGCTAGCAATTGGATTATAAGCCATATTAGGGGAGTCTTTTCTTCATTTTTTTCCCCGCCCCTTTATATCCGCATTTAGAATTTAAAACATTAAGGATAATATCTAGTTTAAGTTTGGGGGTGGAAAACATGAGTTTTCATTTTTTAATGTGTTTTTGTGTGCTTTTATTACTTTAGATAATATTAAAAAATCAAAAAAATTTCAAAAAAAAAAAATAATTTCTTTTTGTATGCTTGTGTGAGTTGGTCTGACTGGAAATGAGAAATATTTTAAATCATAAATTGATCTATGAATGGTGAATAAGTTGCATGTCTAATTAATTTTTGCTTTTTCATGTGAAATTTGATATTTATTGAGTGCATGAATTAAGTTAAGCATTGTGTAGAAATGTGTTGATTTCATAATTGAATAGGTTAAAATAGTGGACCATAGATGCTAAACCTAAAACCACTAAATTTTGCATTATTGGACCAAATTTAGAATAGTTTAGGGGGAAATTACTATTGTGGGAAAATGTTGAGATAAATCGGGATTCCATGTGTGAAAAAAATCTTGTATGGATCATTTAAGGTCAATAGGACGCAATTGAGTGAAAATCTCAAGTTAGAGGTCGTTTTACTCAAATTGGTGTTTAATGAGGGATATTGCACTAATCAAAACAAAAAAATATATATTTTATTTGAAAATTTCTTTTCGTAGTATTTATGATTCGAGCAATTAAGCCTTCAAGGGTCTTTAAAACCTGATACCCTATGGTTATCTGACTTGGGATTCATCGGCCGAAAGCTTGTTACGTGGGTCATTTAGAAAGTTTAAGGGAGAGAATGCTTCAAACAAAGAAGAAAAATAAAGAAAAAATGTTGCAAAAAATTGAAAAAAATAGAAAAAACAGATGTATGAAGTAGAAGACGCATCAAATGTCTTGGTTATATCCCAAACACTTATTTGGAATTCAACTTTTTGATAAGAGATTATTGGCCTAATTAAATCCTAAAGATTGAAACAATCAAATTATGGAGAATCCTTGTTTATTGAAATATTGACTTGCAATTAGTGAATTTATCTAAACTAGAGAGGTGAGAATAGTTGAAAATCCAACCTTAGGTCTTTCATTTGGAAATAGCGAAAAGAATAAGTTTTGGGGTGTGTAAATCTTACAAGTGATGAAAGAATATATTTGACCATTAAGGGTCAGGAATTGAAACAACTCATGAATTCATAATGCTATGTTTAATTCTTCACACACACACACACACACATCGATTTTACATTGGAGAAGTAGATTTTAATTTCTGTGTTGTGATTTTGAAGCTATGCATAGATCTGATTATGATTTCAATCTTGAGATAAGAAATCAGGGTAACTAGCTAAATTGTTTTGTTTTACTTGATTGTCTGGCCACCATTAGGTAATTAGCACCGCTTGTTTATCTGTTTGTTAGGTTTTAGTTTTGTTTGAGGACAAACAAAGATTCAAGTTTGGGGGTTTAATAAGTGTATTTTCTACACTTATTATGACTAAAATAATCTACTTATGCAATTATGAGTAAATTAATTATACTAAATGCAAACTGATGTGTTTAATAAATGACAAACGTACTAGGATCCCGAATTCTCATACAATAATCCTTTTTAACCTTAGTTCTACACTTTGACAATACAATTGAATTTTGAAGAATCAATGTTCATATTTTATTTAACAATCTCTCTCGAGTAATGTTAAACATATTCTCATTTATGGCCCGACTATATTTCTATGACGGGTGCGAATATACAAGAGTGCATGAATTTTTATAAACACTTAAAGATGCACATAGAGTATAACGGTATATTTCTATTCCCTATCGGACCCTATGATGATTTATACTTTATCGAACATATTTTCCTTCTTTCGAATGTATAAAATAAGCCATCAAATTCACACAACTACCGTGCATAATAATTTTGGAGAAAAGAAAATCATATAAATTATTCAACATCCAAAAACGTGTTTTCAATGTCAAATTTGTAAAATTAAAGATTAAAAATTCATATTACATGGTTTATCATTCTTCTTGTATAGAGAAAACTAGCTTAGCATATTATGAAGAAGAAAGTAAAAGAAATATTGAAGAATCGCCATCACTTAAATAAAGTTTGAATTGAATTTTTGAATCTTGGAATCGATTTTCGTGTTTCTTGCCTCCTTCTGTGTTCCAGAATATCTTAGAATGTGTTGTAATGTGTGGTAAACACTTGTGGATGGCCCCAGGTCTTTAAAAGACGTCCCAATATTTGTTTCCATAAGAGATAGAATCATATAAGGAATTCAGATTTTTTCCTTCGAAATAATACTATAACATTGCATAGTACATTTTAATGCTGTAGCAAAGTTCAACCATTTTCAGCTCTGGAAGGCCCTGCATCACACCATGCGACCACATGGCAAAAAGGACTATGCTATAGCATAGTTCAAGCATACTTTTATTCTTTGCGTTTTGATCCCCGAACTTCGTTTTCTCATTTTGTGATCATTCTTCTCGCTTCTTCTTCTTCTTCTTCTTCTTCTTCTTCTTCTTCCAACACTTCATTCCTTCACTGAATTGATTTTTGAATCTTCCACATTTTCGTTTCTTCTTTCGGGTCATCTTTTGGCTATTTACACTTTGGTCCCTATACTTTGGTTTTCTTTCGTTTTAGTCCTTTTACCACTTATTTCTCCTAAATTCCACCATGTTCCTCAATTATCCTACTAAACATAATTTATATAGAATTAAGCCATATTATATATATATATATATATATATATATATATATATATATATATATATATATATATATATATATACACACACACACACACACACCAACAATTGTCCATATTTTGTGCCCTAATATAAGTGTACAAAACGCATTTATCAGAAGGCGTGGTTTTGCACATAGTGTATTGGGTTGATTCATGAGCCCTCCAATTAGGCATTTTTGCTAAACTGAATGACCAATTTTTCTTGCTATTGTGTTATTTACATTCTGTCTTCTTTATACTTCATAATCGATTAATTTTATTTGGGTAAAAATGTCAAAAACTGGTTTTAGAGACAAACTAGGGCCCCTGGGTATTTTCTTTGAAAATATTTTTTTGAATAAAATATCCTATGGTAAAATTATTTGTTGTGTGATCTGTGATATCGAAGAGATCAATTGCAGAAGTTTTTCTTTGCTCATATTTTGAGGGTTCTTGAAATCGTTTTTGGGTGAAATACTTTGTGTAGATAGTTGTTGGAAGGACTGTCCTGATAATCCTTGATTAATCGATTATTGATATTTCTTATCAAGTGTTTGAGGTAGTTTCTCTTACTGGTTCATCTAACTTGGCGATGGACCTGAGGTGATTCTGGCTTCTTGATAAGGATTCCTAGGTGTAAATTGTAATTTTTTTTGGTAATTTTCTAAAATAATAAATTATAATTTATTAGATTTCTATTAGGATTTTATAATTTTGTAATCAAAGTCAAATTAAGTTTAGAAATGTTCAAGTAATGGTAAAATTAGTATGGGGTTGATAGAGTTCAAAAAGAAGTCAAAGAACCTTTTCTACTCATTTAGGAATCTGAAAATAAGATTACCAAATGGCCTATAGGTCATACTACCATTTTACAGAATTTGTTATGGGTTCGAGGTTCGAATTGTCACAATTTGATAAAAAGAAAGATTACTCGATATTGAAGTAGAAAATGAGGGCTATGTTGGTCCAACAAATGTTTGCTAAAGCCATTGATGATCCTAAAACATTTTCTGCTGAATTAAAAGCCAAACCTACTGAAATTGAATAAATGAATGAGATTGCATGCAGTTATATAATTTTGCATTTAGATAATCATATAGTTAGACAAGTTGATGGAGCTAAGAATGCCAGAGATTTGTGGGCTGTACTTGATGCTTTGTTCCTATCTAAGACATTACCAAATTTGATTTACATTTTGAAAAAATTGTTTATATTTAGGATGGACCATTACCAAATAGGATTTACTTTTTTGAAAAAATTGTATAGCTTTAGGATGGACCCAAGGAAAGACTTAGAAGTGAATCTAAGTGATTTTAGTATAATTGTGAAGAGTCTTGCACATAATGAGAAAACGTTTGATGATGAAGACTTGTTTGTCATCTTATTGAATTATCTTCTTAACTCTTACAAGAATGTAAGAAATGCAATAAAATATTCAAGGGACAAATTAACCCTAGCAATTGTTATAGATGCCTTGAGATCAAGAGAGTTAGAAGTTAGAAATGAATCAAGAGCCTCTAGATAAGAAAGTATATTTGTAAGAGGTAAAATTGACAAAAGAGAGATCAACTTTCAAATTAGGAAAGGAAATGGAAAATTTAAAGGGCTATCTAAATCAAAAGATAAAAGCAATAAAAAGTGTTACGGATGTGGTAAGGTTGGACACTCTAAACGAGATTGTTTTGAATGGAAAAAGAAATACAAAGAATAGAACAATCTAGAATTGAATAATGCCATAGTCGGCCAGAATTAGATAGTCTTCATGTCATGACTGTGTCAAATGATGAAATAAATCAGGAATAGATTCTAGATTCAGGTTGTTCATTCTGTATTTATCCTGTTAGGTCGTAGGTGATACTATTACTTCACAAGATTCCAGTCTGTTTACTGTAACTGAAAGTAAGTCTAGTCTTTGACATAATTGAATGGGCACAGTGGGAATAATGGCTTAAAATCCTAGTAAAGAATTAATTGGAAAAGATTTAGTTGAACCATTAGGTTTTTGTGAAACCTGTGTGTTTGGCAAATTTTAGAGTGAATTTTGAGACAGGATCACATAGTACTTTGAGGCCTTTTAGACTATATACATGCTGACTTGTTGGGGCCTCAGAAACATGCCACCTTTTGTGGGAACAAGTACTTCATATCCCTTATAGATGATTACTCTAGAAAGGCTAAATAAGATACCTTTCTACAATTTAGGACTTGGTTTAAGATAATTGAAAATCCAATGGATAAAAAGTTAAAAACTTTAAGAACAGACAATGGGCTTGAATTTTGTAACTTTGAATTTGATAATTTATTTAATCAAAAGGGAATCCTATGACATAGAACTGTAAAGTACACACCCCAGCAGAATATGGTTGCTAAAATAATAAATAGGACCTTGATGAATAAGGTCATGTGCATGCTAATCAGTCTAGGCCTTGCTAAAAGGTTTTGGGCTGAGGCTGTATGCATTGTAGCATATCTAATTAATAGATTTCCATCTAGTTTTGTTGAGTTTAAAATACCTCAAGACATGTGGACTAGAAATCCACCAAATTTAACACATATTAGAGTGTTTGGGTCCAGCTTATGCACACTAAACTGAGGGCAAGTTGGAGCCTAGAGCCATAAATGTGTTACGCCCTGATATCCTGAAAGGGTGAAAGGTTACAGGTTGTGGGTTTTAGGTGTTTAGTGTATAAAAAATATTAACAGCCGAGATGTTGTGTTTAATGAAATTGAAATGTCATGTTTAAAACACAAGGATGATAAGTCGGGAGAATCTGAAATTAAGAATAAGTCTCAGCATGAGGCGAAGTTAACAAAGTATAACCTAACTCAAAATGAGAATAGCGAATAGATAATTCCTCAAACTGAAGAACAAGAAACTAAACATATAATTGATAAGGTTGATGTACCTAATGAATAAACTGAATTGGAAACTAAAACCTCTATAATTGAAGAGCATCCTATTCAAGATTATAAATTGGTTAGGGATAGAGAAAGAAGGTAAATTAAACCAAATCCAAGATACGAGTCTCAATGTTTCCTCAGTTTCAAGTGAAGGCATTGAACATTCAGAATCTTATTCTTTTCAAGAAGAAATGAATGAGCCTAAATCTATTAACTTGAAAAAGGAAATGGAAGAAGAAATGCAATCCTTGATTGGAAATAAGACTTAGAGATTGATTAAGAAGCCTAAGGGTCAAAGAATAGTTCAATGCAAGTGAATTTTCAAATTGAAAGAAGGCTACAGTCCTTTTGATCCTTTAAGATATAAAGACATGCTTGTTGCCGAAGGCTGTACTAAAAGAAAATGGATTGACTATACAGAGATATTTTCCCATGTCATTAAATATAAATCAATTAGATTGATTTTAGCTCTAGTTGTTCAATTCAATGATGTTAAAACTACTTTCCTACATGAGGAATTGAAGGAAAAAAAATCTATATGAGTCAACCTCAAAGTTTAGAGGTGAGGAAAAAATAGACTTTGTTTGTAAATTGGAAATGTCTCTTTATGGATTAAAACAAAGTCATAGATAGTGGTACAAGAGAATTGATTCATATGTCCTTAGAATAGGGTTTAAAATGAGTGAAAATGATGCCTACCTATACTACAGTAATAGTAAGAGTAGGAGTGAGGTCTATCTACTCTTGTATGTAGATGGCATGTTACTTGCAAGTTCAAGTAAAGTTAAAATTATTAGACTAAAGAATCTTTTAAAATCTGAATTTGACATAAAGGACTTAGGTAATGCCCAAAAGATAATTGGGATGGTTATCATTAGGCATAGTTCTGGAAATAGGTTAACTACTACACAAGAAGCCTATTTGGATAAAGTAATAAATAATTTTGGTATGAAACAAGCTAAAGCTGTTCATGTTCCCTTAGCTATTCATATGAATCTATCTACTGCACAATCGCCTAAAATTGAGGAAGAAATGTGTAATATTCCTTATGCTAATACAATTGGATTTGTAACGTTTTCTATGATAACTACAAGACCTGATTTAGATTATGCTATTAACTTCTTAAGTAGATTTATGTTCAATCTTGGGAAATGACATGGGGCTGGTTTGATGTGGCTTTTAAGGTACATAATATCTTGGTCTTGTTTATGAAAAGAGGTCTTGTAAATTGATCCTTAAAGGATATGTGGATGTTGATTTTGCAGGTTACAAAGATCAAAGAAAATCCACTTCCGCCTATTTCTTTACTGTGGGAGAAATTGTATAACATGGATATCCCAGTTGTAGTCTATTGTGACACTGTCTAGCACTGATGCTAAATATGTAGCAATAATTGAAGCTGTGAAAGAATGTGTTTGGTTGAAAGGCATTTTAAATGAATTAATTTTTCTGCATGATTCTCGTGTCATACTTACTGATAGTCAGAGTGCTTGTTACTTAGTAAAAATCCTATCTACCATGAGAGATTTAAATATATTGAGGTGAAGTATCATTTCATTAGAGAAAATATAGCCCCAAGTGAAATTAATCTTGAGAAAATTCATACGGATAAAAACTCGTCAGCCGTGGGAACTAAAGTGTTTTCAGTTGGTAAGTTTAAATCATGTTTATCAATTCTGCATATTGATACTGGGTAATTCTTTTCTAGGTACTTGGTCGATGATGATGAGTCAGCCGCCATAAATGTGCGCATACTTAGAGGTTTAGTGTATATAGTGAACCAAGGTGAAGATTAAAGGAAAAACGTGTTTCACTAATTACAATTTAGTTGGGTCATTTTGGTAAAATAACTTTATTCCTGAGTGGGATTGACAACCTCCAACTGGCATATATATATATATATATATATATATATATATATATATATATATATATATATACAGAAATGATCTAATGAGCACCGGTGCTCATCTTATCCTAAGCACCGATGAGTTGGCACATTAATTCATTGGTGGATTGGAACTCACAAAATCTTTATCCACCAATGAATTAATGTGCAAACTCATCGGTGCTTAGGATAAGATGAGCACCAGTGCTCATTAGATCATTTCTGTGTATATATATATATATATATATATATATATATATATATTATTTTTTTTTAGAAACAACAAATCTTAATAAAAAATCCTCATTTGTGGCGGAAGAAAACAATGGTTGCAATATTCCGGCTTCAAAACGAAGAAAAAAAATGGAAAAATAAACGTCTAATATGCGGTTAATTCCAATGATTTGTGCGTAAAATACCACGAAGAAGAGTCGGCATAGTATCGCCATGAAATAACTCAATAGAAGAGCCACTCGCCTCCTTCGCAAGAAAGTCTGCAACCATATTAGCCTTCCAACACACGTGTTGAATCCTAACATTCATTGTTTGAGCAAAAACTAGAACTTCATCCCAAAAATCTTGAAGGACCCATAGAGAGCAAGCTCGTTTCTCTATCCATTGAACCACAAACATAGAATTTGATTCCAATGATTTGTGCGTAAAATACCACGAAGAAGAGTCGGCATAGTATCGCCATGAAATAACTCAATAGAAGAGCCACTCGCCTCCTTCGCAAGAAAGTCTGCAACCATATTTGCCTTCCAAAACATGTGTTGAATCCTAACATTCATTGTTTGAGCAAAAACTAGAACTTCATCCCAAAAATCTTGAAGGACCCATAGAGAGCAAGCTCGTTTCTCTATCCATTGAACCACAAACATAGAATTTGATTCCACTGTCACATCTGTAATAAATGATCTCTACATATTCTCAAACCATCAAGTAAAGCTCGAGTTTTCGTGACTGTGTTCGTGGCATGTCCATAATTATGTGCAAAACCTGCCCAACAAACACTATGTACATCACGTATAAACCCTATACCAGCCTGTCTAGGATTTCCCATTGACGCCTCATACACAATAAGTTTAACCTGGTCCGGAGGTTTTTTCCAAGCACTAGATGTACACATGATGGCTTCAGATAAATAATAGGGCAGTTAAGAGATTGAATAGATCGTACATCGCGGTCGGAAAGTCTCTTCACTTTGGTTGTCAATCTAGTACAAAGAAACAAGAAGGATTTAACCATCTACACAACTCCTTGCTACTGAATGATAGAGCTCTCCATGCGACCTCACTATCCAAAGAGCCTAGGTGATAGAATTCCCATTTGTATTAAGTTAGATACAAAAGACAACCATAGGTTCATCCGATTTTACTAAGAAATGACCTGAGGCATACATAAATTGAAATGAAGATCAAACTAATCCCATACCGTAGTAGCCACCTCCCCGAACATAGAACATAATCTAATGTTTCAAACACAACATTCTCATTTTGACACAAAATAAATCCTAAGTGATTGAACAACATCATCGACAATAAGACAATTCTTGTTCGCAGCCTGTAACAAAAGACATTTGCTCGGGTACCATAGTATGCCATAAGCACTTTCGCCATGAACATAGCTCACCTTGATTTGCACCCTCCCCTGCACGCGCATATGGAGAGAGCCTCCATGTTACACATTATTACATCATTCTGAAGTGTAATTCTTTATAAAGTGGTTTTAAATTTCATCCACTTCCTATGTGGGACAAACATATTTTTTAGTTTCCCACCAACATAAACTCCATTTAAGTGGCACACTTTGAGCTTCAATTTCTCATTCACCCGAGCATCAATTTTGCCAAGTAAATATATGATTTCGATATACTCACGGAGGAGAACACAAACCAATCTTGATTTTCCAAAATAGTCAAATGGGTCCCATTCAAAAATTATGCTAAAGTCAGCTATATACTCATTTTTCCAACAGTAGCATGAAATTTCCCCATTAATTCCCTTAGAAGAAAACCATCCCATGAACCATTATAAAATAACTCTTGAACCTTCAATCTAGGAACACGTACCTCCAATCCCGTCTCTATCACAACTCCGTAGGCAAGTGATCATACCAAAAGCTAGAAGAACCATCACAGATACGAAAAGAAGAGTGTTGCAAAACAATAGGCAACACAGATAGAATTCTCTTCAAGCACCGAGAATGAGAAGGACATGCTTTTGGTGTATAAAATGATTTATTCTTGAGATATTTGGCCCCAAAAATTTTGCCCAGAATGATCTACCCACCAACATCTTCCAAGCAAACCTTATAAAAAAAGATTTTTGAACTTCACGAAAATCTCGAAAGCCCAGACCCCCTTCCTCCACCCGCAAATAAATTATGTGTAATGACACCCATTTCCGTCGTTCAACTATGTGTGAGTGCCCATAGGCAAATTTAACACTGACACCATAGGAAAATTTAACATGACATCCTTATCAAAATAATTTCCCCCCCAAAAGAAAGCAAATGTCCTTTCCACCCTGCCAATTTCTTTTAAATTTAGATCATCAAAGGTTTGATCATATTATTAGTAAGTCTCCCATTGTAGAAAAGCACCCCAAATAAAGACAAGGCCAGTTACATTTTTTAAAACCCTATAAAGCTAGAAAATTTCTCCTCCTAGCCATAGTAATATGTTTCGAGAAGAAAATAGATGATTTTACGAGGCTCACTAGTTGACCAGAAAATCCTTTCATACTTCTTAATAAGCTCCAAAAGATTGCCAACTGTTCTCTTGATCCCATTAGCAAAAATAAGTTTATCAGCATAAAATAAATGACTAATCACCATACCACCAGAAATAAAAGTTGAATCCGACCACATTCCAAATCCTGGTTTAGCATGAGAGACAACAATTCCCGTGCTAGATTAAATAGGTAAGGTGATAAAGGATCTCCCCGATGCAACCCTTTAGAAGGCTTTAAAAACCTCTAGTTTTCCCAATAAGCATAACCGAAAAAACAGGAGAGGAGTTGCAATAAAAAATCAGATTTCGCCATTGATCTGAAAATTCCAATTTGTTTAGCACTGCAAGAAGAAAACCCCAATTAAACTGGTCATACGCTTTTACCATGCCAATTTTCACTAAAATGTTTCCACCTCTCACTTTTTAATGTAGCCTGTGCACCATTTCTTGATCAATAGAGATATTATAAAAATATGCTCATACCATACCACAAATAAATGTAGATTGCTCACAGGAGATCACATTTTAAAGCTGAGAAGCCATTCTAGTCACCACAATCTTCAACATAATCTTATAAACCATCGAGCAAAGACTAGTAAGCTTGAATTTTGTAAAACTATTAGGGAGTTCAACCTTTGGGAAAAGTACAATATTATTCGCACGTAGAGCAGTAGTCAATGGGCTCTCCCCACATCAAGAAGATACTCCTTAACAATATCCCAAGAATGAGTGAAGAAACAAGTACTATAACCATCAGGTCCTGGACTACTATTCCCCCCAGGATAGACCAAAGCGCTACACGAACGTCTTCCAACTCTGGTGGTTTACATAAATCTTCATTGTCCTCCATTGTGATGGGCAAGCGTAAGAGATCAAGATCATTAGCATCCACTGAAATAAGAGAGACTGTCACATAGCCCTCACATGAATCTCATCAGCCGAATGTAACACACTCCCATCTTCGAAAACCATATGGTCAATAACTTGGCTTTTCTTCTTATCTTCACACTAGCATGAAAGAAATTAGTGTTAGTTTCCCCTTCTTGTAGCCATTTAATTCGTGATTTTTGCCTCCAAAAGGACTCCTCCCTATCAAGCCACATATAATGCTCACTACGACATTGTAAAAGCTCGGCCTCAACTTCAAGAGAAAACTGGTCCAAAAGAGTATATTCAAGATGAACCATCTTCTTTTCCAAAAAGGCAATCTCTTATTGTACTCTACCAAAGACCTCCACGTTCCATTTACGTAAAGCCCATTAAGAGCCTTAAGCTTGCAATTTGAACGAACTATAGGAAAACCATTGACATTTATCGCCCATACTTCTTTAATTGACTTATGCGTCTTGGATTTGTTGGATGGCTGTGATCAATAATACGCTGAAAATGTATTCGACTTTGATTACCGCAAGTGTACGGATCGTTCAAGTAAAAAATGGGTTTTGAAGTCCAAGTATCGTTCCCACGAGGATTGAGTTAGTTCAAATTTTGATTATTTCGACCTTAACCAAAACTAAGTAAAATCAAGGAGATGATTGAAGAGTAAACTTGTCTAAATTATACTACGAATGCAAATTTAAATGGAAGTGGACAAACTAAATGCAAAAATAATATTTGAATGCAAAACCTCGAAGTAATTTATGTATGAAAAGCGTACTAGGATCCTGAATCGTCAAGTAAGCTCACTTTTAACATTTATTTCACAATTTGATAGCACGGTGAATTGATTGAAGAATCAATGTTCCTAAAATATTCAACATTCTCTTTTGAGTGGAGCCAAACCTATTCTCGCATACCATTTGACTATATTTCTAAGACAAATGCCAATATACAAGAATGCATAACGTTTTATGAACACTTAAAGATTCATGCAAAGCATAGGTGTATATTTCTATCCCCTATCGAACCCTACGATGATTTATACCCTATAGAATCTATTTGTCATTTTTCAAATGCCAGAAATAGACCACCCAAATCACATAATTACGTGCACTTAATTATGAAGACAAATAAAGTGTATACAAATCATTCAAAATTCATCGGTGTTTAAAACCAAATTGCAAAACAAAGAATTAAAAGTTCACATTACGAGGTTCATCATTCACCTAGTTCAATAAAAACTTAGCCTGTCATGGATAAAATAAAATAGCAAAGAAAATATTTAGGAGAAGACATCACCCAATTCTTGAAATTGAAACTTTAAATCTTGAATCTTGATGTGAAAATCTTCGCCATAGCCTCTTCCTTGCTCTTGAAATTGGTTATTTTCTCTCTAATATTGCGTAACCCTAGTTTTTTTGGACGAGTTTAGACTTAAATAGATACCAAAATACCTTTCCGTCAGAGATCTATTCGAATAAAGAAACTGAAAATTCGGTGCCAGAAGTGAACCATGTGATCACATGGAGCAACCAAATTGGTCCACTACATTCCCTGTACATGCCTAGGTGATCACATGGTGTTTCTACCATGTGATCACATAGAATAACAATTTTCCATTTAGTGCCTTTTGGTCACCAAGTTTTGCTTTATCAAATTTTGGCCTCGTTTCCTCTTTCTCCATGCCATCATATCCACAATTTGTTATTTAGCATAGTTCCAGGCTCGATTTGCCATTTAGGTCAACTTTTGAATAATTGTATTTTACTCCCTGAACTTTTATTCTCTTCCGTTTTGTCCTTTTTCGTACGTTTTCGCACACTTTTCATTCCATCCATCATTGTAGTCCTACAAACGTAAATTATATCGAATTAAGAAATATTCCAACATATCTATCGACAATAGTCCATGTTTTGTGGTCTAAATAAGTGTGCAAAGCACCCTTATCAAATCCCCCAAACTTGAACTATTGTTTGTCCTCAAACAAGATTATGACTCAACTCTATACAAAACATGGTTTAACAACCTGTCGGGCTCAGAATTAGATTTCAGTGACCAACATGATGAATAGTTTCAATGGTGCAAAATCAAACCAACCTCCACCTATCATATGCAGAACTTGATGTGTGTGTGTGAATACTCATGCAAAGCATACCAACCTGAAGATGGGTGCCAATCCCGACGTATAGTAGTCAAATTTTTCCTTTCTTCACTCGAGAAATTCACACCCCCAAACTTATTCTTTTCGCTCAAAGATCCCGAGTTCTATTCTAGAGTAGAGTTTTTGATTTACTTAAGTCCTTACACTCTCTTAGTTTGGATAGATCTCGCAGTCACAAGTTCACACTTCAACAAGTAGGGATTCTCTTATTTCTTTGATTGTTTCAACTGTTAAGATTAGACTAAGTTACTTGTTCGTATTAGAGATATGATCCTATCAACCGAATGTCTGGGGCTAATTAATGTATTTCATACATAGAAACATGTAAATTATTCGTCAATGGATATATTTTTCTTTTTTTTTAATTGGCTTTCTATATAACCCTTGTAACGAGTTTTAGGCCGATAACTCCCAAGTCAGATGACCATAGGACACCAGGTTTTAAACCCTTGCAAGCTTAATCACTCGAGTTATATAGGCTCGAACAGATGTTTTCATTTATTCAATGATCAGTGCAATTTCCCTTTTCTTTTAGACATTCAGTTTCTAGAACTAACCTCAAACTTGAAACTTTTACCTTGTTTTCGTCTCATTCGTCTAATCTAATCCACACAATAAAATTTCAAACATGGAATCCCTACTAATCTTAATGTTCTCCAGTAAAAGCTAAATCATCTCCAAACTCCTAAAGTGATGGTTTATCGATAAGTGTAGAGAGGTTTTCGGGGTCTACCTATCATGTTCAACTTCACTATGATTCATACACCCCATCATTAGCTTAGCATGCCCAACACAAGTATTGTGTGCAAAAAAAAATGTCAAATTTCCACATAGACAAGTATCAATCAATTTAACATGCACAATTTCCACTATCCATAGTTATCTTAAGTCCAATATTCACATCATTGCCGGCAAGGTCATTAAACCCACACAAGCACACAAAACAAATACTGAAATAACAATTGTTTTTTAAAACATAAACAAGCACTCAGAACAAACATCATACGGTTATAACAATGAATAGTGAAAAAGTGATGCACAGTTTAATGCAAAGGAAAATTCCTTAAATTCATACAAATTCGACCACCCCCCAAACTTAGATAAACATTGCCCTCAATGTGCAAGGTGTAAGATTAAATACAGAATTTGAGTGACAATGCAGACAAAAAGAAAATATGGGATGTAAGAAACTCCCTTGATAAAAAAGGAGGTGGTGGTGGAGAGGGAGGAAGAAAACTAGGTCTAGCAGGGTCATCATCTTGTGGTAGAGCTAGTCGTACAAGTGGCTGCCTCGTCAACGCTGTCTGCTCTCTCATCAGTTCTGAATGCTCTTGAAGTAAATTGGCCTGCCTTCTTACTTCAGTCTCAAGGTTGCCCAAGTGATCCCATGTCTCATCGGTCCAGAGATGTAAACCATCCACCCGACTTGCATATAAGCTCAACCATCCATTCATCGTCTCGAATGCCCTCCTAGATGTGAGAGCTTCCCTACGAGTATCGAATGCTAAAGTGCGAGTGGTGGTTATATAGGTTCGAACCTGCTGCATGTCTGTGCTTATAGCTCCAAATGCCTACTGTAAGCTTAGTATGTCTTTCCTGCAGCCCATTATGGTGGCAAACATTTGCCACAATATTCATGTGTCGGCCTCAACAGGTGGTGGAAGCGGTGCTGCCGCCTGTGGTGCATCTATGTCTTCAGCTCCATCACCCTATACAGCCAGCTGTTGTCCCTGATTATCTCTCTCTTGTGCTTCCCGATGCTTAATCTGTGCTATATCTTGAGCCTCTAAAGTACGGCGTTTAATAAATGGGCTCGATTTGATCGAAAGTTCTACTGATGGAATACTGACGCCCGCGCGCTTGCAAATACCACTAATAAGGCTCGGGAATATCAATGAATTTTGACGATCTACCCGGACTCCTGATGCATGGTTTGTTCATAGATGAGGAAGGCGAGGTCGATCTTTTGCCCTAAACCAAATGATAAAGGAGGCTAGCCTTGAGATCCGAAAAAAGTGGAGCGGTGTAGGGTCGGCTCAATGTTATAGCAGATAAAGAGCCACAGAATGGCGATGGACGGTGTAAGTTCAATTTGACACCATTCCTCTGTCTATAGTGGCCAAGCAGCTGCATGCCCCAGCAAATCCTCCGCTACTTCAGGCCACAGATAATCAATAGGAATTGGGGTTACATTATCCCGAGTAAGCTGATAGAAGTCGTGAATGATCTCCGGTGTAAACATCAACCACTTGCCCCGCACCCATTTCTGGTGCTGGTGTTTGGACCCCAACGTGTCTATCTCACTATTGAAATTTGTGTAGAATTCTCGGTCTATTTGACATGAGCACTGAGACCCAGAAAATGTCGTAGATCGAGTGTGGTTTTTCCACCAATATTTCCCAGCCACAGTTATGTACTAAGGTGATCAATTCATATCCCGGGAAATCCTCTAACCGAACCGATAGCTCTTGATGTAACTTCCACTAAGAAACTACCTTGGTATATTTGACACGAGCACTAGGACCCAGAAAATGTCGCACACCCCCTTCAGGTGTTTTGGGCACGGGCTGTGCCGGAGGTGGACCCAACCTTTCCCTTGCCTTTCGAATTGCATTTTGGCGGCATCCTGTAAGATTGAAAGGAGATGATTGAGTCTGCAGAAATCCCCCAAACTTGCTGCAATACTGAAGAAAACTGTTGGGAATTTACTTAATCATGCACAGCGGAAATAAAACAATTTTCAATTCCCAAACGAGGATCTGCAATGTGATTAGAATTATAATTTTGATGAATTCCACAAACTCTTTTGCTTTTTCTTGAATTCCAATGATCACGATCAACAATCCAAGCTATCCAATTGTCCAGCCTCCAATGGTGATCCACACAGAGAACAAGAATGACGGCTAGAGTTTTCTTCTCTTGTGCTAGCAAGAATAATGAAAATTTCTTCTTGTTTTCAAACCCTAGTAGCCTATTAATATAAGTCCAAATGGGCTCGGCCCATCTGTTAAACTTAACATGGTCCAATATTTAATTAATCAAATTAATTAAATCTGGTCCATGAATTAATTAATCCAATTAATTAATTCGGGTCTATTAATAAACAACCCAATTAATTAATTATCCAACACTTGTCAATTAATTAATTGGTAAATCTCATTCTTCTGATTCTCTTTTGTGTGTGACCCATTAGGTTCCCGATCACGATGCCTAACGACGTGAATTATTATTTTGATCTAATCAAAATCGATAAATTAAAACGCCCCTTTTAATTTATCACTAATTCACTTTCGTTGTCCCAGATTGACATCTAGCAATGTGTGGGGCAATACATGTGACTAGAAATATCACGTAGTATGACAAAACCAAACTTGTTTGTTTACCGTGAAACTATAATCCTTTCGTCAATATGATCCGATCAATTATTAGATATGGATATGTGTCAATCTCAATTATCGATCATATATTTTATCCCATTGTTAAGTCAATGTACGTCGAAAACTCTTTTCCGACTTATGAGTTCACCTTGGCCAAGGATATCATTATCAACTTAATTGGATAAAATGTAGATCATAATCTCATACTATCTAAGAGTGACGAATCCTCTATTTGTCATTCACAACCTTCATATGATTCTTGACATACCCGAACGATGTTGTATTAGCGACCCTTCGCAGAGTAACATTTAACACCACCAAAGTATGACTGTCCTTATATAAGGTACCATGATGACCTCAAGTCAACAAAACATCCACGTGTTCATTCAAGTGTCACCACACTTTAGCTTGTGAGATCAGCTACTTACTTCACATGTGAGAATGCCACACGCGATAGTCTATCCGTAATAACGATATCTGTATCTCGTTATTACTTTGACCACGGACGATTTAAGATTCAGTATATGTAATTTGTATCTCACAATCACAACTCCTTGTGATTAACAAATCATCAAGACTTGAATCTACGGATTCTATTATTTAATTTATTAAAATATTAATTCAATTAAATAATAGATATTGCCATACATATGCATTGATTATATATATATATATATATATATATATATATATATATATATATATATATATATTCAAAGTGTTTATATCCAAAGTTGATTGGACCTAGGGCATAACACTTACAAAAACAATGTTGGTCGTGTGCTCATAGATATAGAAGTGTAAACACGTGAACTACCAACTGGAACTTAGCCCAAAGCATGCAAGTTGTGAAAATATGCCATGATCGACTAGGGAAACTCACCCTTGGACACCATCGATAAGAATCGAAATTTTCCCTGGCATCCCCCGGGCATATGAAAGAATGCCATGTACTCTAGCACATATAAAAATTCATGCAATTTGGATGTCATGGGGAAATCAGGGGCAAAGCAGGTGCGTGAAGTGACATGTCCTAGCCATGTGTGTTTAGATGTTGACTTTGATGGATACAAATGCAAGTGGGACTGAATATGAACATAAAATGCAATCTGGAAAGCATATGAACGATATTTAAATAGAAATTGAGATGGTATTGCACATAAATTGTCACTTGGTCATTTCATCAAACATGTAGTGTGCACTAATGTGTGTCATAGCTTCCTTAGGCCATGGTAAGAGTTCAAATCTCAAATTTATCAATACAAACCTATCACAAACCACCAAGCTACCTTATCCCCAACTCCTTAAAAAAAATAAAATCCAAGAAAACATGAAGAAGAAAAATTAGGGAAGATGTGTAGAACTTACCTTAGGTACTTGAATGTGAATCTTGGTAGTGAGAATGACGAAGTAGTTGTGGTGTGTGGAAGTGTCTTGTGTTTGTACGAGTTTAGGTGGTATGGAGTGTCGTGTGTGCTTGTGTTTGGGCATGTTAGTGTGCTATGTGTGATAGAAAAAATAAAAAAAAGGGAGGGGGGAGTAATATGTGATTCCACGTGATCAAATGGAGAAAATCCATGTGATCACATGGATATGTTAATCAGGGCCAATTTAGGCCTTGGTACCTTCCATGTGGTCACATGGCTGGTAGTGCCATGTGATCACATGGACTACCAGTTAAAAAAAAATGCTGTCCTTTTTTTTTGTTCAGTTTTTTCATGTCGTAGTGCAACATGAAAAATGGTGGAACACATATCCAATTTCGAAAAAACTCAAATTTTAACCCCCAATGCCACTCGGTGCTTCGACGCTCTTACCACTTGTCAACATTCATTTCAAATCATTGTTTGTGCGTGTAAGCCATGAATTTACTAATCTTGATAAGACAAGTGGATTCCCCCAAAACACAAGATTTGCTTCTTTCGCCCCAAAACATGTGAATTGTGCACAAAATTGATAAATGACCTTGTAAAATCCCCCAACTTGCTTCTCAACATGTTAAAAATAGCATGAAATCATGCTTCTAAAGGATTTCGAAGGTTGTTGATCAATTTAGCATGTGTAAAAGGAGATAAAATATGGACAAATTCAATTTTCAAATAACATTCCAAAGCTCTTGCAACCTGTCCAAACCTAGTTTAAACGGCAAAATGCGTGTGGATGCAAGAACTTGGTTGGAAAAAGCATGTTGTAACACAACTACACATCTTGACCTCAAAATCCCAAAGTTTGGTCAATGAGTTCCCTTGTTTTCCTAACACCTCCAAACTAAATTTACACACATTTTAAACCACCTTGAGATGCTGATGAACAATTATACACATGGAAACCAGTATCAACCACATGTTGGATAAAAAAAAACTCAGAAAATAGTCTTTCAACCTAGATATGCGTGAATGTAATTCCCAATCACCTAAAAATGATTCTAACACCACATAAGACATGTATAATGCATGAAAAACTAATATGGATTATGTATGGATGCTGTGTGAACGATCTAAGTAAATGATAACCTACAACTAACAAAATGGATAAAAAAAATTGAAAAATGCTCAAATAACTGCATAAAGCGAAATAAATAAAAGGGTAGAAATGATGGGTTGCCTCCCATCCAGCGCTAGTTTATAGTCGATAGCTCAATTGTACCGTATTGGGATAACTCTGGTGGTTGGAGAAGAATGGTGGATTTGTCTTTGGGGAAAATCCCTCTCCAATAGTGCTTTAAGCGCTGTCCGTTGACCTTGAAAGTTCTTTTGCTTTCATGGGTGATTTCCACAGCTCCATGTGGAAACACCTGGATAATAGTGTACTGACCCGATCACCGTGACCTCAATTTTCCTAGGAAAAGCTTTAGGCGAGAATTGAGCAACAGCACTTGTTGTCCCACAAGAAACTCCATTTTCTGAATATGCATATCATGAAACTTCTTGATTCGCTCCTTATAGATTTTGGCATTCTCATAGGCGTCTTGACGAAACTCATCCATCTCATTCAATTGAAGTAACCGCTGTTCACCTGCTGTCTGCAAATCTAGATTCAACTTACGAAGTGCCCAATAAGCCCGATGCTCCAACTCAATTGGCAAGTGACATGCTTTCCCAAACACTAGCCAGTATGGTGACATTCCGATAGGTGTTTTGAATACTGTCCTGTAAGCCCACAAAGCATCATCCAACTTCCTGGACCAATCCTTCCTAGAAGAATTCTCCATGACCTCTAGTATTCTCCTTAACTCTCTGTTGGATACTTCAACTTGCCCGTTGGTCTGAGGATCATATGGGGTTGTAATGAGGTGTTTTACTCCATACTTACTTAGTAATTGCTCAATTGGAGATTATAGAAATATCTGTCCCCGTCACTGATGATAGCCCGCGGTGTGCCAAAACAAGTGAAAATGTGCTTCTTGAGGAACCCAATCATCACTTTTGCATCGTTAGTAGGCAATGCTACTGCCTCCACCCATTTCGAGACATAGTCAACCGCCGGAAGAATGTATTAGGCTGTGTTTGGGGCTCATTTTTTTGGAAAAAAGAATGCGTTTTTCGAACGTTGCAACAGTGGAGCTGACATCAAACGTACACTTCCTCAGAGGCAGCAGTGGAAATGGCCCATTTTGCCCCTGCCATTCATTTTCCATGTGAGACCTTCACCTACCAAACCAACAACTTTTGGTTCTCACCGTCTCTCACGCCGCACGAATTTTTCCACTGCCCATTTGAAACGACTCCGGCAACCTCAAACATCCACTCACGTCTTTGACATGAATTTCACTCCAACGAAGTTGTGCCGTACGGGGTTTAATTATTATGAGGACAGTGCCGTTGATGACCTAAGGGATTCAATCCCAGTTGAGGAGGAGAGCACTGGTTCCAGCGATGAGGGCCCCGCACAAAAGAGCACTTCTAGCATGCAAACGTCGAATGCCAGAAGTGGCGAAAAGAGGAAGTCTGGGTCGAGCAGGCAAAAAGGGAAGAAGAAAAAGGTTAGTGCCAAAGATCTGTCATACTCAGTTGATCGGGCAACTTGATCTTTAACGTGAAGTGGCGGCGAAACGAACGCCGTAATGGAAAAAACCAAAAATGCAGGGGTCGCTTGTGTCGAAGAGTTGCTCGCAGCAGGGAAGATCCAGCGATGCACGCCTCTTTACTACTTCGCATGTACACTTCTGGCGCAGAAGAAATATCGAGACATGCTTGATGTGATGCAGACAATCGAGGAGACGTTTAGGTGGATTGAGCGGTTCAACCGTAGTGAGAAATCTCTCGCCTTAGTTTATGCAAAGAACCTGGATTTGGCTATTATTTGTTATTTGCACTCAATTATGTTGTATTTCTATGTTCCGGATTTTTACATTTTCTGTAGGTCCCTTTATCGTGAATTCTCAAACATTATGTTATTATTATGAGTGTTTTTTTATGTTATATTCGTTGGCTCCCAAGTTGTGCACACCCACGACAATTTGAACGTACAAGTTGATTTTGTGCGAAAGCGTCGGAAACCAACAACTAAAATAACAAAAGTCACTTAAAGGACAATGAACAGAAAAATGTGAAAGCAACCGGTACAATGATTTGCCTAGCACTCAATAGCCAAATACGTGAATTGTTGCATAACTTTGTTTTGTGGCAACATGACAAGTCCAAGAAGGACAATGTTTTTTACATTTCCAAATCACCGGTACAATTATTTGTTGTGGTCTTCCACATTAGTACTGCATTTTTAATTGCCTGCACTTCTTACTCCAACCCCAGAATTGTAAATTTCATTCTTCAGCAATGGATGATCTAAACTTGAACACCATGCCATTTTCGGGATCTGAAGACGAAGAAGAAGTCGACGATGAGGAGTTCATCAACCAATTGGCAGAAGGCATCGCCTCATGGGTTACTTACTGTCAAATTGCAGCAACCGATGCCACTACGTACTGTCTCAAACAACGACGTCGTATTAGGCGATTCCCGTCTTCAAGAAATGGACATTTGTTCATGAAGGAAGCAATGGAAGATAACGGAAAGATGTGTTATCAAGAGTTCTGAATGTATCCGCAACTGCTTCGACACTTTGCACATATTCTGCGGGATGAATATGGCCTACGTAGTAGCCAACTTATCGATATCTACGAGCAAGTTGGAATGTTCTTAAATATATTGGCGCATGGAAAAGGATACCGCCAGGTGACAACTCTTTTCAATCATTCGTTGGAAACAGTGTGCCATTATTTTAAGGAGGTACTCACTGCCGTCGTCGCCTTTTCGTCACGTCTAATAAAACCAAAATCGGACTACAATGACGGCGAGGAGCCCCACAGGCCAGACCTGATGAAGCATCCGTTGTTTGAACACTGCATTGGTGCAATTGACGGAACCCATGTGAAAGCTGTCCTACCGCGTAACGAGTGCGTGAATTTTATTGGCCGCAAAGGAGTCCCGACACAAAATGTGTTGGCCGCATGCGATTTCAATTTGTGTTTCACGTTCGTGCGTGCAGGTACCTCAGGTAATACCCACGACGCACGAATACTAGCAGCCGGGCCATACCCGATATTCATTTTCCATTACAATTTGGCCGGTAAGTATTATTTGGTTGACTCAGGGTTTGCTCATCGACCGAGTTACATGGCCCCTTACAAAGGGTCAGATATATTGTATCATTTTCAGGAGTTCCGCGATGGTGGATCCGGGCGTCGTCGACGGTTTCGAAATGTTCGTGAGAGGTTTAACTATAGACACTCGTCATGCAGAAACGTCATTGAACGCACATTTGGGGTGTGGAAAAAACGATGGCAAATACTGGATTGTATGCCTAGCTATTCGTTTCCGACCCAAGTTGCGATTGTTGTCGCACCAATGGGGTTCATAATTTCTTCGTCAATCGGCATGGTGGATGAGGCATTTAATAGGGCGTAAACGGATGATGGCACATATGAAGTCGATCTATGACGCCGATGACGAAATCCACGCCGAAATGCATGCACCGAGATGCGCCTTTGATGAGTGGGATCGACTTCGCGATTATATGGCACAACAAAGTTGAAATTTACATGTTGAGCAAAACGTGAATTTGTAGAACCTCTAGTGTTGTACTAACAAATAAATGGGGGTTCGATGTTTGTGTTGAATTTGAAATTAGCATATTGTAACGCAATGAGGCGTTGTTTGAATAAAAATATTCTTCCGCAACCCCGGTAAAAATAAAAAAAAATTACGACCCAATTTGTCGTGCACACTAGCCTAATGTTTGGGTACAAAAATTGTAGACACTTTTCACGCAGGCGTTGTTTGAATAAAAATATTCTTCCGCATTTCGGTGAAAAAAAAAATTACGACCCAATTTGTCGTGCACACTAGCCTAATGTTTGGGTACAAAAATTGTAGACACTTTTCACGTGTCAACAATGGAGGAGTTCAACTACTAAAATGCAAATGGGCCATCTTTATAGAAAAGTCAACAAAAACTTTTTGCTTGGAGCTACACGTATTTACCATTGGGAGGGCATTCTTGGCATTGTTGTTAACTTTTGAATTGAAATGAGTACACATTACTTTTTTATATTATTTGATTTGACAGGATTAATGCATTCTTGGGAGAAAATGGGTACCAAACGGTCCCTTAGTTTGAGAATGAAGGTGGAAATGATCCCATGAAGTCAATTTCCCAGACATTAAATAGCTCCACTTCTAAAATACTCTTCAGCAGTATTTCATTCTTTCTTGATATATTCCCTGTGAGTTGACATCGATCACACCTCTTCACGAACTCAAAAGCATCCCAAAACAAAGTAGGCCACTAAAACCCCAACTATAAGATTTTTCCTGCTGTCTTGGAGGCCCCGAAGTGTCCTGCATATGCAGATGAATTACACTACTCTAGAATGTGAGGAACTTCTTCTTTAGGCACGCACCGTCGAATGATCTGATATGCCCCATGCCGATAGAGAACTGGATCTTTCGAAAAGTAATATTTCAAGTCCACAAAGAACTTATTTCTCTGATGAGCTGAATAATCCGGAGGTGGAATGGACTTGGCCAAGTAGTTCACAATGTCCGCGTACCAAGGGGCTGTCTCTACACTGAATAGTTGTTTATCTGGAAAAATCTCATTTATATCCATGGATTTGTCTGGCTGCTCAAGTCCCAACCTGGATAAATGATTCTCAAATCAATTCTTATTTTCAACCACACACTCTTCAATAAAATAATATTTTTCATCATATCAATAATTTTTTCTTCTTTTTCAACCACATATTTTCCATCATATCACTATTCAAAAATCAATTCTTCCTTCAAAAATCTCTACTAAACAAGCACTTAATTAATGTTGTAAAAAGTAAGAAACTTGTCAAATAATGTATAAATTTATAAAGTGTTTATAAACGGTTTAAATTATAAATACATTGGTTTAAATTATAAATATAGAAATATATAAGTGGTGTAGAGGTGTCAAGACGGACGGGTCGGCCAGACCCATGAAAACCGGGATCGCAGGCCGACTCGTGATCTGTGCGGGCAGTTCACGGGTCAAGGAGGTGTAACCTGTGGGCTTCACGGGTTGCACCCCCACAGCCTACGGTTAACCCGTAGCCCTTAAAAAAAATTGAAAAAAAAAAAAAATTTAAAAAAAAGGGGGGGAGAGAGCCGTTCATCTACTACTTCAACTTCAACTGCAAATCCACATACAACACCTGTTGAATTAGAAAGATATTATCAATTTGATCATTATAGTTTAATACATGAAGATGAAGTGGATAAGTTAGATATTTTACGATGGTGGAAATTAAATGAGCAGTCATACCCTATATTATCTAAAATGGCACGAGATATGCTAAGAGTTCCAGTCTCAACAGTGGCATCCGAATCTGCTTTTAGTGCAAATAACAGGGTATTGGAGGAACGAAGATCTAGACTTAAATAAAATATTTTGGAAGTTCTCATATGCATGAAAGATTGGATATTGACGGATCGAAGGATGCTAGATAAAATTAATGATGATATTGCTGAAAATTTCAAAAATCTTATAGTTCATGAAAATTGATTGAGAAACAAATATATAATTTTTCAACAACTAAATTATAGTTAATAGTTAAGACTTAAGTAGGTGACAAGCTAGTTGGGATGTACTTAAATCATAAATTATAGTAAAAGTAGGTGCCAACCTAGTTGGGATGTACTTTGCTATAAATATATACCTTCACGTAATTAGAAATGTATTTAGTTGTTAAATTTCAATTATTAAATTTGAATTCTATGTAAACATTTCTTGGTATAAATATGAATTTATCATTTTGTTCAATTCTTAATTTACATTTAACAAAAAAAAAAAAAAATTTGCTATCAATATAAAATTTTTTTGGAACAACCCGTGACCCGCGAACCGCGACCCGTATGGGCTCGACCCGGATGGGTTAGCGGGCGGGTTTGGGTTGTAGTCCAAAATTTGTGGGCTGGCCCGAATCCATAGCGGACGGGCTTTTTTTCACATGGGTATTACCGGGCTCATATGTTGGCGGGCCGACCCAGCCCTGCCCACCTGGATTGACACTTCTAAAGTGGTGGATAAATGAGTAGTATTTATTCGTAAGTATCTAGAAATGTGAGGAAAAAAAATGCCTAGAATATTTATGAACATGGAGCGAAACATACGCTTGGTATAGTCAAGCAAACACAGCAGAGAGGGAAGATGTAAGTGTGAATTAGGTATCTTGACACACAAATAATTCATCATCTCCAAGGATCATATGGAGTAAATGAACTAACTGCAACAACGTACGCATGCATGGTACTCTCTCTCATTCAGCAAGCATGACTCATGTGATTATAAATGGAAGGTTTCTCTAGTAATACTGAATCATCAGTAGGAAATAAATCTGAGGTGATGGAGGCTTGGAAAGGAGGAATGGGATTAATGGTTCTGTGGCTGGTGATGATGCTTGAAATGTCATTAATATTATTATTGGGTGTATCTGCATCTCCATCTGCATCATCTGATCAGATTATGCCAGAACATATACCACAGCCTGAAAACTGCATTGAGCAATGCATGAGGGAATGCAAAAGCAGTGGCATAGGAGTGGCTGCCTGCATCAAATATTGTCCGGTGCATTGCCTTCCTCCCGAGACTAGTTCACGCAAAGCCCACTACTGTAATCTTGGATGCATGCTCGATCAATGTGCTAAGTTCACTGATGGTACGTACACTATAATATCGTTCTTCTCCTTCCCTTTCTTGATTTCTCACCATATATACTAAGTTGATGATTCCTTTTTGCAATTTGCAGATGAAGAGATGATGGGACGCTGTGTCTCCAATTGCCGTACTTTCCATTGCAATATCAAAGCCTAATGACTATATGGTATAATATAGCTTAATTTCCTTATTTCTAATCAAGTGTATGGTTACATGATGAACAAGTTCTGCATTAAATTAGCTTAACTTTTAGCAGAATAAATGTGTCCTTAATAAAACTCCTTTTACTAATTTGTGAGTTTAATTGTCTTGTATTCTTCCTTTGCTGGGACTAATTAATTATAAATGAATTTTCTAAGGAAGTTGATGTGGAACATGATCACAGCATATATATCAAGTTATTTTAACGTTTAAACAAAAAATAAGAATGTATTTTCAATAGATTTTGCACGACTTCCGATAAATAATATTGCAGATCAATTAATTATGTTATCACTTAAAATGATAAATAAAATATGATTATCATGAGAATCGCATATGTACTGTGGATTCAAATAATCCTAATTTTAATCCAAATAAATACATATTCAAAGATTTGTATGTTTTCAACTAAATTATAATATCCATTAATCTAAATAAGCAAGCTTTGGAGAAACATTAAAGTTAACAACGATATTAGGATTTCACTTTAACTTCGATTCTTGCAGTTAACAACATTTGGATGAATTTGATAATCAATATTCTTAATTTGTTTAATAATCTCGGCCAAGTAAAATTGAACCAACTTTTACATATTATCCTACTATATTTCTACACCAGATGCAAATATGCAGAAGAGCGGAAATATTTAGAATATTCAATTCTAGACCGCACAAAGCATAGGGTATATTGGTATCTTTTTATTCTTATTAAACTTTAAAATGAATACTATGAAGTGTTAAATGTATTTTCAACTTTTCGAAATCAAAATATGTCACCAATTCATTCAATAGATAGCCAAGCAATTAAGAGTAATGCTACACTTACAAAGTAGGGCTTCTCACACACAGAGGGGGGGGGGGGGGGGGGGGTTTTTAACCAAATTTTAATCCGTTCGGGACCCACCTCATGTGAGGGTCGGTAAGATATCTGTGAACTGACCCTCTGTATATTTAGCTTAATTCAGCAATTAAAGACATGAAGGGTTGTCCCTTATCTTAACCCTTGAATGAGATCTGACAAGCTGCTCCACCAATAATGATCTGTAGGTAATTTTTATTTTCTTAAAATAAAAATAAAATCACATCTAAGTAAATTTTACTAAGTTAGCATGTCTAACTGAGTTTAGACAGCTCTAAAATTTTATAATGTGTGGAAAATTTTGTTTAGCAATCCACGGGAACATCTACATCTCTAATGAATAGGTACTCAAGTCCAAAATTGGTCTTCGTTGCATTCTATCTACAACATAATAATTTATGACTAGCTGTTTTTTTTTTTTTCATAAAATGAAAACAAAATTGCATTTAAATTTGAATAGGAAATACAAATTTTTTTAAGTCAACATGTTTAAGAGAGCTTCTAAATTTTGATGAAGCTCTAGACAATGCTTGTTTTATCTTTTGCTATGGAGCTTGACGGAATTCATATCATATTACATTATAGAGGAATTTGTATAAAACTATCTATTTTTGCTTATGTGAGATTTTTTTTTTATTAATCCACATAAATAGTAAAGATGTTTTTGTAATAACTAAAACCTAGTTAATTAAACAATTTGTCTTTATTATCCTTCTCAGACAAGCCAGTCAGTCAAACTATTGTACAGATAGTCACTTAAGCAACTCTAATTGCAGTGAGTGGACAGAGTCTAAAGTTTGACGTGATTTAATCGAATGCGAAAGTAAATAATTAAAAACACTAGATATAATGTGGTAAACCCCTAAGCGAAATACCCATGGCACCTATGTTATCGAACAATATATAATATAATAGTCCCGATTTGTAATTTCACAAAATTAACAAAAACAATAAAAAAAGACGTTAAAGAAAAGCTCCTTGATTTTTTCATCTTTTCAATACCGATTCGATCCGAGCTCTTGGAATTGGAATTATTGTAAAAGTAGAATCAAACCCTTCGATCTTGACTTTATTGTCACTTCACTATTTTATTTTACTACAACCACCATTTGGATTAAGATTAACCTATCTTAACTCACGCCAAATAACTTGAAGTTTGAATAAGATTATAACATTCACGCTCTAATAGGTTTTCCTCAATTATGGTTGAAGATCACGGTTTTGCAACAAGATTATACAGTAATGCACGTCATCAATTGAACTTGATGTGAGGTGATAGAATATGTAGTCGCAAGTTCACCTGGCCGAATTTTGGTTATCTCACGGCGGGGCTATGAAAAGTTATTTCCAAATTGCAAGATCATCTTATCTAAAATTAAACATCACAACATGGTAAGATTATATTTGAATCAAATCAGATATTATTTGATATGGTAATAAATAAGATTAAGGAAAGTTTAATAATTAAACCAATCTTTCCTTAAACTTAAATATTGCAACCACCACCACCCCTTTACCGCTCCTAAACTACCGGAAATCAACCCCATGTCGACGGTAACACAACCTCCATCCGTCCCTCCCAATTATAATTAAACAAACAACCAACATAGAAGATCGAAATCATGACGAAAACTATCGGCTTTAACACGGTTCAACTCTATTTTCTGGCCACTCCTTGATAGTCACGGTCGCGATCACCCACAGGCCACCTCGTCTCACCTAGGCGTTGATTTTCACGGACCAATATCATCCAAAACAAGCCAAAAATCCACTACTTTATTTCACCAGTCGTGCACGAACTTTGAGGGAAACGAGTTGTTTTCAATTAGTGTCATAACCTGTTTCAAATGGTGAATTCTACCATCCAATCATCAATTCAGGGGCAAACGACAATGGGTATACAAACAATTGAACTAAATCAACCGCAATTTGTTCAATTGCATGAAAATCTTGGTTCCGACCCTACGCAATTCGAGATCCAAAATTCAGCCAAATCTAATTCGAATTTGGTTATAGGACCTAAGCCATTAATTTCAGAGCATGTCAAAACCCCCGGGGTAGCCTCTTCTCCTATTAATTTGGCTGGAAAAATGACTAAATTGCAAAAAATTTCCACTTTTACGTAGTCATTTGTAAAAAAGTCCAAAATTTCATCAATGTCCATTTTACTATAATTTAGACCAAAATGTCTTCATTAACAATTTTAAATTCTACAATAAAGACAATATTATTTATATAATTAAAAATTGTATTGACCAATAATAACTTGACACATAATCTATTACTTATTTTAAAAAATATTATGTCAATCATGCATTAAATGCTCATTTCTCCCTATAAGTGGATAAATAAAACATTTATCAAATGTCGAGAACTACACTTAAAATGTCAAGAATATTATGAGATGTAGAGAACTCTCATGTTCAGAAAGAAAATCTCGTTTTATACAAATGAAGTGTTAGTGTCAAGATAAACATGATATAAACGTTGTAACAGCTTTTAAAATATCGATAACGTGATGAAATGTCAAGAATAACAATCATTAAATACAACTTATTAACAAAAATAAGATTTCAAAGAAAAATTACCTTCACCGAAAATTATGGAAAGCCTAATCAACTCGCAAATTTGGATGAAATTAAATTTTTTGAAATGACATTATATGAATTTCTTATGAATTGGAAGCATATAATTATTTTTTTAGTGTTAATAGTTTTTTAACTTCATCTTCTTCATTTTTTCTTTCCAAAATCCTTGGTCAATATACTCAATACCTAATAGATAATGAAAGTAAATGAATCCATTACGTATTAGCTAACATTAATATAGCTTTTCATGGAAGCTATTTGTTCTTATCGAAATTTTTGACAAATTGAAAAAATAAAAAAAAAAAGTTCCTTCATTTTTCATTAAGTGTATAATAAATAATTTGGTATCAAATTTAACCATTTTTGTAAGAGTTATCAAAATTAGACACATTTCAATGGATAAGCATAGAATTGTGCAAGAAAACCCAAGCACTGGTTTCAATAATTTCTGGGCAGAATCTGATGATGGGGATACTTCTAGTTTCGTCCAATTCATCGGCAATACTTCATTGGGAATCGTGTAAAAGGTACGTACTTTGAGGCTATTAATTCCACTGTTTCTGATTAGTTTCAGACAACAAAAACACTTCCATTGAGTTCAAAACACGAAAAAAACCCAAGACGTAGTGAAATTGGTTCCCAATTTTGTTGGTTATGATGAATTGGGAAGCGTACCATTACACGAAAATCGAGAAATTAAGTCAAGTGGTTTTTTGGGACCGCGTACACTTGCTCATCAGAACACCCATGGAATGTTGTCTCCTACCAACAAAATCATCTCTGTCCACATACCGCATGTGGGAATCACACGGCACCCACTCCTAGGTACTTTTGATAGGAATGTAAAATGCATATGGTTTCCTCCTTATTTTTTATGCTTGTATAGTTATTTTGTGGCAAAATGTACTCATTAAGTTAATATTTTGATTTATGTGGCAATTCTATTAATATGATGTAATTTGAAAGAAATACGTGAAAACGGACCAAAGTGTTTTAAATAGATTGAATCTTAAGAAGAATCCTTTAGAGAATGTTTTATTAAATCTTAAAAAGAATGTTTAAATAGATTGAATGCAACCGCTGCTATTTGTGTTATCTAGTTCATCGATTTCTCTTTGTATAAAACTGTTATTAAATTGAATCTCGAGCGCTGGTGTGAGGTTATTTAATAATAAGGGTTAATTAGAACGCTGGTTTCTAACTAACTAAAATTAAGGAGAGATAGGAAAATAATTCCAACTGTGAATATTTAAAATATGAATTGAATTATCCTTCCATCTATGATCAATTGTGGATTTCTGGATGTGGACTTAGATTAAAATTAGTCTTTTGATTGTCTTCTTTAATTTAATTTTCATTGTTATTAATTGTGTTATTTACAATTGTTTGCATACAAAACTCCCCAATCATTGTACGAAATATAAAATATTGAATGACATACTTTTCGTGGGATCGATTATTACTTCCACTACTACATTAGTTTTAGATGTTAAGGTATTACTTTTGAGTGCATGTGATAGCACACACTAAATTTTGGCGTCGTTGCAGAGGAGTTTAATGTACGAGTTTATTTTTTTACTTCTTTAGTTATTTATTTCATTTTTGAAAAAACAATTCGTAATTTTTTAGGATTTTATTATTTTTAGAAATTTTAGCATAGAATATTATTTATTTTTCTTACTCTAACTTCTTTTTAATTTATCTTCACTTGTTCTATTTAGTTATGCCCTTAACTCGATCTTCTAATCAAAGTGATGTGCAGCAGGATCCGGAATTAGAAATAACTTTGCGCAGGTTAATGAGTGACATTCGACAGAAACTTGAAGAAAGAAATCTCAATCTTAACATCCCATTTGCAAGTAATTTTGATTTTTAAGGAGAAGATATCATGGCCAAAAATAGGATTTTGAAGGAGCTTCCAGCCCCTACATTGAATCAACAACCTCTATGCATAATTTTTTCCTAATTTAGATGCTGCTACTACATTCGGGCTTAAATATGGGCTAATACATCTTTTGCCAACTTTTCATGGTCTTACAGGTGAAGATCCTCATAAACATCTGAAGGAGTTTCATGTGGTCTGTACAAGTATGAAACCTACGGGAATTACTAAAGAATAGATTAAACTGAGGGCCTTCCCATTTTCTCTAAATGATCCAGCTAAGGATTGACTCTATTATCTACCATCGGGAAGTATTACCACATGTGATGGAATGAAGATGTTATTTTTGGAGAAATATTTTCCAGTTTCGAAGGCAGCAAATATTAGGAAAGAAATATGTGGTGTAAGACAAGATAACAGGGAATGCCTACATGAGTATTAGGAGCGGTTCAAGAAATTGCATGCAAGTTGTCCCCATCATCAGATCAGTGAGCAACTTCTCATCCAATACTTCTATGAAAGTCTTCAACCCACAGAAATGAGCATGATTGACGCTACAAGTGGAAGAGCTTTGGTGGATAAAACTCTCGAAGGAGCGGGGAACTTCATTGCAAAAATGGTAGCCAACTTTCAACAATTTGGCACTAGATTCAATTCCACTTCTAGACAAGTTAAAGAGGTAAATGTCTCATCCCTTGAACAACAAATAGCGAGTCTAACTACTCTTATTCATCAAATGGCTGCAGGTACTATGCAAACAGCGAAAGCATGTAGAATATGTTCATTGGTAGACCATCCAACCGATATGTGCCCAACACTTCAACAAGAATCCGTTGAACACGTAAATGCAGCCGGTAGCTTTCCTAGACAACCACAGAGGAATTATGATCCCTATTCAAACACATACAACCAAGGATGGAGAGATCATACAGATCTTAGCTATATGAATCGATGAGTGAATCAACCTATGAATCAAAATCGACACAATCTCCGGCAATATAATCAGCCATACCCTCCTAGACAACAACATGACCAAACTTCTTCTGGTATGTCCTTAGAAGATATTGTTAAATCTCTTGCCACTAACACTTTGCAATTTCAACAAGAGACCAGGGCTAGCATTCAATGTTTGGAGAATCAAATGGGTCAAGTAGCTAACACAGTCAATTGGCTAGAGGTGCAAAGTTCGGGGAAACTACCCTCTCAAACAGTGGTGAATCCAAAAGAAAATGTGAGTGCAATCATCTTGAGAAGTAGTAAAGAGGTTGAGATTCCACTGAAGGCATTCCCTACGTCGTTGGAGCAAGAAGAGGAAGAAAAAAAAGTTACAAACAAGACTATCACCAATAATACTGAGGTGACTGAGCGTAAGTTTTTACCCCTCTCTGATTATAAACCAATACCCCATTTTCCTCAAATTTTAGTAGGATCTAGGAAATATGAACGAAATTATGATAAGCTGCATGAAATGCGAGGTCAATATTTCACTTTTAGATATTATTAAACAAGTGCCTCGTTATGCTAAATTTTTGAAACAATTGTGCACAACTAAGAGGAAATAAAAATTGAAGGGGATTGAAAGGGTAAAAGTCGGAGAACTGGTATCTGCAATTATTTAAGAGAAACTTTCTGTAAAATGCACGGATCCTGATATGTTTACTATTCCTTGCATGATAGGTGACACTAAGTTTGAAAAGGTCATGCTAGATTCAGGAGTATCTATTAATGTCATGTCATATTCTGTATACTCTTCCTTGAAACTTGGACCTTTAAATAAAATTGGTGTGATAATTCAACTATTGGATAAATCTAATGCCTATCCTAAGGGGGTAGTTGAGGATGTTCTCGTGAAAGTTAATGAGTTGATTTTTCCTGCTGATTTTTATGTGCTTGACATGGGTAATAGTAATCACACTACCCATATCTTGTTAGGAAGACCATTCTTAAGGACATCCAAAACTAAAATGGATTTTAATAATGGCACATTGACCATGAAATTTTGATGATAAGATCATTAAAGTTAATATCTATGATTCCATGAAATATCCGTGTAATAATAATCATGTTCATTTTATTGATATGATTGGTCAATTAGCACATGATGTTTTTAAATTTGATGCTAAAAAACAAGGGAAATTTGTCAATTATGAGCATCTTGGGAAGGGAAAAGAGGAGCTGATTTTGAACACCGAGTTACAAGAAACTGTTGCAATGTGGAACAATCTTCCAAAGCTACATCATTCAGGTAACAGTTCTTATTTTGTTTTACCAGTTTCTAATAAGAGGCATTTACTTTCTTTTTTGCAAACTTCCATTCCATATTTGAAGCCTCACCTTAGTCACTACAAGTATGCATTCCATGGAGGCGGAAGCACACTGCCAGTTATCATTTCCATTGGACTTGGTGCATCGCAATGAAGATCGAAGTCAACCATTATAGACCCAGGTTAAACAAGGAAACATTGAATCGAGCCAAAGACAATAAATAAATGCGCTGCTTGGAAGGCAATCCAAAGGGAATTCTTTCCTTTATCTTTTTATTTTTGTTTTTTGCATTCATATTTTAGTTATCTTTTTCTTTTTCTTTGCATTACACCTTACATGGGGGACAATGCAAGTTTTAAGTGTGAGAGAGGTGATTTAGATTATGTTCCATTTAGATTGAGTTTAAATTTAAAAAGAGAATTTGGAAATTTTTTGCATGATTTTTCAAGAAGATGAGTTGAGGTTAAATGATTTTTTGGTTATGTTTGCTATTTGTAAGAATTAATTAGACTTTTGAAGAACTCAAAATATGATTGAATGAATAATCCTCCAATTTAGAGTTAATTAGTTGAGTTATTTTCTTTGAGGATGGTAGTAACTAAATTTTGTAGACAAAAAGTAGGTAAGATTTTGAGCTTTTAGATTGACACATGTATAACAGTCTCATTATTTTTTTCATGTATAATGTTCTTTCATGGTTTTATTTCTCTAAAACTTACCTTGATTCTCTTCAAGATCACATTGACACATGCATGCACAAACATGATTTAGGCCATCTTTGTAACGACCCGACCTCTCACCGGAGCCGTTATCTTACGTACTGTCAGCTATGGGGTGGGTTTCTGCCCACTTATCCCCTCACGGCTTTGTCTAATTGGTACCAGGATTGAACTTAAGTCTCCCATATGATGGAGGTCTTGGGTTCGAATCCTGGGGGACGCGTCAGAAAGTCGTGAGGGGATAAGTAGGCAGAAGCCTACCCCATAGCGGACAGTACTTAAGATAACGGCTCCGGTGAGAGGCCGGGTCGTTACAATCTTTGTTACATAAATTAGCTACATTAGCCAAAGATCCTACCCTATAATTGAATTTTCCTTTGGTAAACTCCTTTGAGTCTTATTGCATTTTCTTTGTGTAAACCCACGTTACAAGATTTAAACCCGAAAAGAGTTAGTGGAGTATTGTTCATCATCATGATATGTGTGGATATGCAAGAAAATAAGTGTGGGGGTATCAAAATTTTTGATAGAGCTATGATTGGTAAAAGGGAACATGCTTCAATTTCAATTCATAAGTTCAATTATTAGTGTAACATTTGGAGTTTATATTTCAAAAAAAAATCGAAAAAAAAGAGAGAGAAAAAAAAAGATGAAAAAAAGGAAGTGAATGATAGAAGAAAAAAAATAAATGATGGAGGAGAATGATGTCAATGTTACAACCCTTGAAAAGTTCTTATGATTCTTGTAAAACATGTGATCTAAGTGGTGGCGAATGAGAAGATATGCAAGCATATGGTAGATCATCTCCATTGGAATGAACTTGAGTGAAACACTTACCTCTTAAATACATGAGAGTTGTGTGCTTATATCCGTGAGGGTCTACATGATTTGTTTATTCCATCTTCATATGAAAATGCTAGCCAATTGATTATGAGTTGTGTGAGAATGTTTATTTATAATGTGTTGTGTTTTTTAAAGAGTTCGATTGTTCTATGTTCATGGCATTACGACCTGGGTGTTTTTTAGAGAATTAAATTTGAGTTTTACCCGAGAACCAACAAAAGCTAAGTGTGAGAGAATTTGATAGGAATGTAAAATGCATATTTTTTCCTTCTTATGTTATGCGCTCGTATGTTTATTTTGTGCCAAAATGTACTCATTACATTAATATTTTGATTTAGGTGGCAATTCTATGGATATAGCGTAATTTGGAAGAAATAGGTGAAAATGGATCAAAGTGAAAGAAAATGAAACTTCGGAGACCAAAATGCAATTATTCAGAAGATGACCCGAATGGTGAATCAAGCATGAAATTGAGTTAAGTAACACATTGTGATATCATGGAATGTTAGAAGAAGAAGGAGAATGAAGCAAGACCAAAGGGTAAATGAAATAAAGTTTGGGGACCAAAGTGAATGCATGTGTACATAGAATGTAGTATAAATGTGTAGTGTAAATGCATGTGTATATAGAATGTAATATTCGTGTGAGGAATGATAGAGAGATTCTTGCTCATTTCACAAATTTCAAGGAACAATTTTCAATACTAGAATTAATAGCCTTCCACCATCATGGATTTTTTCCTTAATGATGCCTGTCTAGTCTTGTCTTATTTAAGCCCCTCATTTACATTCACAAGCTACCACTCACTATTATTTTTTTTCACTCCAAATAATATACACATATACACGCACAGAGCCGATGTGGTAATTGTAAGAGGGATCAAGCAATTTTATTCAGTCTTTATTACTCTTTCTTTTATATTTTTTACAGTAAATATACTACATATGTTTGGATTATTATTACATTTCAAGAAAATTATTATGGGTCACATATAATACAATGATTGTTATTACGTTAAAGGGATCGGAGTTTAGTAGTACTACACATAAGAATTATTACCGCCATGTTCAGTAAAATTCTTGTGTCTCTATTATGTTGATTATGATTATCATGCTCCTTTAAGTTATACACAATAATAATTCATGGCGTACTTATGGGGATTTTATAAATCTCACTATATGATTTTTTTCCCTTTGAGACAATTGATGGTTCGAGACAGTCAACGTGGAGATGGCAACGGATTAGGCTAGTTTGAAACACAACTTTTAAGTTTCTTTTTTTTTTTAAAACATTATTTAGGCTATGTTTTACGTCAGTGTATTATTCTTTAATACTAAGATTTCACAATTAATTATTGAAGTTAAAACCGTTTCTTGTTACTATTTATGTCCCTATGAAAAAAAAATCGAATTTTATTTAGTGACACTCGAATAGTCAAGGATTCGGGTCATCACAGTTGGTATTAGAGCTAAGTGTTTTTTTTTAAAATTGATTTTGTAGACTTAGCATATATTTTCAAAATTTTGAACTTTAAGAATTTTCTGTTATAAAAAAAAAAATTGAGTTACCATTCATATGAATAGTGGCGCGCAGTCGTTGTTCATGTGAATAGTGATGCACAGACTGTTTACCATGAACAGTGACTGCACGTCACTGTTCACAACAGTGACGTTGCATGTTTTTTTTTAGAACGATTAATTATTCACATTAATGGGCTGCCCCATTTTTTGTAGAATATGTGTATGAAATTTGGGCTTTTATTTGATATGGTATTGGAGATTTATTTGATATTATAAGAGCGCATTTTTGAATTGGTTTATTTAGTTGGACTTTATTATCTAAATAGCCTAATACTATATAAAAGCTTTAGTCCAAGAATAAGTTTGGGTCCAATAATTATGATGGTTTTTTTAATTTTTGAAAATAAGTTGATATTTAAAATGAAAATTAAGTTGTTCTAAATTACTAACCACTATGCAATCCTCTATGACTTGACTTGAACCAGATATGTATGCACTTTAAGTATTCATATCATCTCACTTATGAAAGCATGCCTATTACGCGTAATAACAATCATGAATATCGTGACAAAATAGGAATATTATTTACGATTTTATTTAGGCTTGTTATGCATAAAAGTCAATAATAATATGAAATTTTGAATGTTCTAAGTGTTTACTATTATACATATGATATTATTGATAGAAGACCTCAATCTTAGATTTTATACTAATGTAGAAACCATGAGATAAATAGATGGTATCTATGTGATTTTAAATGCATGTTAAGCTTAGTGGGAATGACTCAACTAGAGATTAAGTGTGAAATAATATAGAATCACATATTACACAAATAAGATTAATAATGAATACATGTATAATAGTCCATCCCTTTATCACTACCTTTCTAAAAATAAGGGAAAGAATGTGGATGATCCTTAATACATTCTCTTAAAGTTTCAACTTCTGGTACAATAATTTTGTCATTTATCACTACCTTTGTATAAAACAAAGGAAAAACTGTGGATAATTATTGGTACTTTCTCTTCAATTTTCAATTATTAGTACTCCTCCTAAAAAAATTATTATTTTTGAAAAGTTCTTTGGAAAGAAAATTAATTACATTAATTTCTTTCCGATAGATTATTAGTGGACAATGTCAAACCATTCGAACTAAGAGGCGCAATCATTTTACCTGATTTTCATTTATTCGAGGATATGTCTGCTTCAACACGAGAGTCCAGAATGAGTCGAATAAGATCTGAGTTTTCTGGAACGTGGGGACTACTGTTATTGTTATTGATTATCATCTCTACTTCCTTTACGTTAGAGTTGAGGACCCCATACTAGTACGTCCCATCTATTTGACTCATATCCATGCTTTACGTGATGCTGCCATTAGGAGGAACTTGTGGATTGGTCTTCACCATATCTTCTTCGATATTGATGATCCATGGCTAGTTACGGAAGAATTTAACGTTATTGCACATGATGGTGAAGGCACTAGTCACAATAGTTGTGATCGAGGTACTACTGCCATCTCCGATATGATGTTAGATTGTAGTTTGGATGATGTTGGTTTCCTCGGAAACCAATATACCTGGACTAATGGTTGGGTCAGAAGGAGATTGTACATGGTACTCATTAATTCCACAGTTGCAGTATTCTGTCAACAGCTTGTAGTGAGGCACTTGAATCAAGAAATTCTTCACGTTGAAACAAGGATTGTGTTGGTGGAATCGATATGTATTTGGTGATATTTTTCAACAGGTAAGAGATGCTGAGGATATGGTCGATGAGGTTGAGATTAAGTATGATAGAGACATTACACTGGAGCATCATAACTTATTGCAGCATGCACTGTTCACGTTGGGTATGTGAAGGAGACCACAACACTCCATACTTTCAAGTCACATATCAAGTCTATCAAGACTCAGGTAGTGGAAGTTTTGGGTACTCCTGCCGACATTCAGACCTTGACTATTTCATTCTATTAGGATATCTTATCTGCTCCTCCACAACCTTGGTTCCCATCCATTCGGACCTCATTCCCATGCTAGTGACAAATGCATGGCACTTAATTGCCCTCTTTAATTTATAAGGTATGTGAAGCGATTTTTAGTATAGACGCTGACAGTATTGCAGGCCCAAATGGTCTCTCATCCCTATTTTTCCAGCATCAATGGGATATCATTAAGGATAATGTTTACAGGGTAGCCTTGGATTTCTTTGACGGTGGTCATCGACCCCTTGGATTTATTACTACCTTTATTTTTATGCTACTTAAGAGTGAGGGTGTATGCAAGTGGACATTTTTCAGACCTATCAATTTATTTACGTTGTTCAATAAGCTCATCACTAAACTATTTAACACTCGGTTGAGTTCACTATTGCAGCTCATTATTTTCCTCAGCAAAGTGGTTTCTTCCCTGGGTGCTTGATTAAGGATAATGTCTTATTATCTCAGCAGCTTCTCTACACTTTGAAAAATAAAGTGAGAGGTGGTAACACTATGTTGCAGCTAGACATGGCTAAAGCATATGATCGCATGGACTGTAGCTTCATTTACTCTATATTAGAGACATTTCGTTTTGATCAGATTTGGATTGACAAGATCAGATGGAGCATCTTGGAATGTTGCTTCTAATACTCCTGAATGGCAGTTCTTGTGGTTTCTTCTCATCTTCACGAGGACCCAAACAGGGTGATCCCAAAGCCATACTGAAGAGACTGGAGAGCATTTTTGTACATTTCCTATGTGACTTAAAGATCAGGTGTGCTGCTTACAATGGAGAAGGTGGAAGGAGTTTTTCTTTCCTATTGATGAGGATGGCCTAGGATTCAGGAGATTAAAGGATATGCTGGATACCTTATCTATGAATCTCTGGTGGTTGTTTCGACCATAGAGATCGCTTTGACTGAATTTTTACTGGGTAAATACGGTATGTGAATACATTCTTCAATAGCAGCAATTCCCTATTTAGCCTCCCTAGTTTAGAAGAGGCTGAAGCTCATTCGGTCACAAACTGAGCAACACATTGCGTGGCACCTTGGTTTCAACCAGATATTCTTCTAGTATGAATGTTGGATGGGTGAAACTACTTGGAGTCCTTTTTCCTACACAGACTGCATACATCTAAGAGGGTGCAGGATTTCTTTTAACAGTATTATGCCACAAACTGAACAACACATTGCGTGGCACCTTTGTTTCGGCCAGATATTCTTCTAGCATGACTGTTGATGGGTGAAACTTCTTGGTGTCCTTTTTCCTACACAGACTGCATACATCAAAGAGGGTGCATGATTTAATTTTTTTGGCAATGGGAACAAATTTTAGACCCAATGGTAAAAAAAAATTATTACTTTAATGGACAATTTTCATGAAAAACGAAGTCAAACGGATACTAAACTTTCAACATTTTTCAGGTAGAAAATTATACCAATCAAACACAATTAATTACAATTCCCAGTTAAACAAATGTTAGGCAATTCAATTCCTTGTAATTCATTTTCTTTCCACCCAAATTCCACATTTGCAATCAAATGGACCTTAAGTTACATCTAGGTCACCGCAATTAGGTGGTTATTTGCACGCCCAGCTCCCTACTTTCAAAGTAACCTTTAACCTTTCCAATTTTAGTGTTATGACATATTTCAATGAATCAATTTTAAGCAGCACAATTATTGATTAAGGCTTATCAATCTTCCCATATTTCACCAAGAATAAATTCCAAAATTAACCACTCATCGTATTATATAGGCAAGATTTAACTTCCAGATTTAGACCTATAGATTGAAAATTTGTGAAAGAGCCCACACGTCAATCACACACAAATAATAATTTTTTGAAGGATCAATCAATTGAAGTATTTTAGGACAAATTTCACAATGAGTTCAAAATCATCGGGACAAACATGAAATTTCTCGCTAGGTGTTTGCTCATAATTAAATAAATTAATTTAACAGATTAACGCGTGAGTGTATGATAGGACCATTTATACATAATTAGTTGTGAACCATGTCTTGACTAGAATTGACACTTGCAATGACTACGTGCAAAAGTATGTAATAAAATATATACATAAGGTGACATTTGAAAACAAATACCCAATTATATTTTTTTCAACTAAGTTTTTAATAAAACAGTGTTGAATATCAATGTGCTTAGTCCTAGAATGTTGCACGGGATTTTTAGATATGTTTTTAGCATTCGTATTATCACAGAACATGGTAAAAGAATCTTGCTCAATACCATAGTCACTAAGCATTTGCTTAATCCAAAGTAACTTTGTACAGCAACTACATGCAGCAATGTACTCAGCTTCTGCGGTGGACAAGGCAATGGAGTTTGGTTTCTCACTAAGCCAGGAGATTAAGTTATTACTCATGTATAAATAGCCTCTAGACATAGTCTTTCTATCATCTATGTTTCCAGCCTAATCAAAGTTTTTATATCCTGCAAAGTGAGAATTAGTCTTTAGTGTACCATAAACAAAAACTAAGGGTGATATTAACATATCTAATGACCAGTTTAATAGAAACTATGTGTGACTCCTTTGGTTTAGCCTGATATCGAGTACAGACTCCAATGCCGAAAGCTATGTTAGGATGGCTTACAGTTAGATACAACAAGTGGCTTGTTAAGAAATATATGATTAGTATGTTTTTATTATTTATTAAGGGTAGAATAGTCTTTTAAGTTTTCTTTATTTTAGACTATATATAGTCTTTTTGTATCTAGGTTTTATTCATTCAATTACATTATGCAGATTCAATAAAACCTTAGCCTCTTTTTGTGTTTCTCTTTGGATTGTTTAACATGGTATCAGAGCAAAGTTTCATGGGATTTGACATAATCTCAAACACAGCTTTCGCGGATCCAACTCCGCGGTGAGTTGGGCCCCAGGGGTTGCGGGACGAGCACCCCTGAGATTGACGAGAGATTTTGGGAGGATTTTTCGTTCCGTTTCTGCAATCTGGTATTTCGTTAGGGTTTTCATTCAGTTTCTACAATTTGATATTTCGTTAGGGTTTTCATTCAGTTTCTGCAATTTGGTATTTCGTTTCCCTTACTTTTGCGATTTGGGTTTCCTTCTTCTTTTCTTTTATTATGGCTACTGAAAGAGACGATTCGCTTCAATCTGTGAGTGTGAGGTTGGATGGAAAGAATTATTCGTATTGGAGTTATGTGTTGAGAAATTTTCTTAAGGGTAAAAAGATGTGGGGATATATTAGTGGAACTTTTGTAAAACCTATGGATATTGATGAGGGTTATCTTTGCTTGATAGATACTTGGGAAGCAACGAAACAATTCAAAAATTATTACTTGGATTAACAATTATTGAGCATTCCATAGGTAGAGAGTTGGCAAAGTATGATACAGCAAAGGAGGTTTGGGAACATCTGCTATGGTTATTCACTCAGTCAATTTTTGCAAAACAGTATCTTTTAGAGAATGTCATATGAGCTCTTTAGCAGATCAATATGAGTTTTCAGGTGTTTTATTCTGCTATAACGGATCTTTGGGATCAATTGGCTCTTACGAATCGGCGAATTAAAAGGCGTACGCAATGCCTATATTGCTCATAGAGAGCAGCAACGGTTGGTACAATTCTTAACAGTACTTCGCAGTGATTTTGAAGGACTCACAGGTTCAATTTTGCATCATTCTAAACTTCCTTCTGTTGACTCAGTTGTCAATGATTTATTGGTTGAAAAAATAAGTCTTAAGTCTTATTTTTAAAAGGGAATTCTTTCTACTTCTAATCCTTCTGTGTTAGCAGTGCCTTCTAAGTCATTGTCTAATAATCATAATATGTTTCACACAAGGGCTACTCGTGATGAGTGCAGTTTCTGTAAGGAGAAAGGTCATTGGAAGGCTCAGTGTCCTAAGTTGAGACAGCAGAATCGAACCATGCAACAATTCCAAGCTTGGGCTTTGGCAATCGTCCAATCACAATCGAATGATCGTAGACCACCTCGGGGTTATAGACCACCACGGTTCAATCTTGCGGCGGTAGCTCATCGGGTCCTTTCACGGATCCTAGTACTCTGGTGAGCAATTTCGGAAGTTTCTCTCCTTGACGGCCACAAGCTATGCAGCACGCCAGGTCGGTTGCCTCATAGTTCTTCGGGTATGTCACATTCTGTTTGGGTCTTGGATTAAGTGCTTCACATCATATGTCTCCAGTTCTTCATCTTTTGCTTCCGTGTCTCATTCGTCTTGTATTCTGTTATATGATGATGGCACTCCTATGCCTTTAGCGGTGTTGGTTACGTGTCACACCTCACTTGTCTCTCCCTAATGTTTATCATATTCAGAAACTCAAATTAAATCTTGCTTGCATTTGGTCGATTATGTGATTAGTAATTTAGTCATTATCCTCTTCTTCTTGTTATGTGTAGGATCTCCGGTCTCGAAGGTGAGACGGGCAGCCGTAGGAAGGGGGGACTATATGTTTTGGATGAGTTAAAAGTACCAGTTGCTGCTGCTGCTACTAGTGTTGATTTATCTTCTTTTCGTTTGAGTCCTTCTTCTTCTAGTTTTTATTTATGGCATTCTCGCCTAGGTCATGTTTCGTCTTCTCGTTTGAGATATTTGGCCTCTATAGGGGCATTAGAAAATTTGCAACCTTATAATATTTCAGATTGTAGTGGATATAAACTGTCAAAATTTTCAGCTTTACCTTTTAATCGAAGTATTTCTGTTTCTTCCTCTCCATTTGGTTTGATTCATTCTGATGTATGGGGGCCTTCTCCTGTTGCCACAAAAGGAGGGTCCCGGTATTATGTTTCTTTTATTGATGATCATACGCGTTATTGTTGGGTTTATTTAATGAAACATCGTTCTGAATTCTTTGAGATATACACAACATTTCGTGCTCTTGTCAAAACTCAACATTCTGCTGTTATCAAATGTTTTAGGTGTGATTTGGGTGGGGAATACACTTCTAAAAAATTTTGTGAACTGCTTGCCTTAGATGGAACTATTCACCAAACTTCGTATCTGAGATCTTCCTAAGCAAAATGGTGTTCTTTGAAAGAAAACATAGGCACATTATTGAAAGCGCTCGCTCTCTCTTGTTGTCTACTTTAGTTCTAGTGTGTATTGGGGTGAAGGCATTTGTTCTTGCTATTTAATAAGTTTGATTAATACAATTCCATCTTCTCATATTTCAGGTTTTTCTCCTTTCGAAAAGTTGTATGGGTATGCCCCTGATTATTCTTTCTTTAGAGTTTTTGGTTGTACATGTTTCGTTCTTCGTCCTCATGTAGAACGCAGCAAGTTGTCATCTCGATCTGCTATTTGTGTCTTTCTTGGTTATGGTGAAGGTCAAAAGGGGTATCGTTGTTTTGATCCAATAACTCAGAAACTTTATGTGTCTCGTCATGTTGTGTTTCTTGAGCATATACCTTTCTTTTCTATTCCATCAACTACTCATAGTTTGACTAAATCTGATCTTATTCGTATAGATCATTTTTCTATTGATTCTGATAGTTTGTCATCTCAAGTTCCTAGCACTTCAAATACTAATCATTCTGCATGTACTGACACTTTACTCTCCAGCATACCTGAAGCTCCCTCTTCTCCTATGGTTCCTCAAGCTCCATCTGAGACTGTGGATCCACCTCTACATCAATCCATACGCATTCATAAGAGGCAATTCTTGATCCTCTTTGGCAGCAAGCTATGGATGAGGAACTTTCTGCTTTGAATAAGACTGGTACTTGGGATTTGGTTCCTCTACCTCCTGGTAAGAGTGTTGTTGGTTGTCGTTGGGTGTATAAGATCAAGACTAATTCTGATGGATCAATTGAGCGATATAAAGCTCGGTTGGTTGCAAAAGGGTACTCTCAACAATATGGTATGAATTATGAGGAGACATTTGCTCATGTTGCAAAAATGACTACTATTCGTACTCTTATTGCAATAGCTTCGATTCGTCGGTGGCGTATCTCTCAACTTGATGTTAAAAATGCCTTCTTGAATGGAGATCTTCAAGAAGAAGTTTATATGGCTCCCCCTCACACGGTGTTCCACATGATTAAGGTATGTTTGCAAGCTCAAGAAGGTGTTGTATGGTCTCGAAACAAGCACCTGCGTGCTTGGTTTGAAAATTTTACATTGTGATCTCTTCTCTTGGATTTGCTTCCAGTAGTCATGATTACGCTCTTTTTGTTAAGTGCGTATGCGGAGTCGTATCATTCTATCTTTATATGTTGATGACATGATTATTACTGGTGATGATATTGATTGTATTTCAGTTTTGAAGACGGAGTTGGCTAGACAGTTTGAAATGAAGGATTTGGGTTCTTTACGATATTTCTTGGGTATTGAGGTAGCCTGCTCACCTAGAGGTTATCTTCTTTCTCAGTCGAAATATGTTGTAGATATTCTTAAACGGGCTTGACTTACTGATAATAAGACTGTTGATACTCCCATTGAGGTTAACGCAAAATATTCTTCTTCTGATGGTTTACCTTTATCAGATCCTACTTTATACTGTACTATTGTTGGGAGCTTGGTATATCTCACTATTACTGGTCCAGATATTGCATATGATGTTCATGTTGTTAGTCAGTTTGTTGCTTCTCCTACTACAGTTCATTGGGCAGCTGTTCTTCGTATTTTGCGATATCTTCGGGGTACAGTCTTTCAGAGTCTTTTACTTCCATCCACATCTTCCTTGGAGCTGCGTGCATACTCTGATGGTGATCATGGCAGTGATCCTATAGATCGTAAGTCTGTTACTGGCTTCTGTATCTTTTTGGGTGATTCTCTTATTTCTTGGAAGAGCAAGAAGCAATCTATTGTGTCTCAATCTTCAGCATAGACGAGAATATCGTGCCATGGCATCCACTACCAAATAGATTGTTTGGTTACGTTGGTTACTTGCAGATATGGGAGTTTTTCTTTCACATCCCACTCCTATGTATTGTGATAATCAGAGTTCCATTCAGATTGCTCACAACTCTGTTTTTCATGAACGAACTAAGCACATTGAGATCGATTGTCACCTTACTCGTCATCATCTCAAGCATGGCACAATTATTTTGCCATTTGTTTCTTCTTCTTTGCAGCTTGCAGATTTCTTTACCAAGTCGCATTCTATTTCTCGTTTTCGTTTTCTAGTTGGCAAACTCTCGATACTTGTAGCTGTTGCATCGTGAGTTTGAGGGATGATGTTAAAAAATATATGATTAGTTTGTTTTTATTATTTATTAAAGGTAGAATAGTCTTTTCAGTTTTCTTTATTTAGACTATATATAGTCTCTTTGTATCTAGATTTTATTCATTCAATTACATTATACAGATTCAATAAAACCCTAACCTCTTTTTCTGTTTCTATTTGGATTGTTTAACATGGCTATCATGTTCTTGGATAGGCTGGGGTCGATGTTTTTTCCCTAGTCATCCCTACAGATTTTTAAGGACATGGCCATGGGAATCCTGATTGCCTTTTTGTTTTTCGGGCCAAATTTCTTCACTAGGTTTTTTGAGTACCTAGCCTGAGAAATGAAGATCCTTGCATCATCTTGCTTAACCTACAAACTCAAAAAATAATTTAGCTTGCCAATCATAGTCATTTCAAATTCACTTTGCATAAATTGACAAACTCTCTAGACTCTATTTTAGATATGGATGTCTTTGTCATCCATATAAATTTGAGCCACAATCAATCCATTATTTAGAAGTCGAATGTGTAAGGCTCGTCAGTTCTCCATCTATTATATCACTTCTCAAGTAGTAACGTTGTTAGTCTTTCGTAACAGGCTCAGGGACCTTACTTTAGTCTATATAATGCCTTTTCAAGATTATACACATGGTCAGGGTAATATGGATTGATGAATCCTTTAGGTTGCTCTACGTAAGCTTCTTCATTCAAGATCCCATTTAGAAAGACATTCTTGACATCCATTTGAAACAGCTTGAATCTCAATTGGCATGCAATGGACAATAACAATCTAATAGATTCAAGTCTTGCCACAAGAGCAAAGTTTTCATCAAATTCTATTCCTTCGACTTCGGTGTACCCTTGCGCAACTAAACGTACCTTGTTTCTGAACATGTTTCCATGTTCATCAGATTTGTTCTTGAAGATCCATTTGGTTCCAATGACATTTGCATCGTTGGCCATGACACTAGCTCCCTAACATTGCCTATCGTGAATTATGCTAGTTCTTCCTGCATAGCTAAAACCCAAGATTCATCACCAAGTGCTTTACTCACATTCTTGGGTTCAATGTGTAATGTATAGCACACATTTCCAAATTCAGTAGCAAGCCTCCTTCTAGTCACCATTCCATCACCACGATTTGAAAGTACATCATGCAGATGGTGTGCTTTTTAAATCCAAGTATGTGGTTGCCTTCTTCTCTATAGTTCACTATCATTTTCCAGTGTGTCTCCTCCTAAAACGTCCAGTTCAAATGCACCACACCCAGGAAGAAGAGGTTTTGCCTAACTTTTATTTGTAGAATCTATAGTACTGTCTACCTAAGTATTCTGAATAGTTTCATCATGTCCCTTCAAGTTCTGATTCTCAGGTTCCTGGGACACGAAGAGTGGTCTTCAGTATCATCGATTTTAATATTTATGGATTCAATAATAGTTTGAGTCCTCATGTTATACACTATGGCCATGTTTGGGAGGGATTAGATTTTTCTATAGTAAATCAATTCTCATTTTCAACCACACATTCTTCAATAAAATAATATTTTTCATCACATCAATAATTTTTTCTTCTTTTTCAACTACATATTTCCCATCATATCACTATTCAAAATCAATTCTTCCCCAAAAAATCTCTCCCAAACAAACTCTATATAAGCCCAACAATTCTCTGAGTACCTAATGAACATTCCTTCATCGCGCTTAAGATAACACTCCCTCATCATTCTTAGGATAAAATTTTCCCAAATGATCCCTATCATTCAACACAGACTTTGTTTCCAAAGGTGTGAAAATACTTTATATTTGGCTTCATACCCTTTCAGATTTCATATGGTATTTGTGTGGTGCCTGTTCTCAATGTAACAGGAATTAAAATGTAACAAGCAGTATTGAATGCCTTAGCCCACAATTTAACATGGAATTTCTTACTATTTAACATGACCCTAGCCATATCCTGATGGGACCTATTCTTCCTCTCAACTACACCATTTTGTTTTGATGTTTTAGAAACAAAAAATTCATGAATGATGCCATTCTTTTCATAGAAATTAGAAAAGTTAGCATTCTCAAACTCTTTACCATGATCAATCTTGATTCTTACACTTTTAACCCCTTCTAAAAGTTTTTCGATGGTCAGTTTTTGAGATAAGATGGTAAATCTCTCAAAGGCATCAGACTTTCCCTCAAGAAATCTGCCCTAGTAAATCTAAAGACATCATCAACGATTACATAGATATACAGTTTACCTCCGAGGCTTTCAATTTGAATTTGTCCCATCAAATCCATATGAAGCAACTCAAGATAATGTGAAGTGGTAAGATACTAACCTTGTTTGTGAGATGTTCTAGTTTTCATACCTTTTTAGCATGATCTAGACACATCATCTAGTTTTTCTGTGAGTATAGGTATTCCTCTTATGACATCTATTTAGTATGTCTGACAAGATCTTCATAGTTTAGGTGTGACAATAGTTTGCGCCATAAATTTGTAGTCATTTTATAAACTATGACAAGTAATATCTGACTCAAGAAAATAACATTTATCACTAGACCTAGTACCACGTAAAACATAATTGTCGTCATTTTTTAGCACTTCGCACATTCTTTTTGTAAACATAACTATGAGTTCATCATCACACAATTTCCTACACTGATCAAATTAGCTTTCAAGTCAACAAAAGAAAGTACATTTTTCAACACAGGCAATCCATTTATCTCAAATGTGCCCACACCTTCAATTCTACTTTCAGTACCATCTCCAAAAGTCACCATTCATTCTGTATAACTTTTAAAATTAGTTAACATGGTGCGATCGCCTGTCATGTGTCTGGAAGAGCCACTATTAAAGTATCAAGAATTAGGCACAATGAATCTATAAGTAGCATTAACCACATAGAACCTAAGATCAGTTTTTCAAATCCATATTTGTCTTTTTCTTACCTGTAAATTTTGTTTGAAGATGTCAGCTGGCAAATTACCTCTTTTAGAGTGATTCAATTTCCTATGTGCGAAACAGTGGTGTCCATGTTGACTACAACCACTACATCTGATCGTGTGTTGTGACTTATATCTGTTGGGTATTTTACCTGTTTACCTGATTGTGTGATTTGAACTCTATTTTTAGAGATAGTCAAAACCTACTGTGAAGTTTCAGAGGTTGATCTATCCTGCTGGCAAAGGGTCTGTCTAGTACTTCGGGAGCAGATTCAGATGACTTTCTTGGCGAATTCTCAGATTCCACTGCTTTAACAAACGTTGGTTGAGTGATTTCTTTCTCCTTACCTTCTTTTTCATATCCATGCTTGCTTTGACATTTGATGTTCTTCCATAACCAAGCACTTCGTTTAAGTAGGCATATCCAATGGTCAGCTGTCTGATTCTTTCCTTGGAATGTTCCAATTCAGTCAGAAGTCCCAAATTTTTTTTTTCCTTCTCAATTACAGTCCTGGACAAAGCTTCTTTTTTGGCTCCTATCATGGCTATTTCTTTTTCAATGTATTCCATCAACGCCAGAAGAATGACAATCTTTTCTTGTTCAGCTTCCAAATCCTTTTTCATTGTTCTGCATTTTGAGCAGACATAGCTGGGTCCAGAGGAGTCTGTATTTGGTAGGTTCGCACCTACAGTCAAAAGTTGTGATAAGTTAGTATCAGACTGAAGATTAACAGTCAGTGAGGTTACCTGATTGTCGTTTGTGTTGTCCTCCCGTCTGAGGTTTGGCTCCTTATTTTCATCTTTGTTCCAAGTTATATTCATAGCCTTCTTACTCGGGGATCTTTTTAAGATATTTGCACATTTAGCTGCAATGTGCGCAAACCCTACGCATTCATGACATTGAATACAATTATGTGTTCTTTCCACAAATGAGGTAGGATTTTGGAATAGTGATTTGATAGAGAATGTGTGACTAAAAATAAGAAAAATTTTGAATTTGTGTATAATATTATTTTATTGAATAATATGTGGTTAAAAGTAATAGAGAAAAAAAAAATGTATTTTAAAAATAATGGGGATGAAACAAGAGCTAAATAAGTTTAAGGAAAGTTTAATAATTAAACCAATCTTTCTTTAAACTTAAATATTTTCTCTATTAAATAATATGTAGGATGATAATAAATAAAATCTGTGATAGCTGAAATAAGGAAACCATAAAATATGTTTTGAGCAATAAAACCCTAAAATTCGCAGCCACATAAATATATTGAAAACTGTACCATACAGTCTGTTAAAACTGACTACCTTCTTAGACTGCATCCTATTATTCACGTTTTTGGCACATGTTCTTGACATTTAAAAATCATTCAATATTAGGTAAGCCAACAAAAATAATATGTGAAAATATATGAACCAACAGTTTTTACATTATTATGTAAAAGAAACGTGCATATATTTGAACAATCACTATATCATTATTGGACAAGCAAAATATTCACAAATGCCATAAACGATTAAATCTGATTGAAATTTTGGAAATTACATTGTTAGTCAAATCCCGTCCATGAAATAAAAATATGACACGTAGTATAATTAACAATTACCATCTCTGATAGAAATTTTGGAAGTTTCATTGCTAGTTAAGTCCTATCCATGAATAAAATATCATTATAAGACAAAGTAAAATAACTAAATATTACCATAATCTGATTGAAATTTTGGAAATTTAATTGTTAGTCAAATTTCATTCATGATATAAGTAAGAAACAACTACTTGATAGGACTACCACATTGTGAGTATTACATTAGATTCCAGATGTCAAAACTTGCAACATTGTTTTTGTTAGTTGTTCTCCTCTATCTTGTCATATCAGGTTTGTATTCATACTGCTTGTTTGTAAATGAGTAACACACACACACACACACACATTTGTACTTGAATTGATTTGAGTAATATTTTTTCTAAATGCTCTCACATATAATTGATTAGAATGCAGGTGGTGAGAATAGTGGTTTGGTGGATGTAGAAAATAATTGCATCCATTTTTCTGAAAAGCCATGCAGCACACAAGGAATTGAAGTGTGTACAGAGTGCATTCAATACGGAGATCGTTTGACTGGGGTCTTTTGCAACATATTTGTGGGAAAATCTAATTGTATTTGTATATATAAATGCAGCAGTACACCAGGACAATTTCGTGGTTGATTTCATATGTATTACTATTAATTTCCCGCTGAGGAAGTAATATTCCGAGAAATTTACAAGTACGGCTTGGCACTATTTCACTTTACATATTATTATGATCAACAGACTTAAATCCAAGTAAATAACTAAAATAATCATACCACAAAAAAAAAATTAGTTATGTTAATGACCGACGGGATTGCTATGATACCACTTGTTAAGAATTATGTATTTATCTGATCCACTTGTTGAAATTACGATTGAAATATTTCAATCGAAGTTGTATGGCAAATATGAAGTATATGATCATAAGTAAAAGAATAACAAAATACAAGAAATATGGCAGATGAATTTAGAGATTTTATTGGCTCATGACCAATAATGGAGAAATAAACAATTGATCTGAAGTTCTAGTAATTATCGAGGCTAAACAATCATATATTCTCAAAACCTCTTTCAAGATGTTGAATATATATTTTGTGAAGATACAATGTGGAACATATATAGGAATCTCTGTTTGGAGTTCTAAATAAAGAAAAATTCATAAGATCCAGAAAAAACGGAATTTAAAATACTACGGTGGCGCCATGACTCCACCATCTGAGCACCCCAGCGCTCGAGGCAAAAAATAGGCAAGGGCGCCTGCGCTGCGGTGCTGGGGGTTGTCTCCTTTTTTTCCCTCTTTTTTTTGCTCGAAGTTGTTTTCTTCATCTCGAAGTCAAGTCAAACTCCAAATAGGGTTTTCAAATAGAATTTCAACTTGAATAAGACTCCAATAGCATTTCAAACTAAATTTTTCTTAAAGTGTACATCAATTAGAATTGTTCAATTGCTTCAACAAGGAATTTAAGTCGCTTCAAAATTTTCTTCACATGGAGAAGAAAATCCATCTGCAAGGAACGAAATGAACTTGTCAATAATAACAAAAACTGATTTCTTCAACAAGTACAAAATATTTCACATCTTCCAATGAATTCTAGCACTACTCCGTAGAATTATCTCAAATTCACAAAAAATAACAAAGGTTTTAAAATTTACCAACAAGGGCTGTAACACACCCTAAAATAGAATCAATCTCAAATGCTTTTATAGAAGACCCCTTGCTGGATTGTACACCTTCTACTACGCTCAAAACATACCCAACAAAATTAGCATCCAAATACCTTTCTCCACTGGATCCGTCCCTAACAATTGAATACAATGATTTAGTAAGAAACAAAATTCCGTTGCATTGTCTACTGTCGAAGCCTAATATATCTCAGCTGCTAGTTGTTGTGCACAAGTGTTATGGACGAAACAAACTCTTAGTGATTATTACTTGTCATTTGATTATATACCTATCATGTGTAATAACATTAGTGCTATAAACTTGTCAAAAAATCTCATTTTGCACTCTCGAACAAAACATATTGAGATTAGATATCACTTCTAAGAGATCATGCACAAAATGGAGATATTGTGGTAGAATTTGTGAACACGAAAAATCAATTGACCGACATTTTCACTAAACCTCTAGTCTTGATCAATTCTCACATATTCGAAGAGGTTTAAGCATTATTGCTGAATTTGAAGAGCATAACTAAGTTAATTCATGCTATGTGTTTATACATGTGTTTATTTCTATATGTGGCATTATTTATTATATTTGATTTAGTATGTTAAAAAAAAGGAGAACCAGACGAGTCAAACAGACTATCTGGACACCTTGTCTAGATTGACAAAAGAAAATGAAGGAAAGAAAACTTATCAACCCGAACATCCAATTCTGCGAAAACCAGTTTTTTAAAACAAGTGATAACCCACCTTCTCTCCTACGTTCTTCCTCATTTCTCTTCCTAACTCTTCCTAAATCTTTCATATTTCCATCTCCAATCTTCAAATAACCTCCAAAATCATAAAACCAAATTCCTCAAAAATTCAAAATTTCCCAAATCTGAACCCTAGCATCTCTTTTCTTTCATTTTCTTTTTATAAACAATGACGGGGTCTAAAAGAATGGGAAAAAGACTTAAGAGTACCCCACGTCTCATGAAAGAATTTTACAAAGACATGGTTATTACTCCTAGGTCAGATGATATTTCTTGTCTACTTAAAAACATCCGCATAACCATTAACGAAGCTTTCATCCGAGGCATTCTCAAGCTTGAAATGTGTGAAAATCAAAATTTCCTTCATAAAACTCATCTCGTTTTGGAAGGATATAGTCCTACTGAGGCGTGTTGTCGAGTCATCAGAAAAACATAGAAAATATCACCAAAATTAGTGCGAATCAACTTACTCTTCCATGCAAAGTTTTACAAAACATTATTGCACATGTCATTCTTTCTCGAAAGGGTTATCGAGATGAAGTAAGCAATTTTGATCTTTTCATTCTTGATTCCTTTTTGTCGTGCGAAAATTAGATTTTTCAACCATTGCACTTGGTCTCATGAAGCTTGCCAATTCCACTCACCACGTCAATTCTTTACCTTATGGCATGCTTCTTACAAAAACAATTAAACATTTTGATATTCATTTAAATGATGAGACCTTCTTTAAACTTCGTTCTATTGATACCATCAATATCCAAACTCTTAAATGCATGAAAATAGTAAAAGAACATGGCCAATGGGTGACTCACGCAAAATGACTCGATCCTACCTCAGGTCCTTCCACTCTGCCCTTCGATGGCGATGAAGAAGACGATGAAGATGATGTGCCAAAAGTTCCAAACCCTCTTCATGACATTTCGAGCTCTAGGGCTCATCATCCTTCGACCGGTGGTTTTTCATTTATCAATGATCACTATAATATTCTCAACGGGCACATCGATTCACTTACATCCTTTCTTGACGGCTTTGGTGGGATGCTTCACCAACCGTAAGTTCAACAAGTTCCATTCAAGCCCAAAAAATGCAATTTAGGATCAACAAACGGCGATGCAAGCTTAGTAGATTGCCTTTTACGCTCACTTTCCTCCTCCGCTACCTCTGTAGCAGTAGTTATAGTTTACATTTATGTATTTTAGATACTCCTATTTTCGTTTGTGTCTTGGATACACTCATGCTTTGTTTAGCTTCTCTTGTTATGGATGGAATTTGCTTTTGTGTTTTGGATATCTTGTGTCGTTCTTAGAAGGGAATTTACTTGCTCTTATTTGTGCCTATGGATCCCCACCTTCATACTTTTTGCTTATGCCGAAAGGGGGAAAACATATGAGATGATATGCATATATGTTTAACAAATGTGATATTCTTGAGATGATTATTGACTTGTAAAAGATAGAGGGAATATACGAATCATGTGTGATATCAAAATTTTTCTATCCCTTATCAATTTGTTGTGATGACTTTATGCAAATCATCTTTGTTTGTCATAATAAAAAATGAGGAAATTGTTGACATATAGTTGACTTCATGTTTTGATTATAACAACCAAGTTGATTTTATTTCTAACAATTGAATTTGAGTCTTCATAGCTATTGTTATGAAGTTGATTGATTTGGGGACCAAAAGATCACTACCAAAAGACTCGTATTAGACAATGAATAAAAATCGATATGGAAGCCTACCATTCACAACAAATCACTCGAGACAAAGAACTTCAATGGTCAAACGTCGAAAAAATTAGATTAATATGTTTTGGATTCATGTGTAAAGGTACAATGCTTTAATCATTAGCAATGAATTATTAAAGCTCAATCAATAATTTTTTTTTATGCACGAGAAAATTATTTCATAAAAACACGTACATAAATATTTTTCTTTAAAATGTAAGTATTTCAACTTGATATTTAAACTCGTTACAATATCACTTGCCTTAAAAAATAAAGTGAATAACGTTCTTCAAAAGCCTACATTTTTCAAAAACAATCGAGAAAGAAAAATTCGAAAAGGTTTTGCCCAAGTGGGCGTTCGGTTGAGCCATGTGGACTTTCAGTTCATCCAACGATTTCTTTTTTAATCGTTCTGAATTTCGAAGTGCAACGGCTAGTTTGATTGTCCAGTTCAGCATGCGGACATTCGGATTTGTTTTTCGGCTAGTCAAATTTTTTGGCGTTTTAATTGTTATAATTACTATTTCACTTTATATTCATTACAACACTTCGAGAGAATTAAAGTGAGATATTATTGAGCTAAATTATATTGATCTTACATTCTATTTATTTCTATCAAATCATCCACTCTAAAAAACTTTTAATTGAATCAAAAAAGTTTCTCATCTAAGTTTTTTTCACCTAACACTTGAGTTTCATTCATTTCTATTCATTAATGTGTTAGCCTAATTTCTCTCTTTGTACTCAACTTGATTATATCATTTATTAAGAGAGAAGTTACAAATTATATGATCATTTCTCTTTAGATTTCTAGGTCATATGAGGTCTCGAAAAACTCAATACTGTACAAGGATTGGTGATTCTCGTTTGTAAATCACCGAAAGTATTGTAAGGATTTTGATTACACCATAAGTCAATCAAATTTAATAAAAATGTCTTGCTCATGACGGAGAGTTTGGTAACGGAGGACGTAGATTATTGCTTGGGATCAAATTTCCACAATTACATCGTTTGCATGCTTTTTTTTCCTTTTACTTATTGCTTTCGTATTTGTGTATTTTTGCTTGATTGACTTATTCATTTTCAATTTGCTTAAATTTGAATTAATTTTTCAAAAAAGTTTTTAATAACCAATTGACCCATGTCTTGGTTAGTTATTATTGGCCTATCAAGTACAATTTCTTTCACCATTTTTTAAAGCTAGTGATAAGGGCGAAAATATAATTAAGTGGTGATGTTATTGGTTTTGGATGGATCCAATCACTCCCAAACTTATCCTAAAAGGTTTTCAGTATGGTTCTAACTCAGACGATTAGTTTGATAAATATGATTTACATTCTCAAAAGATTCTCAGGAAGTTAATTTACACAACTCAACTCATAGTCAACCATAAGTGCTATCAAGAATGATATGTTCTCGAATTGTTCAAAAGCTAGATATAGAGAAATGAGATTCATATAATTAAAAATTCGAGTGTCCACATGAATGGATCCAAATTCTGCTAAGAGATATGCACAATATCATCATCGGATGTGAACTACTTTGTTCAAGTTAAGTCACACACAAGTATGCATAATAAAGTTAAAGAAAATTTATTTATTTTTTTCAATTTTTTTTTCCATCGAGTTTTTTTAGACTCAAAATTAAACCTAAATTAGTCACGCAATTTATTCGTGCAAAAAAACCTAGATTTTCTACCTCCAAAATTTAATTCCTACATTGTCCCCAATGTAACACTATAAAGCTCAAAAATAGAAATTAAATAAAAGAGAGGAATTTTAGACTTTTTGGATAAGTGTTGAAAGATGGAGTTGGCCTTGGAACTTGTAGATCTTTTCATTTTCTTTATCATCCTACAAAAGGGATTTTTTGTTCTTTATGTCAATTTTTCCTACAATTAAAATTATAAGCAACACTAGAAACAATTAATAAGCAATAATATTCAAAATCATAGAAGAATGATTCAAACATATCAACTACATATTAATAAGCAAGGAATTGAAGAATTTTGAAAATATAAAGCTAAAACCTATTAAAAATAACAAAATAATTTTATTTTATATTTTTTAAGTTTAATTTAAAAAATGTTCACATTTGACTGTGGTCAAACTCGCTGTGAACTACATTTGACCATGGTAAACAAGGAAGATTCAGTGATCACGGTCAACCGATTTTTATTTTTTATTTTTAACACCGTGGTGTTAGAATGGTGAACCTAAAAAAAAAGGAAAGAAATCAACCAAAATGGATTTTTAGCCAAACAATTATTAAAAGTACCCAAATACTAAATACAACTGTATTATCTGTATGCAATGCAATAAGTAAAGTTAAAGAGTTAAAGGTTTGAAAAATAGATTTTTCCTGTTAAGTTCTTGATTTATAGTCTCAAACTCGACTTTAACGCAAGTGCTTCATGCACTACACCAAAAACTGCCAACGGCAACGCGCGAAAAACGTTGCCATAGACTTTTGACAGCGTTCGGGTGCACGTTGCGGGTTACGATGTCGCCGTAGAGTTCACACTTATGGCAACGTTCATTGCACGTTGCCGTAGACACTTTCGACAACGTGCAATGAACGTTGCCGAAAGTGTCTACGTTGCCGTAGACACTTTCGACAACGTGCAATGAACGTTGCAGAAAGTCTCTACGGCAACGTTCATTGAACGTTGCCGTAGACACTTTCGGCAACGTTCATTGCACGTAATGCACGTTGTCGAAAGTGTCTATGGCAACGTGCAATGAACGTTGCCGTAGACACTTTCTGCAACGTTCGCTGAACGTTGCCGTAGGTCATTTTACATTTTTTTTTTTTTTTAATTCTTTTATTTGAAATCAACCACAAAAAAAAGATAGAAGATAACAATATCAAGTAAATCCAATAATCATCATTAACTGAACTCCAAAATGTAACAATATCCATACAAAATTCAGATCAAAATTTTTGAAACTTCTAAAAATCCAATACATTTCAAAAGAAAAATAAAAACAAACTACCAAAAGTGCCACTCATAATTTTCCATGGGCTGTGGGTCCATATAGCAGGATCTCTTCAAACCTCCAAATTCATTCATTACTTGCTTTCTCGACTCATGACTCATGCCAACCACGCCCTTTATAATCAGGTAACGATCGCTGCTTCTATTTCCACTCTCAAACGCTCTGCGAGGCTTGTCAAAGAATAGCCATTCCCGGATTGTTTCACCTTCAATAATCACAAGATCAAATAGCTCTGAAAAACCCAGAACAAAAAATCAGCCATTACAAATGAAAATTGAAATATTCTTCTTAGAATCTGCCAAAATGACAAGGCATAAGCAAACACAGAAGAAAAGGATAGAGCAAAATCAAATGGATTTTCAGAAACTGCCAAAATGACAAGTAAATCAATGCTGTTCAAGTTCATAATTTTCAGAAACTCTTCTCTGGTACATAATAACTTCCAGTTACAAGGATAGACCAAAATTGAATGGATTCTTGAATTTTAGTTATCATGATTGATGCTATTCTTCCACCTGGGGTTTACCTGCCAGCATAAAAACCATAAAAGAAGACCATAAGAGTAAATTGACATGTCAATCAACATCAATGCAAATTTATATTATTAAAATCTTGTGACTTTTTACTCTTAAAATACAGGGGGTTATCTACCTTCAGCCGTGTAACTGCACATGGTGATAAAAAAAAAAGGTCAAAACAAGCTCTAAAAATAAATCAGGCGGTCAACCAAGGAATGGAGAAATGGTTTCACCATATCGAGCAATAGCATTGCTTTCAAATATTGGGCCATCTATAGGAGAGAAACTCAGATCAGGAAAAAATGGAACGCCATAACTAGCACCATGTGTTTTCCCATGAGATATTCTTGCATACCTTTCCAATAGGATTCATTTTCAGGAACTCAGGAGTCTTGTTTGATACACCCATCTCAAAAATTTTAACAAGTTCAATTTTTACATCACTGTATTCTGCAGCAATGAGTGCCTTGAAGCCATGCTTGTTTGTACTACTCGCATGTAGAACCTGAAAACTGCAATCCTACAATCTCTCATTGGCCTTGGGTGCTGGATCACGCCAAACACACAAAATACACCATAAAGAACAAGTAAAAAAAACCTTTGCCAAATTAAGAAGAATAGTGAAGATTACAAATTTACAAGATCTAAAATTTCAACTGAAGGATCCATCATAGTTCACATATTTATATTTCAATCTTTTACATCGCCAATAGATCTTCTTAACACATCTACAAACTATTTAAAATCTACACAATAACTATAATTAACAATGTTGAATTCCATTAAAACCACGTATTACTGGAATTTCTTAATCAACTCAATGAAAAAAACACACATCGATTTACAGACTTTCATACATATAAAACTACTCTTTTCAAACTTACGTGCAGAAAATACATGATTTTACAAAAAAAACCACGCACAGATCTGTCAAATAATACAAAATTCTGTGGGGAAAAAAAACAGAAAAGTAATCGAGAAAATAGAAATACTCACCAGAGCCATGGCTTCACAGTAGCAAATTGTTCACCCTTTATAACGAAATCAATCTGAAAATCAACAAATAAACCAAAAACTTTCTGAAGCCTCCAAAAATTTTATGACAATAAAAAACATACAAACCCAATAAGCAGTTATAATCCTCAATACAGAGACATAAGAAATAGCTCAGAAAAGATTTGCTAGAAGAAATAGAAGATAAACGGATTAACTGTAAAGAAGAAACAAAACATGTCATCCTCTCCGTAAATCATTAACTGATTTTTAAAGGGGAAAGAGATTTCTTCCTTTCGGCAGGAAGAAAACCTCCGTCGCCGTCGCCGTGACCCACTGCAAGAGCGGCCGAGGCTTGATCAAAATGAATGAAGTCCCAATCGAGCTGGTCCAGCCGTAGATCCTCCGCTACAAGGCGTTCGAGCCCATTCTTCTTCTCGGCTGCCCCCGCTTTGCTGGAAATGGAGAGGAGACGGTTTTGGCTGAGGAGAAAGAGAGGAGGAGAAGACAAAGTTTTAGGGGAAATTAATTAGGGTTGGGATGAAAATTAAAGAGAGAAGGCGGTGAGAAGACATGAGGACGAGGAAAATTGAAAATGGTTGCTAGGGTTTGTTGGAATGAAAGTTGTATAATTAATATTTCATTAACAATAACGTGCAACGGACGTTGCTAAAATGTTAATGGCAACGTTCAAACGCGCGTTGCTAAAAGAATGAAAGACAACGTACAATGAACGTTGCGAATAGGTTAATGGCAACGTTCAAATGCGCGTTGCTAAAAGAATGAACGACAACGTGCAATGAACGTTGCTAAAAGGTTAACGGCAACGTTCAAATTCACGTTGCTAAAACATCTAATGGCTACGTGCATTGCACGTTGCTAAAACATCTGCGAACGGCAACGTGCATTGTACGTTGCTAAAACATTAAAGGCAACATGCATTGCACGTTGCTAAAAATACTCTACGGCAACGCGCATTGCACGTTGCTAAAAATACTTTACGGCAACGCGCATTGCACGTTGCTAAAACATCTGCGAACGTTGCAAAAGGATGTATTGGCAACATTCATTAAAAAAACGTTGCCAAAACTCAATTTTGTCAACCAATAGCAACATATACTTGCTGAATGTTGCCATAGACCCCTTTTAGCAACATACAATTGATGAATGTTGCCTTTTGCATGTTGCAAAAGGCCATTTTTGTTGTAGTGATGGCACTTTATACATGGTTTTGGAGGTCTTGCTTAGTTTGATTTTACCATCCTCCAAATTTTTACTTTATCCTTCTCCAAGTAGTATGATTTCCCTTTATCATCCGATTCAAACTCAACAATATATATCCCAATCTCCTCATAAGGCTTATTTACGAACTCTATTTTTAAGCAAACAATAAAGTCAATGGGTTGAATGCTAATTCATCCTTCTTTGAGTGCTATTAATCCTCTTTGGCCCGTCATGATTAATTCATTGGTCTCTACACGCTCTTCTTTTGTTATTGGTTCCTCGATTTGAATGATCGGTCTACTATCCAAAATTTTGGATAATGGCACAAGGAAACTTTCATGAGAATTCTCCATTTCTTGTCGAGAATTTATGAGATTTTCATTATTTTGACTTTTTGACCAATAGATAATTGATTGTCATTCCCAACTTGGATTGTATGTTTGCTCATATGGATTGTATTGTACTCGAAATTTCGGTAATATCTATAATAATTTCAGTGGCAAATATTGTACTTGAAAATCTGATAGTCCCCATAGTACTCCCAAAGGCAAGTCATCCTTATCAATTTTGGCAAGTGCATCATACCTTTTCGATTTAAAGCGTACTAGGGCGTAGAACTCCCCTATAGGCATGTCGTCTTTATGAATTTCAGGATCTTCCATCTCATGTTGTTGAGCTACCGCTTCCTTTAGTCCCCTCCTTGTCAATGAAATCAAGAAAAAATAAGTAGAGACCAACTTTAAAAAAAAATTAAAAAAGAACAAAAACAAAAATTTAAATCAAAGCTAGAATTAACAACAAAAAATAAATTAAATAAATTAGTCCCTAAAAATGGCACCAAAAACTTGTTCGTATGATTTCTTTAGTATACAAAACGTGACAAGTAATAATGTGGATTTTTGAATTCAAGTATCGATCCCACAAAGACTACTATGTACTATCAATTTTTTAACTACCTAGTTTCAATTTAAATTAAAATGGTAAACAATTATCAAATCAAATTGTGTCTTGTAACTAATGTTTTACTAAATTTAATAAGGAAATTAAATTAACAACATTGAAAAAATTATGAGATTAGATAGTTAGAATTTTCGATTTTACTTAGGTTGTTTAACTTTCATCTAATTCCAATTCATTTGGCATATTTTCATACATGCCAACAATCGAATTAACATAATGTAGTTACTGATCTCTCTTGAGCAATACTAATCCTATTCATATACCCGAATTTACTATATCTTTATGAAAATTCACATCCATATGAATGCTTTAACTTACAAGAATTTTATATATATTACATAGCTCACAATTATCTATCAATCTCTTATAATATCTATGTTATTTATTGTATAAGCTAGAATCTTACATCACCTCTTCGTCTTCGTACTATCCCCGAATCAATCAATTTTTGCATAGGCAATTAAAGCATTAAACACGCAATAAATAATTAATACGTATTAATGTGGCACGAAGTCTTGGAATTAAATAAATGTCAAAACCCTTAAGCTATATTGCCATCCTAATATAAAAATATTTAACCACGTCGAAATTAAACAAATAAATATTAAACAAGATAAAAATCCTTCGAGTTATTGTTGATCTTCGCCACACGAAATCCTAACAATTGTTCATCATATCGTTCCTTGCGTAATGTTAATCCCCTGATACGTGATTAATTCCAAAATTCTTGAACAATTATCAATTGATTACTGTGCAAAAAAATTGGGATTATTTTGTTCACTCTTTGCTTTCTGCCGTAATTGCCAACCGCCTCCTTCAAAAAGAGTCCAATTTCCTTTAGAATTGGCTTCCTTCCATAATTCATGCAAAATGGAGTTCGACTTTATCCCCAAGTATTTTTTTTTTTTTCTCATTAATTGCGGCCTCTTTCTTTTATCCAATTAGGAGTCCCAAAGTGCATTTTGAAGTTGATTCCCATTCCAATTCCAAGGCCAAAGTAAATTAATATTTCTTTCCACGGCCTCACTTCATCCCCCTAATGCAATTTAATCCTTTAACTCAAAACGTGTGATTTTGATCCCAAAACTGCAACTGCTATTTAATTTTGTCCTTCTTGATCCAGTCTCGGAATCTGTCCTAAAATAATTCAAAAATACAAATAATTAAGCATCAAGTTCACAATAATACTAACAAAAGTCACTTTTGAGGAATTAGATAAGTGTTTTCGATCTTTCGAACACAAAAATAAGTCTCTAATTCATTCATTAGATAGCCAAGTAATTAAAAACATGAATCCTGACTATGACACGACAAGCTACTCAATGGTGTGTACGTGTCTTTTATTTTCCCAAAATAAAAATAAAATCAGATCTAAATTTGGATAAAAAAAAATATAAATTTGACGAACACTAGAATTTCCATTACCACTTCAACTTGGCAAAGTCTCCATTAGATTGCACTGGAGAAGAATTTTTTAGAGATTATCCTTTTTTCATATATGGCAACTTTTGCAAATGTTACATTCCGCGAAAGATTCAACTCTCTAATGAATAGGCACTCAAGTCCAGAATTGTTCTCCCAAGTGTTATATCTAGATCGATCCCAATAATTATGTTATGTCTAGATTTTTATATCTTCTTAAGAATAAAATAAAATCACATCTGGGTGTGTTTGAATCTAATTTTGAGGAGAATAGAAATTTTGGAATAGTGATTGATGTGAGAATGTGTGCTGGAAAAGTGATGAAAAGTTTTTGATTTGTGTATAATAGTATTTTATTTGGAGAATGTGTGGTTGAAATGAAGAATGAGAATGAGAATGGGAATGAGAATGAGAAATTAATGGGTGCCAAACGGGGCTATCCGAAAAGATATTTGGCTAAGTCAGCATATTTAATAGATCTTTTAAATATTGACGGAACTATAGATAATACTTGTTTTATCTTTTACGATTGAATTCCCATCAGATTACATTAGAAAGGAATTTGTATAAACACTATCTATTTTTGCTTATATGAGAATTTTTTTACTAGTCCACATAAGTAGTGGAGATGTTCTTATCCCTACTTACCTTAAAAGAGGATGGGCCAAGCATTGTTCGTTTGTGCATCCTCATTTTCACACTTGAACTCTTTCCTCCTGTTCATTAACTTACTTTCCTCTGAATACAAAATATCTGGAAATCTGGAAAGAAACACAGAAGCATCCATTCTAGAGTCTTCTACCGTCGTTCACTTTTACGATCTCTTCCATTCAAAGAACGAAACCCTAGCAGTTAGTCTTCATATTTTCCCCTCTTCCACACAAATCTTTGTTTCTCGTCGATCTTTCATTCATTGTAATTGTGATTGAATTTGTGATAAGCATATGGGGTGTTGACGGTAATGAATTTGATAAATAGCCCATAAAGCATCTAAGCGAGTATAGGACACCATAGCTGAGGGCCAAGAACCACTTGATCAACTCAAGGGATTCATGAATGAGAACACGAACCTCATAAATTCTTGTACAGAAACTCCCTGATGAACTCGACATGGGCTTAGTTGTAAGGTTTTAGGGGCCTATTGGGCATGTCTTACGAAAAGTCAAAAAGAGATTTTTAGACGGGAAAAATTCATGGGTCAGGTGTTTACTATTCCAAAATTAAAAATCAGGCCCAATAGTTTAAAATTACAAAAATCAGGTTTTTCTGAAATTAATTAATTACATTTCATAATTATTATATTAAATTAAATATTTAACTGTAATATAATAAAATCACCCCACCCCACCCCACCCCACCCCACCTACACCGCCACCATTGCTCCGGCTACTACTCCGGCGACCGGTGACTGCACCGATCCGGCGACCGGCGACTGCTCCGATCCGGCGACTTTTTCGAGGTCACAGATCAAGAAATTTGTAGGTCACGGGTAATGTCGAGGTCACAGATAAAAAAATTTGTAGATCTCAGATTATTTAGGCCGTCGCGATTTAAAATTTTATAGGTCACGATTATTTCGAGGGTCACGGTGAGAAAAAATTAAGGTCACGAGATTCCCTTTTTAAGTTACAAATTAACAATTTCAAAGTCACAGGTCAATAGTAAGGTCACAGACACTAAAAAGAAACCACAATAGATAGGTCACACCACCTAAACTTTATTTCAACGAGTCACAGACACAATTCCTAGGTCACAGGCACCTACCTAGGTCACAGAGACTCGCGATCGCCACCTCCAACCCGTCACAACAACACAGAACCATCGCCACAACAGTTCCAACACCACCAAAACGTAAAAATAATCACCACCTCACCATTTTCATTTTCAAAAAAACCCAATATCACCATAACTCAAAAACCCAAGATCTGGTAGTAGGAAGAAGGAAAGAAAAAAAAAATAAAAAAAAAATATACAGACGGCTTCAGCGTCGCGACGCGCAGCCAGGCGTCGCGGCTAACTCTCTTGCCGCACGTTGGGGCCCCGACGGCGCTTTGAAGGCGGCTGCCTTTAACGCGCACGCGAAGATCGCCGGCTTCTTTGATCGCAGCTAGCCGCGTCGCCGCTGCTGCGACAGCTAAGCGATCGCGCTACAAATCGCAGCGGCAATGTGCCAAATCTTCTTCTTTGCGATTTCTCGCAGGCACGGATACGAGAAGGGGGGGGAGAAACGGCGGGGCAGGGGAGGGGAGGGAAGGAGAAGAGGGGAGGGGGAGGGGAAGGGGAAGGGGAGATGCGGCGGGCATTGGCGGTGGAGGCGGCCGGCGGTGGCGGTGGTGGTGGAGGCGAGAGAATTGAAATAATGAAATGGTTTAGGGTTTTGTTAGGATTTTATACTTAAAATAAATTTGGAGGGTAGATAGTAGGGTGGGTATGTAGATTATTTTAATTTAAAATATCATTATTAATATTAATGATAAAAATTAAAACCTGATTTTTGATTAAATAAAGTATAAACCTGATTTTTTAAAAGACAAAACTAAATACCTTGTTTAGTGTAATTTCCTCATTTTTAGACCCTTTCGAAACCCAAAAATTGTTTTTGAACTCGTTTAGCTAATTTTATAAAAGTATTTCTTCTAAGTTAGAAGAGTTTATAGAGAAAACTAATTCAATGTGATTTTTTCGATAAATACTTTTAGAATAGGCAATTCTTTTAAAAATTAATTTTCCGAATAAAAATTAAAATAATTTCCTCCAAAATCTCTTCTACATAAAACTATGGAAAAGGGTCCTTAAAGTTAATAACTCTTAATTACTTATTCACATTAAGATAAAAATTATTTACATAATAAAACTCATTTTTCTCAGAAATAACGTGGCCAAACATGTATTTTATTTATTTATTTATTTTCAAAAAACTGTTATAAAGCAGCTTTCCCATCTTTAAGCTTAGCCCATAGATTCTCTGGGACCTTATTGAAGATGAGTCATTTTAATTCGAGGACGGTCTAAGCACCACAATTTCATTTCAAATATTAGGGCGGGGATTGTTTGACAAAGTATTTAAAAAAATAAATAAATAAATTCAACAAATTTTGATAACAGTCGATGAAATGTGTGATTGATAAATTGTGGATCCTACGAAATATATTGTTCAAATTGAAGTTTGACCATATAAATTTTTAGCAAAGGTCAATCAAACATGCATGGACTCTGTGCAACAAATAGTGATGGCAACGGGGCGGGTTTCGGAGCACCCCCTCCCCGCCACACCTTAGATGGGGCGGGGCTCAGGGCAGGGCGCTGGCCTGCCCCGATTTTTTTTTTTAATTTTCAGTTAAAATATAAATTCAAAATTTTAAAAATTTTGAGCGGGTGTTTTGCCTTCTCTTTCAGCCCCCTCACAGGTATCGTAAACATGCTTGTAAACCTGAATAAAAACATGCATGTTTTAATCAATTAGAACGATTTAAAGTAGATCTCGATTGGGGAAAGAATTTCCCTTAATCTTGATTGTTATTGACGAACCTTTAATTCTTGTTGCTTTTCTTTTTGGGTTTATCTAGTTGATGATAAATATTCTGTTCTTTCTGTGTATTTATAAAAAGGTCATAAATTGCTAAATTCAGCTAAATTGTACAGTTATTAGATAATGTTTTATTTAGATTGTTTTAGCTGTCCATATTCTGGAAATGGGTAACACCAATTTTGGTTTGTAAAGAACTTTTAATTTCTTTTGTCATGATGTTTCAATGGACACGTAACTACACAAAATTCGTATAAATTATGACATATTTCTAGTTTGCTCAGTGACAAATTTTGAAACAGGATTTAATGTCATGAATCTTTTATTTTTTGTATTCTTCATGGGGCAGGGCAACCCCACCCCGCCAACCGGATCAAGGTGGGTTTTTTTGCCCCATTCGGGGGCGGGAAAAATTGCCAACCCTAGCAACAAAGGGAATAAGAAATTGGTCAAACTTGAAAACATTGTGTAACATTGCACCAAAATAAGTGTGTAGGGACAAGTTAGATATCTGAGTAAAGTTCAGGGCAGACGTGTAACATTGTCAATCAATGATTTGATCACCATTTTTTGTATGAGAAGAAATAGTGACATCCTCAACAACAACATTGGCTGTGGGATCTATTCTGTAGGAAACATCTAAACTTTCCAAAATCAGGTGATAAATCACAGCGCTGGATCCATTTTCAAAAGCTTCATCTTCTTGATAATGTTCCATCGTCAAAGGATCGTGTTTTGACCGGGAAATTATGAGGTCAGCTTCGTTGAGATACGGACCGAATATCCCAAGAGAGCACCTGTTTTATCAAGCTCTCAAATTTATTGGGAGATGCATAAAGTGACTTCTTTTCCTGAGACAAAAAGAAAAGGTAAAAACGATGTCATCAACAAGAAAATAATAAAAATGGGCACCTAGACCAAGATACTGAGAATAAACCACAAGAATCTGAATATAAAATATAACCAATAGAGAAAACAGAATGCCAAATGAAAATTACGCAGATCGACTCTAACAATACCTAGAGAGGGTGAATATGTATATTATGCGGAATTAAAAATATTTTACGAATTAAATAACAAGTCACTTTTTAATTCTTTTTTCGATGATTAATCATGCAAGTCATTTTAGTCCTAAATTTGAATACCGCAGTTTATATGATCAATCAATAAATAATAGTAAAAGCAGTAAATCAACACCAGAATGATCACGGAGAAACCCAACTGGGAAAAACTCCGAACACTTTACCAACCAATCCACTATAAACAATTGAAACAACTTATAGTCTATCTGACTGACGAACCGTACTATCTGATCTCTCAATTGTCTCCTTGTAGCTCTTCCTAGATCTCATGCTCCCCTACACCAATTCTTAGCTGCTGTTGTCAAAAATCTCCGTGGAATCTGCTACCCTACAGCACTCCCAGCCTTGTGGAATAGTCTATTTCCTGTGGATCAACGAAGAAAACCTTGTTCTTTACATATTGGAATTTCAGTCAAATTCTCTCGATCTTCAGAACTCTGACCAGATATAGAGGAAACACAGTTTGGTATTTGGATTATAGGAACGATAATTTTCTCACCAAAACAATCTAAGAAGACGAAGGTTGAAAGATAAAATCGAATGAATATCTCACAGATGAAGCTCTCTTAATATTCAACCTCTGCAATTTTCGTACAGATGTGTTTTGGTATATATAAGTAGGTTAGAAAATGAATGGGATGGGCAAAAAGCTTTTAAATGGCGAAATAAAAATTTCTCGGATAACCAAGTTGCTTGAGCGAGGGCTCAGCGATGGTCGAGCAACATCATGTCGGTCGAGCGAAGGAGGGGCGACAGTCCAACGACAATGTTTCTGTTTTTGTAGCTCGAACTCTAGACCTAATAACCCTATTTTCAACTATTTGCACATTACTCTTTGACTTTTTAAACATAGTACAATTCAATTCTTTTGTTTACAAAATTGCCAATTACAAAACATTTAAAACCTAACACCAAAGAAATTGTCAAAGATATGAAAGAAAAAATAGTCTTTAGTTTTAACATTGTCTTACCACCATCGACCAACAACCAACCAGACTGAAGGAGAAACCTTCAGAAAAGTTAATTGAAGCTACGGTTAGCAAATGGTCCTCCTATTCAAAGATTTGGTATCAGTTTCCCAATGGGAAAGGGGTAAATGCATACAATTAGCAAGAAAGGCAAAAGTAATTGTACAAAGTAGCACGCAGTAGGTCTTCCTTAAGATTAATGCCCTAAGTACATTTTTTGATCATGATACCTTGCACCTTGATATCCAATATTGAAGTGGATTATTCACTCAAACTAGATTATTTTACCAGAAGAATAGCCAATGTTTTCCATTGGCACGTAACACCCGAAACTCAAACTACTTTCAGGTATCAAAAGAAAATACTATTTATTCATGCTTCTGAATCACAATTGGCTATAGAAACTGTTGTAAACAAACCACATGATTAAGATGTTGAAATTATATGACAAATAATAAAAAAGTATATGATTAAGCAAAAAAATAATAAAGACAAGAATATGACATAGGAATTAAGAGATTTTATTGACTCAAGAATAATAGAGAAAAACGAATTATAATGGATCATACAATTCTAGTAATCTATTTTCATACACCATAAAATTGTATAAAAGAGCATAGTATTTATAGGAAACATGTAGGGGACGTCACAACCCTCTTGGTAGAGTTGTTGATGAAGTAGGATGACAAAAAATCGAGTCTAAAATGAAGTAGGAGAAGAAAACACGAAAACCAGAAGAAAACAGAATAGGTGGCGGTGGGCGCCGAGGCCGGCGCTGCCCCAATTTTTTTTTTTTCCAATTGTTTTCTCCATCCCAAATTCTTCTTCGAGTCTAATACTAATTTCCAACTCCCAATGGGTATCCAAAATAGAACTTCAACTTGATATAAAACTCGAATAGTATTCAAAACTTGATTATTCATGACGTGCACTTCAATTTGAATTCTTCAATACTTCAAACAAGGAATTCGAATCACACCCTAATTCAAAAAGTCTACACATTGACACGAATTTCACTGAGAAATGAACAAATTTCTTTAATAATAACCAAAAATTAATTTTTCTAACAAAACACAATACTCCACATCTTCCAATGAATCAAAACACTACTTTGCAAAATTATCTCAGATCCCAAAAAATCATAATGATTTTATAATTTACCAAAATGAGCTGTAACACACTCCAAAGCATAATCAATCCCAAATGGTTTTAAAGAAGGCCCATTGTTATATTGTACACCTTCTACTCCACTTAAAACATACTCAACAAAATAAGCATCAACATACCTTGTTCCACTAGGTCCGTCTCTAGCAACTGAATACAATGGCACCACAGGTGATGGTGGCGAAGTGACATTATCCATATCTCCTGAATTTCGCCGAACTATATTCTTCAAATCTAGCCCTTTATGAGCTCCTAAACGTATTGTATCAAATTGAATATCCACCATGGTATTGAACCTATACTGATTGACAATTCTAAATTCTGTACGACCCTGCAAGATGTATAAGTGAGACATTTTCTGTCCTTTCAATACAACATGGACACCCTTACAAACCTTCAAAACTCCACCTCAACCAAAGAACTCATAACCCTTTGAATCAATGATAGACACGAGATGAGATTTTTCTTTAAATTTAGAACATGTTGAACCTGACCAAGTGTTCTAATTGTTTCATCCAAAAGTTTCAATTTGATTGTACCAATTTCAACAACCCGTCAAGATGCGTTGTTTCCCATAACCACGACACATTTGGAAACATTTTCATATGTAGTAAACAAGTCCTTATTAGGACACTTATGAAACTCACATGCTGAATCAAGAATCCAATCATCTTCTAGTTTAGACTCAATGTCAGAAATAGCTAAGAAATCTCCATCATTTACAATGTTCTCCGAGAGTTCTGCTTCACCTGAAGTATCTGAATATCTACTTGAAGTCATCTTTTCTTTATTCTGTAATTTATAGCAATCCTTCTTCAAGTGCTTCTTTTTCTTGCAGTAGTTACAAATTTGATTACTGAACTTAGATTTCGATATGCTCCTTCTAGAACTACCATGAATAAACATGCTTTTTCCATCTTTGGCTTTAGAAACTAGATGTTTCATCTTCTCTTTTTAATACAAAACATCATACACTTCCTCTATGGTGAAAGTATCACGACTATACAATATCATGTCTCTAAATGAAGAAAACGAAGCGGGTAATGAACAAAACAGGACCTAGGCCAAAACTTTTTCATCATTCTCTACTTCTAAAGTTTCCCAATCAGCGACGATTTCTTTAAACACAACCATGTGATCTTCCAATGATCCTCCTTCTGCCATTCGATGAGAGTATAAACGCTACTTAAGGTTCAACTTGCTTGTTAGACTTTTAGTTATGCACAATTGCTCCAACTTCAACCATAAAGCAGCTGCTGAATTCTCCTTCAAAATGTCCTGAAGAATGGTATTCAATAGATGAAGATGAATGTGAGAAATTACCTTCTTATCCTTCCGTAATTTCTTCCCCGCAGTCAAAGTTGACATCTTGTCAATTCCCCGCAATGCATTATCCAATCCAGTTGTACGAGTACCGTACACATCTTAACCTGCTACAGTGAAAATCTAGTGCTCCGATCCAAAAGCTGAATGTCATGCTTCATGGAAGCCATCACGAACAAAAACTTCGAACAAATCAAACCCTTGCGCTCTTCCGGAACTGCTGAACCTGGCGCTCTGATACAAATTGTTGTGAAACAAATTATCAAATTGAGATGTTGAAGTTATATGACAAATAATAATGAAGTATATGATCAAGCAAAAGACTAATAAAGACAAGAATATGACAGATGAATTAAGAGATTTTATTGAATCAAGAATAATGGAAAAGAGAGAAGTACAATGGATCCTATAATTCCATAATCTATTTTCTCATACCAATAAATTGTATAGAAGAGTATAGTATTTATAGGAAACATGTAAGGGACGTCTAAACTCTCTTGATAGAGATGTTGATAAAGTAGGATGACATAAAATCGAGTCCAAAACGAAGTAGGGGAAGAAATTGCGGAAACGGGAATAAAATAGAACAGGTGGCGCCACGGCGCCCACCTGAATTTTTTTTTTTTTTTTTTTCAAATTGTTTTCTCTATTCCAAATTCTTCTTCAAGTCTAATACTATCTTCCAACTCCAAATGGTATTCAAAATAAAATTTCAACTTGATATAAAACTCAAATAGCATTCCAAAATTTGAATTTTTCATGACGTGCACTTCAATTAGAATTTTTCAATACTTCAAACAAGGAATTCGAATCACATCCAAATTCTAACAGACACTTTGCTTGCAAAGCCCGGTTTGGATTGGATCAATGTAACTGATTCTTAATTATATGTTTGGCTAGTAGAATAAGAATTAATTATACTACTATTGAAGTTCAAGAATAAGTGACCATATATTTATAATTTTTCAAACTTGATCATCAACTAGTCTGAAACAAAATCTGGCCTAAATTACTTTTTGATAAGACTCTCAAAACAAATGATACTGAGAATGTATGAAAGGAATTTACTCCACCCAATTAGTAAATAACGAAGAAGAAAATACCTTCACCCAATCAGGAATTCTTGCTCCTAGGATGCTATCACAATACGGCAGATAAGGTTTGACATCCAGGACAGGCTGTTAAAGTTCAAGTACCAGTCAGTGTTACATAAATAGTGCTACATTTAAAGGTGCATTGCATTCAGCTGAAGAAGACGGATTGTAAATGAGAAAGAAATACTTTGTCAGATCTCCTAACACAACGATAGAAAACTTACCGTACCATCGACTAGATCAATACCAGAAAGTAATTATATTTGTCCACGTACAGCTTCCACCTAATACACGAAAGTACATCAATTCTTATTCCTTGATAAGTAGAAAGAAAATACAAAGACAATTAAAGATCATGTTTGATAAGTTTAAATAGTTTATATACAAATAAGATATAAAACTATTATGGCCATTTCAAATTCAATTCTTGGCCTTTTTGTGGTGAGTCTTAGAAGTAGACCGCAAAGCAAACCCTGTCGGAGGCTGCTGTCAATATGGCTATTGCAGTCAAGGAAAAGTTTTTAATGGTAAAGGTTAAAAATAACTTATAAGTTTTTCATTTTGATGGTAAACTAAGAGTTACTTCCAGAATAAGCAACTTTTTTACTTAAAAGTAAGAAAAAAGTAAGTCCTGTTTGGAAGTCTTCAAACTCATTTTCAACCACATGTTCTCCCATTAAAATAATTTTGTACGTGGATTCATGACTTCTACTTTTTAACGACACGCTCTGTTAGGAATATTGGACTTAACTCCACCTAATAAAACCGGCTTATTAGGGGAGGATTGCTCTCACCTTATTAAGTGGATCATTTATATTTTCCCAAACAATGTAGGATTCTAATACGCCCCTTCACGCACAGCGTGAATCATGCCAAACAACTGTGTACAAATAGATATTGGGTGGCACCCAACATTACATAATTGGGCCTAACTCTGATACCATGTTAAGAATATTGGGCCTAACTCCACCTAATAAAACCGGCTTATTATGGGAGGATTGCCCTCACCTTATTAAGTGGATCATTTATATTTTTCCAAGTAATATGAGATTCTAATACGCTCTCGAAAAAAAATCACTTCTCAAAAAATCAACATCACACAAGGGCTAAGTTATCCCTAAATTGAATCTTCAGTATGATGATTGTACAAGACATAATTTTGCTATTGTAAAATGTAAACCTCTTAATACCTTTGCCACAGTCAACCCTATTGGACATGGACGATGCGGAGATTTCGTAGCAACGACTCCCATTTTTTCAGCATTGAGTCTTGGTACCCTTACCTGTTCATCCATGAGACCTTTTGAAGAAGTCCCCAAAATTTAAGAAAATATATATATGGAAACAAAAGCCAAACCTTTGCCTTGAATTTTGATTGTGATGAAGGGGTAAAATTATTAACTTTTACACCAAATAAATAAATAAACATTAATGTTTCTTATGTATCTGCTCATTTTGCCTTTTCTGTTGGTGAATAGGTTCTGTTTGGCAAGGCCGCATTTTTCCCGGGTCGATTGATTCACACAAATGATTTTATGGTAATGGCTGCATCATTTATCTTGATTAAATGGTTTTGTGGAAATATTAGGCCATCTCCAACATTACATCAAAATTCAAGGTAAGTGTTGCACTATTTTATACCAAACATTGCATCAAACTGAAAATCATCCCCAACCAATTATACCAACAGTTGCACCGAATGAACTATACTTAATCATTTTCTTCATTTCTTTTCCATTTTTTAAGATTTATTTATCTGAAAATTTATTTATTTATTTAATTTACTACTACAAAAATTATTAATTAAATAATTACGTTTCGTTAACGAAAATATTAAATTCATTCCTTGATTATTATTGATTACACGATTAAAATTTATTATTTAATAATAACAACAACAATAACAATAACAATATAATAAAAACGAACACAAATACTCTTAACCAATTTTTTTTTTACAAAGTGAAAGAGAAGGGCAAAATTGTACTTAACCATTTTGGTGCAAAAATTGTGCAAAGTGAATACTAGTGCAAAGTATGGCGTTACATTGGAGGGACTTTGCACCATTTTTGGTGCAAAATGGTGTTTTGGTGCACACATTGGAGTTGCTCTTAAATATATAATAGTAGTTCTTTTTCGTATTATGACATTTGCCCATTTGAAACTCGAGAAACAACAGTTTTGTTGGAATATATCCATCATCTGCAATGTTGTACTTGACCTTTTAGGTTATTTAATCTGATTGAATCTTCTTGAATGATGATTTTAATCTATAAGCATGCTTGATTTGGTTAGGAATTTATTTTTGAAAATTGGTATGCAATTTATGATATGAATATTATACTGTTCTATTTCTTAGTAGAATCAAGACCAGCGTTTCCTTGGGGATATGATATATATTATGGTATCAAGTCAATACAATGAGTTTAATCTTAACCATGTAGCCTGACAAACTAGATTGAAAAATTAAATGTTAAATATATTAATGAAAATTGCTCATAATCGAAGTAAATGAGACTAGTGTTCATTTTCTTTTGCATATTGTCTGATGACTTAATTGTATTTCTGATTTTTAAATCATTAAATTTTATTCCGAACTCGGGTGTAGGTCTTTTTAGGAGTAGACCACTGATCAGTGTATTTTACATAGTTATCGAGACCATTAAACGAGATCAATTGTTGTTAAATTTGATAAATTATGTCTTAATTTCATATTAATTTTGTTTGTTAGGTAAAATTCATGGGAAATTGGGTGAATTGAATGAAAGGAATGAAAAACTGCCAAAAATGGAGGAAATTCAAAGTTTGGGACTAAATTGTAAGTATTCAATAGTTGATTCGGATAACAAAACGATAATTGAAGATTGATAGGGTAATTTGAATGCAATTAGAGTAAAAAAGGAGTGAAATATAATCAAATTATTTTCACAAATCAATTTTCAACCTTATAAATTGTGTTATAGATATTTAGTTGGAGATTGAGACCCATTTTTGACATAGTAAACGTTCGAATTGAAAATATGATATTTCTACAATAATTGTAGACCTTTTAGTTAACTTTCTAAAATACTTTGAATCACCTTAATTGAATATTAGAAAAGAAAGATATGACAAAAAGACTAACAGGTGCACAGAGACATAACCATGAGCGACACTAAGACAATTTTCCTTATTTGATTAGAATTCTTTTGAAGCTAAATGATGAAGGCAAAATAATAATTTCATTTAATTTCGGCTTTGTTTGTTTTTGACGAATTGCTAGTCTAATTTGATTGGAAACGGGCCAATGATCACAACTCAGGGCCTTTGGCCCTAATGCACGTCAAATTTTGGGCAAATTTCATCATTTAGGCACTCAATTAAGCGTTTTTGCCGTTGATGATAATTTTTGTTTTGTCAATATTTTAGTCAAATAAACTCGGATTTAATTTTCGTTTGTTGGGGGATGATCCTGATAATTAGTAGAATCAAGATCCGTCATTATCTCAATTTTTTTCATTTTTGAAAAAAAAAATATTTTTTATTATTATGTAATTTCTTTTCGAATTTTTTTAGGGTTTCGCAATTTAAACGTTGTAAGCCCTTTGATGTAGCTCAATTTTGAATGAAATAAAATTTTTCTTGAATTTCTCTTGATTGAAATTCTTTTTGTGTGGATTTTTGTCTTTCCTATAATCTTCCGCTGCATCAGTTGGCATCAGAGTCGAAGTTGTTCCTTCACCATGCCGTCAAGGAGACGTCAAAAAGCCTGTGAAACCCTAGTAGAGGAGATACATAGACGTGATAAAAATCGCACAGCTGCGTCAACAAGTGGAGTTGCTGACATAGCAAGTTGCTGCACTTATGCCGCAGCAACATGCGCATAGAGGTCGTGGTCGTCGTGGGCAGGTTCTGATTGAGGAAATAATATTCAGGATGTCACGATTGAAGACATTGAAGAAACAATAGAGGATGAAGAGTTTGATTATGACGGTCTGCATATATTTGACAATGAAGACATTGAAGAAGCAACAGAGAAGGAAGAGTTTGATTATGAAAGTCTGCATGTATTTGACAATGAAGACATTGAAGAAGCAACAGAGGAGGAAGAGTTAGATTATGAATGTCTGCATGTATTTGACAATGAAGACACTGAAGAAGCAACAGAGGAGGAAGAGTTTGATTATTACGGTTCGCCTGTATTTGACAGTGAAGGTGTAGAAGAGGCAGTAGAGAAGGAGGAGTTGGGGTTCGTGATGTGGGTCAGACATTAGTGGTGAGGCGGAGTTTTCTGACTTCCCTGGAAAATAACATTGACTGGTTGCGTACTAATCTCTTCCAGTCAACGTGTATTATTGGGAAAAAGAAAAGTGTGTTGCTTCCAGATAAGAGCTCAGTAAAAACAGTTGGGGATGACGCCAATTTACTGACCAGAGTGAAGTTCGAGACAAATATGGAAGGATATTGAATAATGTATGTGCTGGTGGAAAAGTCAGTTGACAGTGAGCAGGAGGTCACTCGCAGGATTCAGTCATTGCTAGAGGAATTTCATGAGGACTTCCCGGAAGAGCTTCCAGATGGATTGCCGCCAGAGCCGCCATTTCGTGGTGATAATTCTGATGATGATGAGGTTTCTACCCCGTCAAATTCGAGGGCGAATTTTTCTCAACCAGTAGAGAATGATGAAGGCAAAATAATAATTTCATTTAATTTCGTCTTTATTCGTTTTTGATGAATTGCCTGTCTAATTTGATTGGAAACGGGCCAATGATCACAATTCAAGGCCTTTGGCCCTGATGCACGTCAATTTTTGGGCAAATTCCATTGTTTAGGCACTCAATTAAGCGTTTTTGCCGTTTATAGTAATTTTTGTTTTGGCAATATTTTAGTCAAATAAACTCGAATTTGATTTCCATTTGTTGGGGGATGATTCTGATGATTAGGAGAATCAAGATCCGTCATTATCCTAATTTTTTCCATTTTTGAAAAAAAATAATATTTTTTATTATTATGTAATTTCTTTCCGAATTTTCTTAGGGTTTCGCTATTTAAACGTTGTAAGCCCTTTGAGGCAGCTCAGTTTTGAATGAAATAAAGCTTTTCTTGAATTTCTCTTGATTGAAATTCTTTTTGTGAGGATTTTTGTCTTTCCTATAATCTTCCGCTGCATCACTAAATATGGGCTTTTTCTATACCTAATTTCACCTTATATAATACAAAAAAGGTAGCCATTGAGGGATCTCTCTCTAGCCTCTATACACATTATATTATCAAATTCATCAAGAACAAGATGCCAATTAATACATTTTGAGAGAAGAGATTAAACCCTAGCAAATATTGAAGGCCAATTACATCAAGATATTGAAAAATTCAATATTCGACTTGAAGATGAACATATTTTGCATTATTTCATGATCAGGTGATATATTTTTTATTATTCTTTTTATAATTTATATAAAACAATGCTAGGCTAGATCCCTTTTTGTATTGGATGAAGATGAATTATATTGTTTATTTATTTTAATTTAAAACTAGTAGTTTAATATTTCTTACATATTTTTGATTATTGTTGTATATACATTGCATTATTTAATTACGTAGCTAACAATGAGATATTTAGTTACTTGTTATAGTGTTGGAAGACTCACAATAAGTTTAGAATACGACAAAATTAACATGTGAAATAGATGATAGAAATAACATTTATCATATTTGCAATCATATACATAGTCTAAAATTTATTATATTCTAATCGTTCGAATTCGTACTAGGAATAAACTCGGGTTGTGATTAGAATAGAATTAATTTATCTTGAAAAATAAAGTTAAATGATTTTCAAGAATGCATGAATAAAACTATATTACATAATTGAAAAATTGAAATAAACAACAGTAAGCGGATTTGAAATCTAATACAATCATCCATAATTTTATACAAACCCAATTCATAGCATAATTTAGAATAAATCACAAATCGAATCTCTTCTATATCATATAATTCAAATTCAATACAAAACTAGTAAACTTGAATTGGGATTATTCTGTGTGAAGATACTTTTAACTCACTAAATTTATTATTTGTCGCAATCTCATACGTTTATGGGAATCGCTCAACCCACTATGTTGAAAGAACATCCAAGCAAACAATTGATATTTTGAACACAAGAAGTAAGGGTTTGGAGAACCAACTCGAATCTCTAAATGCTGTGATACAGGATTTAAAGGCGAGACTTCATTTTTTTGTTCCACAACTTTCGATGCAGTGGTAAGCTTGTTCATTTTTGGGAGTAGTTAATGACTTTTTTTTATATAATTAAAGATGGTGGAGTTTATGAGTTTTGTTAATTTGAATTATTCATCTATAATTATTTCAAGGCAGCTCGTTTTTGCTTTAAAATTACTACTTGGCCAATGCTAAATAGTTTTGAGGACATCCAAGTTTCTGTTAATGTTATAATAAGTTATAAGCATTAGTTGTTCAAATAGATTAATGATCATAAAATTAAGTTTTAAGTGGACTTCCCATTGAGTGAAAGGGTAATAGATTTATCATTTTTCTTATTCGTATATAATTATTGTTACGCCTCTTATGAAGAGGCTCCAGATTGCCACCAACATGACAGCCATCTAAGCGAACCAGCAAGGCCCGTACTCCCACGTCACCTCCTACCTGGTCAAGGTGAGGTTATATTGGACAGCCGAGGTGATGCGGCATTTCAGCCGAGGTGTCAAGACCAGGCCGACCCTCCAAAGTGCCATATGCGTCATTGGGAAGAAGGGGGAAGCTCATAACCTCCACACTTACAATATGCATCCTCCAATTCATATCCTCAAATGATCTCCCACATAGAGTTCACCTACAATTGATTGATGTGACATCTCAAATCATCAGACCAGGCTTTAGAGTGTGTGTTCATCAGAAGCATTAAATCTAGGAGAGGATACCAGCCACCAGGATGAGGCCATGCATCACCTCATCTAACGGTATCGTTCTTCCTTTAGTATTATAAAAGATCACACTTTGTGATATTTGGAGGTAATGCAACTTTATACAGTCAACTATAAACTTGTTTTCTATATTCACTTGAAACCCTCATGGATCCGATCCTACAACACATAGTGACTCACGTCTCTAGCACGTTCCATACACCTTCATATGTAGTTCTAATTGATGTTTAAAATGTGCAGTTGGTAAAGTGTTGTAAAGGGCTAAGTTAAGACCTTGTAAATTGAAGGGTAAGCCATCACAAATGGTGTTGAATGTGTAAAGTTAATGTTTAGAGCCTAATGTGAGGAAGCTCTCAAGGTATAAGCCTCAGACACGTTTTTAAAACAATGATTCTAATCTCAATTTTTTGAAAGGGTTATGGATTTTTCTTTATATTTTATTTAGGCGAAATAATGTTCCCTGTAATGCATTCCTTTTAAATTTGTTGACGTACAGTTTCAATGGTTGCTTTAACTTACAATCAATCTTTTATAGAGCAGCAGTGGAGGGTCGGGCTTGGTAGGAACGAAGCTTGGAGTTCAGGACTACACAGAGATTTTCTCCAGCTCACAGAGCGGGTCGTCCATTCCGGTTCTCGATCTTTTGGGCCTAGATGAACGTGCCGGTCAGGTGATTTTTTGGAAATCCAAGCTTGATTACTCCAATATTTTTGGTGGCTAGGATGAGGATGTAGCTGTACCATACGAACATTTGTTTACTGGAGGGAGAAGAAAAACCTCTTCTGATAAACCAATGTCTTTTTTTTTTGCTGCACCATTGTTTGCGAAATCTGGATCGATTGTTTCTTGATGAGTTTCAGTGTTAAAACAGAGAAAATAGAGAACACTTATCAGCATTCCACTTATCAGCTAAATGCCTTCTACCGTGAGCAATGGAGTAAACTACCAACTTGATATGTACATACATCATAAGGCAGCATGCTTATCGAATCCAGGTGTCCTGCCAGCTGTAGATTGTACATGGTTAGGTAGAACAATATTCATTTCTTGTTATGTAGTTTGTTAGGGTGATCCTTTACCTTTTTACCCTCTTGTATAGTCTATATATTGGCCTCTTGTATCTACCGTTTAGGATATGAAATGATTCACTGATTCAATCTAATTATCAGTGTTCTTCATCACCATTTCTATTTTAAATTCTTACATGGTATCAGAGCAATGACAACCATTGTTGATATGAATTCTGCTGATAGAGAAAACACGGCTCCTCTCCCTACTTTTGAGTTTCCTGAGCAATACAAGCTGGAGACCTCAGACAACCCAGGAGCCATCTTAGTCACATAATTATTAACAACAGACAACTATCCTACCTAGTCAAGGGCACTCCGGTGAGCTCTTCGTTCCAAAAACAAGCTCGGTTTCATCAATTGAACACTGCCTAAACCTGAGCTGACCAGTTATGCTTTTGATCCATGGGGAAGATGCAATGACATGGTAGTATCATGGATTCAAAATGCTATATCTCCTTCACTCAAGTCCAGTATAGTGCAGGAAGAAAATGAAAGGCCAGTCTCCCTAACTAAGGGGCAATATGAAGAATTCCTTGCCTTGCTCCGATCCAAGGATAATTCGCAAGCAAATCACTCTGCCAGTTGATGAGTGTTCTACACTCATGATATTTATGTCACTTAATTCGTTATTTTGTCATTCTTGAGAGAGTTTTAGAGTGTTTTTATGTGTGTTTTGATGTTGTGATGTAGGTTGATGAGATTGAAGAAAATAAACAAAAGTTGGAAAGGAAATGGCTAAATTGTAAGAGATCTAAAGTTCGGGGACTAAAGTACAAATATTGAAAAGTTATACCAAGCCTCACGATGAAGATTTGAAAGTGATCAGAGCCAATTGGATGAGGAATGATGTCAAAGGGATCAAATTTAGTCAAAATATGATCACAAATCAATTTACAACCGAAAAGTTTTGCTCCAGATTTTTAGTCTCATATTGAGACTCATTTTTTACATATTAAACGATTGAATTGGAGAATGATGTTTGAAGCAAAGTTGTAAGCCTTTGAGTTAGCTTTCTAATGCAACTTGAATCATCTCAATCGGATATCAGGAGAAAGAGTTATGTTAAAAATACTGAAAGAAGCGTAAATTGAATTTCAGCGAACCGGGCTGAAAATGAGCAGAATACGCGGCGCCCAGGCACCCAATCGGCGCCCCGACTGAGAAGGAAGAAACTTGAAAATTTTAAAAGATTTTCGGCCCGGTCCAATCCTATTCCGTCTTGCAACTTGTGGACACTATAAATACCACCATAAAGACCTAATTTTGGAGGTTGGAGAAGGTGGAAAAAGATACAAAACCGCTAAATCTTCAAGGACAGTAAGAAGAAGGATTTGAAGAAATCAAGTGAAGAAAGGGTGGAAACATCAAAGGGGACTTCGATCAACACTCCCAAAAGAGTTTTTCTTACCTCCTCCTTTATGTTTTTCATTGTAGATTGTTTAGATTTTATGAATTTCTTCATGAACTAAATAATTTAGCTAGGGTTTGATGTAGCCACTTGAGATTATGATTTGATGAATTTATAATTACTTCTTTTGGATTTCCCACGTGTATTTAATTGTGTCATGAATTTAATGCTTTCAATTACCTGATCAATAATTGAATGAATAGATGCTAGTCAATTCCGGCACTCGAGAGAGGGGAATTTAGGCGTGATCATAGGATTGACGCAACGTAGGTTTTATGGGTTTCGAGAGAAAGTGTAAAATCTATGAAACTTACTTCACAAAAGAATCGGGACTTTGATAAATTCTAAACTTTAATTCGGAATAGAGATATTTGGATTGAATTGTAGGATTAATTTCTAGCCGGCACTCGAGAGAGGGGAGAGAAATACAATTGAATTCTTGCTTTTAAATATTCGAAAATTAATTGGATAATTTGATATCATTGAATCATAATTGAAAGTGGTGAAATCATTCCCTAGGCTTCTTCATTTTGATAATTTATATTCCTCAATTTTGTCTCAACCAATTTCATTACTTTAGTTTAAAACAATCAATCAATCATTCATCAATTGTCTAGATAAAATAGAAATTGCATAATTATAGTACTTAGTGGAATTAAATTACAATCCCTGTGGGTTCGACATCCTAACTTTCATACTATATTACAAAACTTGACACCGTATACTTGCGGCATAAATTCACGTTATAGAAAACGCGTGACACCAGTCATGTACAGACTGTTGATCATTCCAAAATCAAACCATCTGATCTCTCTGATAAAGCCGTTTGTTTATTTGCTCAACCCACACACATTCATGATTCCACGAACACTCCATGGATAATTGATACAGATGCAACAGATCACATGATCTGTAACACCAATTTTTATACCTCCATTAAGTCGAAAACATGCCTATCAGTTAAGTTACCTACTGGAGAAATTGTACCAGCTACACACTCTGGAATTGTTAAGCTTACTGATTCACTAATTTTAAATGATGTGCTATGTGTCCCTAATTTCCATTTCAATTTACTATCTGTTAAAAAACTGACACAGCAGATGCATTGCTGTCTTATCTTCTTATATGATACTTACCATTTTCAGGACCTTTTATCTTGGAAGACGATTGGGAAGGGTGAAACCTGGTGTGGCCTGTATCGACTCATGCTCCAAAACGTCTCACCTTCAGCTTTGATGACCAATCTATCAGCTCTAAACATTAAAGAACCTCTTGATGCAGCCTCTATCATTAACTCTGATGTTCAGTCACACTTGTGACATTATCGTTTAGGACACATATCAGATTCTAGGTTGAAACTCATTTCAGATAATTATGTCTCTTCTCATTATAAGAAATCCAGCAGAGTTCCATGTTTTATATGTCCTTTGGCGAAGCAACACAAGAAACCTTTTCCTATAAGCACACACAAAACCAAGCAACTCTTTGAAATTATCCATTGTGACATATGGGGCCCCTGCTCCACCACAGCTCGTGACGGATCTAAATACTTTCTGTCAATAGTAGATGATTTTTCTCGAGCTGTGTGGGTGTACATGCTAAAAAGGAAATCTGATGTTGGCCACTCTATTAAAGCATACATTCGTATGATAGAAAACCAATTTCAGACCTCAGTAAAAGTCCTAAGAAGTGATAACGGACCTGAATTCAAACTGATTGAATTTTATAACCTAAAGGGAATCATCCACTAAAGAAGCTATGTCGAAAGCCCTCAACAAAATGGCATCGTTAAGAGGAAACACCAGCATTTAATGAACATTGCCAGGGCGTTGAAATACCAGTCAGGACTCCCTTTATCCTACTGGAATGAGTTCATCCTCACAGCCACACACTTGATAAATCGAACACCCACACTTTTGTTAAAAAATAAAACACCATTTGAAATGTTATTTCAGATTGCACCTACCTATTCTCACCTTAGAATCTTTGGGTGTCTTTGTTATGCTTCGACATTAACACGCTGGAGAAGAAAGTTTGACCCTAAAGGGCGCCAATGCATCTTCTTGGGTTATCCATTCAGGGTTAAAGGATACAAAATTATGGATCTTCAAACAAAAATCACCTTTGTATCTAGGGATGTCACATTCCATGAATCTTACTTTCCCTATAAACAGGCTGCTAAAACCATTGATAAAGATGACTTTGTGTTCACCAAGCCTATCCCAGAAACTATCAACTATACACCTGAACCAAAGTCAGTTGACATTCCCCTATCACCTACAACATACTCATCTGATCAAGAGGCATCTAGTGACCCTACACCTGATCAAACTTCTTTAATACCACCTGATGAAGATCCTCAAACTTCACCAATCACACCACACACCATTCGAAAATCCACCAGACTCAAAAAGGCCCCCCAATACCTACAAAATTTTCATTATCATCAGGCCACATCAGTTCAGCCAGCTCAATCATCTCTCAAGATAAAGTTTCCAGATTCAGTAGGTAAGGCCTTTCCCCTTTCTAACACTATTTCATATCATAAATTGTCATCTAAATTCAAAGCTTTCTCAAACTCTATTTGCACACATACTGAACCTGACACCTACCAACAAGCTATGAATGATTCAAATTGGTGCAAGGTAATGAATTCTGAAATAGAAGCACTTGAGTTGAATGGAACCTGGTCTCTCACGGATCTTCCACCTGGCAAAACAATGATTGGGTCCAAATAGGTATACAAACTGAAATATAATTCAGATGGGAGTATTGAGAGGCATAAGGCAAGACTTGTGGCTAAAGGATACTCGCAAAGAGAAGGGATAGATTACCGCAAAACCTTCTCACCTGTGGCAAAACTAGTAACCGTTCAATGCCTACTAGCCACAGCATCAATTCGAAATTGGCACCTAAAGCAATTCGATGTAAGTAATGCCTTTTTACATGGGGTATTACGTGAAGAAGTGTATATACAAAAACCTCCTGGCTACACTAAAGGAAATCCCAATCAGGTTTGTAAGTTGGTGAAAAGTATATACGGTTTAAAACAAGCCTCGAGGGAATGGTATTCCACTTTTTCTTCAGCACTCATACAATTTGGTGTCACTCAATCCAAAGCTGATTATAGTCTCTTTACTATGACAACAAATTCTTCCTTTACAGCCTTACTTGTGTATGTAGACGATATCGTCATAACGGGCTCAAATCTGGAACAAATAGACACAGTTCAGAAGTTTCTCAACAGCAAATTCAAAATCAAAGCATTAGGTGATTTGAAATATTTCCTTGGCATTGAAGTTGCAAGATCGAACAAAGGAATTGTGATTTCCCAACGGAAGTATACCTTAGATCTATTGGCTGACTCTGGACTACTTGGAGCTAAACCAGTTAGATTACCTATGGATCAAAATCTAAAGTTAGGAAAGAATATGGGGAAGCCTCTACCAGATCCTATTATCTACAGAAAATTGATTGGGAAGTTAATGTATCTATCATTAATAAGACTAGACATATGATATGCCATTCAGAATCTCAGTCAGTACATGGAGGCCCCCTCTTTTACACATCTGACAGCGGCTCATAAAGTGATCAAATATCTCAAGCTAGCTCCAGGACAAGGCCTCATTTTTCCTTCTTCATCCTCATTAACACTTCGAGCACTCTGTGACTCTGACTGGGCTGCTTGCCCTGATTCACGAAGGTCTGTCACAGTGCATTTTCCTTGGGGATTCACTAGTCTCTTGGAAATCAAAGAAGCAAAGCGTGGTATCTCGGTCATCAGCTGAATCAGAATACCGATCAATGGCTAGTACCTGCTGTGAAATAACTTGGCTAAAGTACATACTAGAAGACCTCCAAGTTCATCACTCTCAGCCAGTTACTCTGCATTGTGACAACCAAGCAGCATTACACATCGCATCTAACCCAGTATTTCACGAAAGAACTAAAAACATCGAGCTAGACTACCACCTAATTAGAGATCAGATTGAAGCTGGGCACATTTCCACATCCTATATTCATACTTAATCACAACTCGCAGATATATTCACTAAGGCTCTCTCCTCCACCACTTTAAGGTCTCATCTATCCAAGATGGGAATATAAAACATCTATTCTCCACCTTGAGGGGGGCTGTTAAAACAGAGAAAATAGAGAACACTTATCAGCATTCCACTTATCAGCTAAATGCCTTCTACCGTGAGCAATGGAGTAAACTACCAACTTGATATGTATATACATCATAAGGCAGCATGCTTATCGAATCCAGGTGTCCTGCTAGCTGCAGATTGCACATGGTTAGATAAAACAATATTCCTTTCTTGTTATGTAGTTTGTTAGGGTGATCATTTACCTTTTTACCCTCTTGTATAGTCTACATATTGGCCTCTTGTATCTACCGTTTGGGATATGAAATGATTCACTGATTCAATCTAATTATCAGTGTTCTTCATTACCATTTCTATTTTAAATTCTTACAGTTTTGCATTGTTTGTTGGGATTTTGACTTTGATCTAAGACTCTTTTAAGAGAGCCCTTAACATCTTTGATTTTGTGTATGGAGGAGTGTATTGAAGACTTAACAAAACATGAATTGTATACCGGTTAATGCATAGCTTACCGGTCTTTGAACAAGCATAAAACATAAGAAAAACATGTGAATTTATGCATATACTCTGCTGTCCTCTAAGAACAGATCAGAGGAGGAAGGAGCTTTGAGTTCTACATTGTTAAAGATGGTTTTTCTATAACAAATCCTTCATTTATTTTCAGATATTTTTCTCTTACAAATTGGCTCTATTTATAGCCAAACTTACTAGATATTCTACAAGATATTTAGAGATATTTTCTACATCTTGACAATCCACTAGCAAGTAGTAGCTTTCAGCTTTGCTACTAGAACTTACTTTACTTGTACAATTGTTTACTACTTTGTGTTGTACTAGTTATAATCTAGTCTAACTTAACATCAATTTAGTTAGACATTTCAACTAAACTAGCTACAAACTAGATTACAATAAAAATACAATTCTTCATGTGACAACAAAATGTCACAACTCCAACACTCCTCCATAACATTTTGGTTGGAACCTTCAAATCATTTCTTATTCATGCTTCAGCCATGATTGCAATTTGTGATTCTTTGCTTTCCATTTGATTTGACTCTTTTTGTTGCTATTCTTCAACATAGTTATCAACACTTTTATCCAAAGATCAATCACATACAAAGAAATCCTCCCTTTGCATCGTCAGATTTTTTTAGCACCTTCAACTGCTGTTTTTCTTCAAATTTCTTCCCTTCTGATTTTGTGACTGCAAGTCTTTGAAATCTTTGTTTTTTATTTGATCAAGCTCCCATGGTTGCAACTCTTCTTTCATAGTTGATCAACTTTCTTTAGCATAGGATCAACCTCACTCAAAGAACTTTCTCTTCTTGCATCTTCTCATCAGATTTTTAAGGACAGATGCTGATTCTTTTTCTTCAATCAAACTGGATTGACTACCAGCTTTGAAGTTTTTGTTTTTCTATTTGATCAAGGCCTTCTTCGGTTGCAATTCTACATCATAGGTGTTAACTCTTTCTACCTAAGATCAACCTCATTCAAAAACTTTCTCTTGCATCATTCCTTCAGTTTGTAATTCTGTGATTTGCAAGTCTTAAGATTCTTTGTTTTCTATCTGATCAAAGGCCTTCTTTGGTTGCAATCCTACATCATAGGTGTCAACTCTTTCTACCTAAGATCAACCTCATCCAAAGATCTTTTTACTTGAATCATCACATCAGATTTTTGGTTGAAGATTTCTGCCGAATCATCTCCTCCTTTATGTACAAGGTTTGCTTTTGCAAAAAACCAAGCATATTTTTGGATGATGATTTATTAGACATTTGACGCCTGTTTATAAGCCATTTTAGACTTTCTTCAGCATCTTTACTTCATCCATATTCCACAACAAGTTAAGGTTCTTCTGGTTTTCTCAGACTTCAGCATCAAAATTTTTTGCAAACTGGTTCACTCCTTTTTCTCAGCCACTTTCATCACCATCTGAGACATTCATTTCCCAGGTTTTGCTGCTAATTTTTGAGCTTTCCAGGTTTGTCTTTCATCATGTTTTCTGGCACCTTCTTAAAGGTCATTTGAAGTTCCCTCTTCATGGTAATTCTCTTCAGATTTTGATGAAGTCTGCAGCTGATTTCATCATTCTGGTTTTGCTTCATTTCTTCAGTAACTTCTTCATTTTTTTTCATCATTACCAACATCTTCTTTTCAGCTTAACAACAGCTTCATCTGAGAGAGTCATTCCTAGGTTTTTTGATTTTTGAGCTTCACCAGATTCTATGAAACATTCAGTTTCATCTTCAGAGTTTCATCCATGATTGCCCTCTTTGAAATTTCTTGTTTTTCATTTTTTTTCAAGCTCTCTTGATTGCAATTTCTACATAATTGTCAATCCTTTTTAGCTTTGAAATCAACTACATACAAGTAAACTTTCATTTTGAATCATTGGATTTTTGAAACATTCAAATTCATTTTCAGAAATTTGATTTTTGTTGAAATGAAGAAAACTTCTATTCTGATTTTCATTTGGAAGAAGAAGTTTACAATTGAGTTTTGAAATTACCGGTTATACATTGATCTTAATGAATTCACCTCTTGCTTACCGTTTTTACAGTTAATCAAAAAGATTTGAATTTACCGGATTTGAATCAACTTACCGGATTTACATTTGCATACCATATATGGCATATACCGGATTTACATGAAGCATACCGTATATGCAAGGCCCGTACCGTATATACACAAAGGTAACCAGATTTGCAAGGGTCTTACTGGTTTTTTAGAAAAACAGGGCACTTACCGGATTTGCAAGGAGCTCACCGTATTTGCAATAATCTTACCGTATATGCATGAACGCACCGGATTTGACAGAGGAATGCTCTGTTTTTGCTCTGTTTTCCAGCCTTTTTAAGCACTTTTTTAGCTGATTTTCTTCAATTGTTTGATGCTAATGATTTAGTTTTTCAACTCTAATCTTCAAAGATCAGTTTTTCAGCTCTAAATCCTTGCAAAAAACACACCAGATTCAACCACTTTTCAGCTTCATTTTCCACCAGATTTCTCTGTTTTTCACTGCCTTTTTGTAACGACCCGGGTCCCACTTAACGGGCTGTCCTGGCCGTTAGATCGACGACGTACTGTCCTCACTGTACCAACATGGGTCTTTTCAGCATGCTTTGTCCTCACTCGCACGCTCCCCTAGAAAACTTCCCAGGGGGGTCACCCATCATAGAATTGCTCCAAGCCAAGCACGCTTAACTGTGGAGTTTCCAATGATGGACTTCCGGAAAACAAGGTGCACCTTCTTTTCCGGAAGTCCATCGTTGGAAACTCCACAGTTAAGCGTGCTTGACTTGGAGCAATTCTATGATGGGTGACCCCCTGGGAAGTTTTTTCGGGGAGTGTGCGAGTGAGGACGAAGTATGCTGAAAAGACCCATGTTGGTACAGTGAGGACAGTACGTCGTCGATCTAACGGCCAGGACAGCCCGTTAAGTGGGACCCGGGTCGTTACTAACGCCCCAAAATTTCAAGCATCTTGAGGTGTTACCAAACATAATTTTCATGTACTTAAATGCGGAACTGTAAAATTATATTTTTCTAAATAAATAGAACATTCATAACTTTAAATAAGAATCATAATATCGTGTCTTTGAAACAATTTAAATATTCTTAACTAACAAATTTGCTAAAAATATTATTGGAACAAAACAAACTAATAATTTTAAATAAAAGCAGTAAAACCTAATGTTATTCTCATCGGTCGAAATCCTTTGGCAGCCCGCATCACCGTCCCGCCACAGCTCCAATCGACCCGAACTAGTCTGTAAAAATTGTAAGAGTGAGTATTTTGAAAACACTCAGTAAGATACGTGCAGTTTCCATTATACAATTATATGCAATAAAATAATACTTCATACCACTCTTCTCTTATGGAGTATCTAGGTGACCAAGCGAAACACCTATCTAGGTCATCTTAGATTCCCGAAGGATCTCTTATCTCTTTCTAAAGAACCCGAAAGTCCACAGGCAATTCATGCGTAATTTACTGAACATAAAGGTACAAAGAAACAAATAACTTTGCACATAAATATCTTACTTCGTAGATGGATCAAACAAACTTCTGAAGAAAATAAGGTTGCACGTGCCAAGTCCCCCTTTTTGTTTTTTTTTTTCTCTCTACTTTGGTGATAGTGCACTGACAGTGATATATGAGATATGCAAACTTTCTGGATTCCAACACTTCTCTTTCTCTCTCTGCCGGATGAGTGTATATAAAAATTGTGTGTGAAACACTTCACCATCATGCCTCTATATATAGGTGTAGGTTAGATTAGGTGATAAACTTTACTTTAACAACTTTTGATCTTGATAGAGTCAAATAACGTGTATTGTGAAATGAAGAATTTTGAAAGGATTGTACTATGTGATTATTTTATTCAATCAAAAGGCTAATACTTCTATCCCATGACACGTGAACCAATGATACTTGGTTTTCATTGAATTAGATGTATATAAATAGATAAAGTACAACCAACCAACAAACTTATCAATTAAAAGATTTTTCTATATCCAGTGAATTTCAAATGAGAATCAGAAATCTCAAACGTGATTATAAAATAATATTTCAAAGGGGGAAACATAATTTGGTTGAGATTTGTGTACTATTATCTAAAATACAATTCCTAATCAAATAAACTATCAATATAGATATATGTAGACAATCAGCCTATACCCTACACGTGCTAGGCCAATCATATAATCCAAGTTTAAAAATTATTAAACGTTTTTGTAACGACCCGAGTAATTTTCTCCGGCCGTTAACATATACGTACTGTCCGCTATAGGGAGGGATCTTCTCCCCTAACGGCTTTCTGGACGCGTCCCCCAGGATTCGAACCCAAGACCTCCAACTCATATGGGAGACTTAAGTTGAATCCTGGTACCAATTGGACAACTTGCTCAATTGGTACCAGGATTCAACTTAAGTCTCCCATATGAGGTGGAGGTCTTGGGTTCGAATCCTGGGGGACGCGTCCAGAAAGCCGTTAGGGGAGAAGATCCCTCCCTATAGCGGACAGTACGTATATGTTAACGGCCGGAGAAAATTACTCGGGTCGTTACATTTACTTAATAAAAAATATAGGTAATACATTTATACATTTAAAGATGTAACATACGCATAAAGACAATGGGAGGTTTACTTACATGATTCCTTATCTAATCACATTTGATTGCAAGTGGAAATGTCATTGATCGTTCATGAATCAACGCGCCAATAATACTAAGTTGCTATCATTTAATCATCGAGAACTTTCAACATGTCTATATTTTACTTTTGATTATTAGTGATTAATCAAGTAACTTAAAATACATGGTAAGAATATAATTAGCACATGGAGGATATTTCATTCCGTAATCAACACTCTAATCACATAAGACTAAATAGTAAATGATTCAATAATAATTCAACTGGCTTAAATTATGAACGTGATTATATGTGTTTTGTGGAATAAAAGAGATTGTGATAATAATATATCACATAAATATAATTCCTTATTACACTATAGTACTAAAAGATTTAGAAATTAATGCATGGTAGTCCCTATAAATAGGTATCATATGTTCCCTTTTTAAATACATTCATTTCTCTATGAAATACATGCAAACATAAATATGCTATATTTACTAGTGCGCGGGTTGAGGGTTGAAGTTCCAAATATATTCCAATATTTTTCTTATCACTTTCACAAAATACAAGTAAGTGTATAAGTATTTTATGAGATTATATATGTACAATGTGTTCTTGGAACGTTGATTATGAGACCCTTTATGTATGATCTAAGTTTGGACTAGAGTATAGTAGCGTTACGCCTGAAAATTCCATATAACGCTTATGTTCAGTACAAATTTTTGTGTCTCACTACATATGTATGCATGTACGAAATTCCTTAAATTATGTACAATATTAATCCATGTACTTATATACTTATTGAGATTTATCTCACACCTCTGTTATCCCCTTTTAGGAAATTAAAGGTTCGTGGCACTCAAGGTAGAGGGAGGTGGCTAAGTGACAAGTGAAAAGAGACCCACCAGGCTTATGTTTATTTATTTAAGAGCTTATTTAGTATTGATTTAGTAAGTTTTTATTTGATGTCAAATTTCAAATTATGGATTAGTTACACTTTATTTTTATGAGAATATTTAATAAATTTCAAGTTCTAGAAACTAATCTTTTTATGATCAAAATACAATTTTAGTGACACTGGAATCTTTAGAACTCAGGTCGTCATAGTTTGTATCAGAACATGAGTTTTAATCGGTTTTGTAGACTTTGCAAATAATTTCTTTTAAAGTTAATGCAATCCTTTTCGAATTTCAAATAAAAAAATAAAAAATTATGTCACGTGAACAGTAACTCGTCTTACTTAGTCTTATTATTTAAATGGCCCAAATTTATTTTTTAGAAGCAACAAGTCCAAAGATAATAATTTTAAAAAAATGGGTCATTATTCTTGAAATAAGAATTAAATTATTTTTAGTCATTGCCTCGCTATGCCATTCTCCATGCCTTGATCTCTCGAACCAAGTATATTTTAATTATATGTTTCTTTTATTCATTCATACTTGTCATTTTAAATGTTAAGTTATTTATGAATCCTACTAGTTATGCGAAGTACGAATTTTCGTGAAATTATAAGATATATAATGCAACCTTTGGATGCAAGTTAAGTCTGAAAATTTATATGAAAATAGCATTAGAATGATTATAATTTCAAGAAAGCCTTTTAAGTAGGATGTCCTGATTAAAAATTACTCAAAATCAAATACTTTCATTTCTACATAATGTTCGAATTTTTTTGAGTTCTTGTTCGTAAAATTCAAAAGCTTTGTCAAAAAGACCTAAACTGAAAGGTGTGCTTGAGATTTTAAGTCCATTGTGGCCCCCCTCCTCACATAGAAAAGTTGCACATTACACAAATTGATAAAACAAAAGCAATATTAAAAAGGACAAACCCACTCTAAATTTAGGAAAGTAAAATCTTAGTTTGGGGAACTTACACATTTAGAAAGTTCTATTTTGGGAAATTTCTAAATGAAGAAAGTTTTTAATTTACTTAATTATATTTGATTTAAGGCTATGGCACCTTGAGATAGAAGAACAAACAACATAAATGAACAACCCCAGCAACCTCAACCTATTGCGATTGCCTACAATTTCCCCAGCAATTTCTAGCCATGATACAAACTCTCACTCAAGCCACGGTGTAGGGGCCACCACAACCTCAGCCGCCTAAGCAAGTGGTAACAAACACTAGAACCACTGCTGCATTTATAGAGCAATTCAGGAAGCAGCATCCCCCGAATTTTGGTGGTTCGTCCTTGGAAGCAGAGGACTAGCTGGTAGGTATAGAGAGGATCTTTCCTGGATCCTAGAAGAGTTATATGTACAACATTTGTGCTAGACGCTGGTGGGACTGCACCTTAAGGTTAAGGGCTCGAGATAATGTCTAGACATGAAAAGAGTACAGAAATTCTTTTTAAAAAAATAATATCCCATGAATGTCCGAAATTGGAAGGAAGCAGAGTTTCTCACATTGACACAATGCTCAATGTCATTAACCAAATATGAGCACAAGTTTGAAGACTTGTCTCATTATGTCATTACTTTTGTGGACACAGAGAAGAAAAAGGCAACACATTTTGAACAGGGTTTGAAAGATGATCTGAGATAAGTTGTGGTAGTGCTTGAACTGGAGACATACCATGAGGTATTAGGAAAAGCATAGTTGGCAGATTTTAGAAGGTGTGCTTGAGGAGAGAATAAACAATAGTATGGGGCAATCGGAGAAACGAAAGTGTGTGGATAATAAAGGAAAAATGAAATCAGAACTTCTCAAATAAGGGTAAAGGAGATTCGTCTCAAGATGGCAATAAGAGTTTTATTCTTTTTTGCAAGTGTTAGAAACACCATCAAGGAGCTTGTCTTCTGGGGACGAATGTATGTTTTCGATGTGGAGAATGAGAATGCATCGCCATGTTTTATCCTAAGAAGAAACAACTTGGGAACGAACAACAGAAACTAGAGAATGTCTAAAATAAAAAAGGTTACAGCAGAAACAGGAAACACATAGCAGGGGCAAGAAAATGCACCTAAGGAGGCAAGCAAGGATCTTTGCATTGATAGAGCAAGAAGAGGATAAAAATCGAAATGTTTTAGCAGGTAACGTCCTCATATCCTACTTACTAGCCTATGTATTAATAGACTTTGGTGCAACTCATTCATTTATATCCTTTAAGTTCGTACATAAATTGGGTGTAATGGTTGAATCTGCACGTTTTCCCTTAGCAGTGTCTATCTCCTCAGGAAATATGTTGAACACTGATAACATAGTTAAAATAGCGAGAATAGAAATTGATGCTAAATCATTGGAAATGGAGTTGCATGTAATAGACATGAACGAATTCGATGTGATTTTTGGGATGGATTGGCTATCTAATAACCACGCAAAAATTCATCGTTTAGAGAAAGAAGCACTACAACAAAAAGAGTCATTCGCAACATTAAAAAGGCAACATTTGTTGATAAATGTTGCTAAAAGGGTCTTTTGGCAACATTTTAGTAAGTGAATGTTGCCATTGGTTAGTATAAATGAGTTTTGGCAACGTTTTTTAGAAAAATGTTGCAATAGACCCCTTTTCGCAACGTTTGTTGAGTGTTGCGAAAGGTCTCACTTTTCGCAACGTTTGGCAAGTGTTGCGATGCGAAAAGGGAGACTTTTCGCAATGTTTGAGAAAACGTTGCTAAAGGTCTACTTTTCGCAACGTTTTCGCAAACGTTGCTAAAGGTCTACTTTTCGCAACGTTTGAGAAAACGTTGCTAAAGGTCTTCCCAGCCGATTTTTTTTTTGTTTGGGCCAATTTTTTTTTTTTTATTTAACCCACCTTCCCAGCCCAACTGCCCAAGGTTGAAAGTTGAAACCCAAGCCCAATAGCAACCTTTTCTTCTCGTTCGTTTGGAATGGGGCAAAATCAATTTCAATTCAATTCTCCTCTCCCTCTTCCTTCGATCTTCCTCCGCTCTTCCGTCATTGCTCGCCTCGCCTCTCGCCGTGCCGCCGCCCGGCTCCGCCTCGAGTCCACCCCCCTCTTCTCCTCTTCTTCCACCCGATTTATCTCAGTGTTCTCAGTCGTGTTTCCCCTCTTCGACTTCGCCCCTGCTTGTTCGAGGGCTTCAAGCTTTGTTCGACAATCAACACTTCGAGGTTTGTTATGCAGCAGGAAGAAGAAGCCAAGAAGGTGAATAATGTTTGTTATGTTGCAGTTTTTTTCTGTTATTTCAGTTTTCAGAACTCGAAAAATCATTTTTTTTTCTCTTAACATTTGAAATTAGGACATTGATGTTAAATTGAAATTAGGACTTTGCTGTTAACATTTGAACCTGTGAGTGAGTTAAATTGAAGTTCAAATTGAAATTGTGAGTGAGTTATTTTGCCTCTGCGAGTGAGACTTGAGTTACCTCTGCCTTGCCTTGCCTTTGTGAGTTACCTCTGCCGGTGGAATAAATGAATTGTTGATGTGAAATTGAAATTGAAATTGAAATTAGGACTTTGATGTTAGCATTTGAATTTGTGAGTGAGTTAAATTGAAATTGAAATTGTGAGTGAGTTATTTTGCCTATGTGGGTGAGTTACCTTTGCCTTTGCCTCTGTGAGTGAGTTCATTTGTCCCAGGGGCGGAGCCACGTTAGGCCCAGGATGGGCACAGGCCCATCCTGAACTCTGGGCCAAAAAATTTTTTGGGCTAAATTTTTTTTTTTAGTTATACACCGTCCCAGCCCAAGATAAAAAGCCCAAACCTCAGCCCAATTCCAAATACTTAAACCTCGTTCACAATTCACAAATCAATATCACAACTCCATCCCCTCCTCTCCTCTCGCTGACATCGATCAAGCCCCTCCGCCTCCACAGCTCCACCGACCACGATTCGCACCTCAACTCCGGCATATTAGCAGCCTCCGCTCAACAACCGCTGGTTCGAACTTCATCTTCCACCCGTAACTTCGCAGCCTCCGCAATCGCACGCACCGTAATTCGTAAGGTGAAAAATACTTTTCTTTTCCTTTATTTTCTTTTCTTGTTTCTCCCTTGAGTTTTTTTGTGTTGGTTGAGAAAGATGAAATCTTTAATTTATGCGATCTGAACTTTTCTCCGTACTCCAAACCTCTCCGCCTCCTCCTCGCAGCTGACTTCTCTCCTCCCTGTGCCGAATCGTATTTTCTGAATTTCTTTAGCAATGAGTTGAAATTGGTGATAGTACCTTGAGTCTTGAGATGATATTGGATTTGTTCTTTGATAAAATTGCTACATTTTGATTTTTGGGTATTCTTTGGGATTTAGAAATTTCTCCAAATTTTCATGCTCGCATCTACGTTTTTGTTCTTTTTTTAATACTAGTAGTTAAGGTTTTGAATGCATAAAACATTAATAGATAGATCTTAGGGTATTTTATATTATGATTTATTTTGTCAATGTTTTAAGATGAAATGCTGGCTTTTACCCAATTATTAAAGGTACTTTGTATCCTAAAAAGAACCATCATATCTTTTACTAATTGGTGTGACATTAGAATTTCTACTCATATCAAGTCACAGTTTAGAATAAGGCAACAAGTTGTCTACTCTTTGTCATGCCAAATTGCCACTGGCTAAAGGATTATTGGACTGCTCATATATGGACGAAGTTGCTGCATGGTCTCTGATTCTATATTTATGACATTTAATTTGCGCTTGGGGAATTGTTTTCGTCCGTTGAAGAAAATTATTTAGCATTTTACCTATATTTTCTTCATCCCAAACAATACAAAACGAAATATTAGTCATTTTGTGAAGGTTGAACCTCCTTTCTAAATTTCTCTCCCACACTCTTCATTTCTTATTTTATCTCTCTCCTTTCCGCTTTTCTCCAGCCTCTGTCGTATTATTGTTTTATATTCATTACATTCATGACAAAAACTTGACTTTTAACATCGATAAGTCGTGCCCCCCCTGACAAGAAATCCTGGCTCCGCCCCTGATTTGTCCTCTGAATTGCCCAGTAAAGTTGATTGTTCTGACTGTTTGTGTAAAGTCTAATGGATCATCAATGGAAATATGGTAATAGATTTTGGGTTTTTCCTTCTAATGCTGGTAATTGGTAATTGGGGCACCTACGGCAACGGTTTTTAAACGTTGCCGTAGGTGATCTACTCTACGGCAACACCTTGATTTGCAACACACGTGAAAACGTTGCAAAAGGCCTACGGCAACATTTTTCAAACGTTGCCATAGATTGTTTTTGTTGTAGTGAAGTTGCGTTCCTAAGACCAGATGAAAAGGAAATTTCTTTATCTATAACAAAGAACAGACCCTTACCCTACGTCATTTCTGCGTTGAACACACAACAAATCTTACAATCAAAAGGTAGTGTAGGATTCCTAATGTTGGTAACGGGAAATGAGGAAAACAATAAATTGACTATTATGATGTTAGAGTGGTACGGGAATATCTGGAAGTTTTTCCTAAAGAATTGCTTGGCATGCCGCTAGAACGAGATGTAGAATTTACTATTGATCTTACTCCTAGCTCTGTACCCATCTCTAATGCTCCTTATAGGATGGTATAGAAGGGGTTGCAAAAACTAAAAGCACCGATAGAAGAATTGTTAGAAAAATGATTTATCCGGCATAGCGTTGAACCATGAAGAATGCTAGTACTATTTCTTAAGAAAAAGGATGGCTCGATAAGAATGTGCATTGCTTATAGGAAATTGAACAAAATCACTATCAAGAATAAGTATCATCTTCCTAGGATTGAGGACTTGTTTGATCAACTTCAAGGTGCAGTGGTGTTTTCCAAGATCGACCCGAGATCTGGTTACCATCAATTACGATCAATGTAAGTGACATCTCGAAGACAGCATTTAGAACTTGGTAAGGACATTACGAGTTCAAAGTTATGCCATTTGGCCTAACTAACGTCCTTGGAATCTTTATGGATTTGATGAATTGTGTCTTCCACGAATACTTTGATCGATTTGTTATTGTGTTAATTGATGATATTCTAATCTACCTAAGAAGTAACAAGGAGGATAAAGAGTACTTAAGGATAGTACTGGGAGTTCTAAAGATGGAGAAACTTTATGCTAAGTTCAAGAAATGTAAGTTTTGGTTGGAACGAGTAGCATTCCTTGGACATGTTGTCATAGTCCGATGCATAGAGGTTGATCCAAGCAAAGTGAAGACAGTGTTAAATTCGTCGAAGCCAACCAATGTAGGAGCAATTAGCAATTTTTTTGGGCTTAGCAAGGCTTAAATTGAAGGATTCTCCAAACTATTTGGATAGTCGACAATATGAACACGTAAGGGTGCAAAGTTTGATTGGACAAAGAAATGTAAGCAGAGTTTTGAGGAACTGAAGCAGAAGTTAGTGAATGCTCTAGTGTTAACTATAGTTGGGGATCAGATAGTTTTGTGATTTATAGTGATGCCTCTAAGCAGGAAATATGATATGTCTTGATACAACACAGTAAAGTGGTCGCCTAAGCATCAAGATAATTGAAGTCATATGAGCAAAACTATCCCACGCAGTCCATGCACTAAAAATTTGGAGGCATTACCTTTATGGAAATAGGTGTGACACAAGAGTTTCAAGTACATATTCACTCAGAAGGAGTTGAACAAGAGGTAGAGAAGAAGGCTTGAGTTTGTGAAAGATTGTGATTACAGCATTTATAATGCAAGGAAGGAAAATGTTGTAACAGACGCTTTGAGCGGTAAAGTAACAAGTCAAGTGGTGGCTTCGACTATGCAAAAGCTATTATGGAAAGTGTCTGAAAGATTAAGTCTTGAAGTGGTCACAACACCGCCAAGTGCTATTGCTTGGGTGGTAGGACTTTAGATTCGACCAACACTCTGTGGCAGGATTAAAGACCATCAGAAAGCCAATCAGTCATTTGAATTTATTAAGTCGGAGATTGATACAGAGAAGCGAAAATATTTCACCATGGATAAGGACAAAACTCTATATTATCAAGGACAATTATGTGTACAAGAATTCGAGGAGTTGAAAAAAGAGATATTAGAGGAGGTTCACTCTGCTCCTTATTCAGTACATCTAAAAGGTACAAAGATGTACCAAGACCTTCAGGCAATATTCTGGTGGAAAGGCAAGAAGACAGATATAGCTAAGTATGTTAAAATGTGTTTAGTATGTCAGCAATTGAAAGCTGAACACCAATGACCGTCAGGGTTGCTTAACCGTTTGAAGTTCCGAAATGGAAATGGGAGTATGTAACGATGAACTTTGTAGTCGGTTTTCCAAAGTCAAGAAAATTTCATGAGGCTATTTTGGTATTTGTGAATCAACTCACCAAATTGTCTAATTTCTTTCCGGTTTGGATGATATTCTCAATGGAATAGTTGACATAGTTGTACATGAATGTGATAGTAAGGTAGCACTGTGTTTCCGTATCAATCATATCAAAGAGAGATCCAAAGTTCAGATCGAACTTCTGAAAAAGTTTACACCGAGCTATGGAAACTAAGCTAAATTTTAGTTCAGCTTTTCACCCTCAGACAAATGGGTAGTCTGAGCGAATGATTCAAGCACTAGAATCAAGTGTTTGTCCTTATGCATTGTTTATCGTCATTGCAAAGCATGACCTAACTAGAAATTGAGTTCTTTTAAATAGAGTTGAGGTTTGATCACTTTGAAAATGTATAAAAGGGATTCTTGGTAAAAAAAAAAAACATGTTTTCTATAGTACTCGCTAGTTGTAATTTCAACAAGAATTACATTCTTCTCAAATTTTCGACAAGGCATGCCCTATTGCATAACCATTCGAAAGGATTGATATTTCACAATAACATCATATGGGAGTTTACTTTAAGCTTTAATTCACAAGATGGAATACCAATTGAGGTCAAACTATTCAGGAAATCTTCCTACGGGGCTCCGTTCTGATTTGTCAATTATTTCATTAAAGCTATAATATGTACAAATTTGACCAGGAATCTATTTCAACAAAATCGTGTTAATATGATCAATACATTCATTTCTAGGCATAAAAATAACTTGGTGTCATCATATGTAAATTGTCAGCATATTTGGAAAGATATAACGTGATAAAGTTTTTAAAAATGTAATTTCATCATCGAATGGTATAATTATGCTGTTTGGAAGCTTAATACCATTTCTTTTATGTTGTTGCTCTGTTCTATTTCCAATTCTTAGCAAGTAATCATATAAAATATGATTGAACTTCACTATCATATTCTCAACTAACTAATGGTAGATGTAAAAGCGAAGGCCATAGTTTAGAGAACACCAAGCTAGCTTTCATTATTGTGAAGAATATTATAAATTGTATTATAATAAACTTGTTTCTATTACAAACTAGAAGACCCTATTTATAGGGTTAGAAATAACTGTAAAAGGAAATAAACATAAAGGGAAATACTACGTAATCTACTACTAAGGAAAGTAAATATTATAATTGCAATCTTCGACGATCTTCGGAATCTTATGCAATCTTCCTTGATCTTCGGAATCTTATTCAATATCCTTGACATCCCCCCTCAAATTGATACTGGTAAAAGTAGCAATTTGCAATAATGAACTGACCACGATGACAATACTTGTGTCCACGAAGAAGAAAACCAAATCAAAGCAACCAACGACGAAAACATTAGAAATAACGAGAAACCACAGAGAAACCACGAGAAACGACGAGAAACACCGAAAGCGTGCACGACACTGGATGCACCGGAGAAGAGTCACACGTTGACAAAATCAGTCAACCGTGGACGACCAGAAGAAACCCACACCTAAAAGGTTGAGTTATGACCACCAGAAGAAACTCAAGAGAGCTCGCTCACCAGGAAGAATTTCCAAGGGAAATTGACGGAGTGCGCCGACACACACAACGAGCTCTAACTGTCGGGAGAACTGAGTCGAACACGGAGATTGTGCTCCAACAAAAGTTCTAACTACGAAGTGTGCCGACCCACACCGGAACACTTATTTTCTGTCCGGAGAATTCTGTCGAACAAAATACCGGAAGATGATCCTCCTATGAGAATCCAAAACCACACAACGAGTTTTTTTTTTTTTTTTTTTTTTTTTTTATATTATATTTTTTTTTTTCTCAAACCTAAAATAATAATCCCAAAATTTTATAACCTAAAATTATAAGAAGTCTCAAAAAACCAAAAGAATTGCCCAATCAAAGCCCAAGTAATGGTGTTCCCAAATGCAACCATTAAAGTCACCAAAAACCGAACCCATTCATCAAAAATAATAAAGCCCAAATATTCCAATAATTCCAGCAGGCCCAATCACTACAAAACCCAGAGATTCCACAGCCCATCAAATAAGCCCATTACCTTATTAAACTACAGCCCAATCACCAAAGAAATTAAACTAGCCCAAGTAATTTCATCACAAATTAAACCAACCCACCAAATAAATGCAGCCCAAGCCCAATCAATAGACTACTAGCTTTTAAATTTAAATCAACACAAGCCCAACTAATTAAACCCAACAATTATCCAATAACATGATGCAATCACATTTCACAGACAGAAGATGCCGGAAGAATGAGCTCCTAAAACGCAAGAGGCAACCCCTGTGATGCCTACTATGAAGGACCAAGAACTGATTGCTGCCAAACTGAGGAAAACGCTCCTCATAACCACCCAATCTGTTTCTTCTCCATTCTTTAACTGAAATAAGATTATGGCAATGTCGTCTCCAAGGAAACATATTCACAAGGATTATATCAAGCGCGCACAAGCCTATAATCAAAAGAAGCAGGCTTTACAGAAACTTAAACGAAAGGCAGCATTGAGGAACCCAGATGAGTTTTATTTGCAGAGGACCAAAACAAAAAAAATTGGTGTATTCTACAAGCTAAAGAGACGGACAAATAAGTACCCAGAAGACGATCTGGAATATATTTTGCTGAAAAAGGAAATTAAAGAAATAGATGTGGAATTGGAAGAGGTAAACCTTGAGCAGAAAGAGGTAAATCTGGAGTTGGAAGAAATAAATGCCGATATTGAAGTCATGACGAGCGAAGCAGAAGAATCGAGGAAATTATTATATGATTAACGGAAACACAAGGAAAATGCAACGGTGGCCTGTGACAGAGCCATTGTTTGGCAGAAACTCGTGCAAGGGAATAATCTGAAAATTTTGTTCGAGAGGAATTCTTTGGTAACGGGCTGAAACTGGAGAATCTGTGGAAACCGTTTGTAGCAAACGTCAGAAAAGAAAATCAAAAGAAGAAAGACGGAACCCAGAAAATAAAAAATTAACCCTTTTTGTGAGAAGAAAAAAAAATTTTGGCCGGGCGAGCAGCCAAGGCTGCTCGCCGGAAACGAGATTCACGAGTTAATTTCTTTAGGATCGTAACAGCTCTGATACCATGTCAAGAATATTATAAATTGTATTATAATAAACTTGTTTCTATTACAAACTAGAAGACCCTATTTATAGGGTTAGAAATAACTGTAAAAGGAAATAAACATAAAGGGAAATACTACGTAATCTACTACTAAGGAAAGTAAATATTATAATTGCAATCTTCGACGATCTTCGGAATCTTATGCAATCTTCCTTGATCTTCGGAATCTTATTCAATATCCTTGACAATTATGTCTTATTTTTTTTCCCTCTCGGTAACACTGGTAGAACTTGTTGAAAATCTACTTCGAGAACTACTGCTTTTCCATCGAAAGGCAAGTTACAATCACTAATATATCTGAGCATTTTATCTACAGCTTCAACAATACAACAATTTACCATGGGTACTTCATATCAAATTGTTTGCTAACAGAGTAGCTTCATCAATTGTTTCCAAAAGGAATTTTAAATCTCGAATGAGCTATTATAAATATAGGTAAAAGAGATGCAAATACTCCAGAAGATGCAAATACCAAAGCAATTTAATTTTGAGACCTTATACTAGTTAGTAATGCTTTATATAAAAAGGTTTTGCATGTCCCTGTAGACCATTGATAAAGAAAGCACCACCAATGTTTTTTTTCATGATCATATCGTATGCAAATTATAGTTTGTTATTTATGCTTGCTACACAAGCATAACCTCCACCTAAATTCATCGTCTCATCTGTAACTATTGTAATGCCCCAAATTCTCATCAATCTCGAGTGTTATGAAAATCTACTTTTCTTTTTGTTAAAAGCAGAAAGAAACAAATTAAAGACATTCTTTATTTTTAACAATAAATATCAATTAAACACAATATCCGAGTTCCTAAAAATTTCAAACATACTCAAATGATTAATTTACAAACGATTCTTTGACAATTAAATTTAAAAACATAAAAAAAAAAATACTAAATGGTTATTTGCCTTTTTCTTAGATCCGCTTGGTAGCCCGCATAACTATTCCTCCACAATTCCATTCGTTCCGAACAAACCTGTAATGATTAGGAGTGAGTATATGGAAATACTCAGTAGGACACGATTAATGGTGCAATCTCGAATAAAATATTAAATTATGCGTCAAAAATATCATACCGTCATATCATATTTTTAGAAACCAGTAAGAGTTCATAATATATCATATCTTTGATACCGGATGACCATTTCATATCATATCATAATCATATCATATCATAAATTTCATAAGCATAATATTTATCAACATAAAGAAATAATTTAAACGAGACAAACCATTTGCACCTCGAAATCCTACCTCGTCAGATGAAATAACCTTTCATTGAAATTATGAATGAACGTTTCAAAACTCGTCCAAATCTTGAGTGCGTGAGACATAATAAAAACAATCTGCCTTGGCCCTCTATCTATGTGTGAAGAATTATTCTTGATTGCGTGCAAAAATAAAAGCAGCACATCCTCTCTCTCTTTCTCCCTTCCTCCCCCCTAACGTGTGTACTGTTCACCCAATATATATATATATATATATATATATATATATATATAATAAAAATCATATCCCAATATCCCTAGTCTAACAGAATTTGGTGGGTGGGTGGAGGGGTGGAGACGTGTACCACAAGAATAAGAATAGGGCTTGGGTATGGAAAAAGTCTCAATTCCAATATTCTATTCAATCAACAATTTCTTCTTCCCTATCTAATCGACACATGGTAAACTATCCATTCATATCCCAAAATCAAAGCAAAGAAATCATTTTAAAACAAAACTACCAAATCAAAACCACCACTTTTCGAACACCCCACACGTGACAACCCCTAACAATTTAATATTTTATTTGAACCATAATCAAAATACTAACAACTTCTATAAACTGTAATATCTTGATTTTAATGTATCCGAATTAATATTTTCTCGAGCTTAAAATGCATAATTAATTACGAGCTATCCAACGAGTATAATATTAATACACTTATTTTTGCTCTATTGAAATCTAATATTTGACCCAAATAAATTTGAATTATCACTTATATCACTTTAGTTCCTGAACTTTCCAAAATGTAGCATATAGTACAAATAAAATTTTCTATAAATTTTTGGGGTGTTACAACTATTCTCCTCAATCTTTCGTTCTTATTTATATTTACACTAAAAGGTATCATTTCGTAGTCATTTACCCAATGATTTTAAAATATAACTGATATCCTTTAGAGCTTGTAGTTCAGAAACCTATGAATGTATGTTTTTCATGTACAGAATCATCAATCATATAAAATTTGAATTTATCCCACAAGAAATTTGGATTATTAGGTTTGCGAATCGTAAGAAGTATAGCAAAGAAAGGTCTTAAAAATAAGCATTTCATAAACAAAAGCTTCGGATACACACTCTTCACAGTGGTTATCTCCACTTAACAAACCATGTAAAAGTCATGCTTCTCTATATGTAATAACAGTTCCCCCGTTTAAAGTTTCTAAATCATGAAATGATATTGACCCTCGAATATGATTCAGAAGAACATGGAGAAAATATCGTTCTTCTTCAGATGGATTCACTGTAACAATTCGTTAATATAACAATTTGTTTCCTTTTAGGAGTCCAAATTTTCTTATTAGTATTCTAAACAAAATGTGTTTGGAAATCTTGATACAAAGGTGTATGAGCAAACTCATTTGTCCATTCATTTGAAAAATATATGTTAACATTGTGTTTCTGGTATTTTCGTTCTCACTAACAGTAAATAAATCATCTTCATCGTTGTATGTTGTTGTCGATGATTTTCGATTTGAAGCTGTAAAGAATAAACTATCAGTTGAATTTCTGACAAATTGATCGAAAAAATCCCCACATAGCTTTAGGCGGAGATATCCATCTAACAGATTGGTAAACAGAAATATCATTTATTTCTTTTTTTGTTTATTTTTGATAGCTAAAAAATTAATATGATCATGTCTTATGTACACATATTTGTACAAATGTTTTATAGCTTTGATAGAAGAACATACTTCAACATTAATGTGACGGTCAAATTTCGCACTTAAATAAGGATTGTATAGTACGGCCCATCATTTGTCTAACATTTTGCCTATCACGATGCTTATACAATGGATATGAGTTTTGATTAAATAAAGTAGTGTTACAATAATCCCTAGGATACTAAGTTTTACAACCTTTATTTGCTTCCATACATACATTTTTCCGATTAAGGTTTTCACAAGGGTCATGCATATTGCGTTTAACAATAACAGAATAAAGATAAGAGTATTTGTTTTTGTTCAGAAATTTCACATGACTCTATCTTATCAGCCTCTTCAGCACAACATATTTTGTGCCCATGGCTGAAAATCAATACTAGATGTGTATAAGGGAACCCCCATTTCTAAAAATCAATAACATATATATGTGCAAGAACGGGGCTAAAGATATTTTCCTTGTATAAATAATTTTCTAGCTCTTCCAAGTCTTCTCTAAATATACTTGCAATTAGATCTAGTCGATTTTGAACTTTATCATTGTTTTTTAGTTCCCGCCTAATCTCTGACCAATTTGGATTACATGTTATAGTAACATATATGATTTTCCATAAAATTGCACAATAGCCATTGCATCCATGTATCTCCTTAGCATATTTCTAAGCCCGTATGTAAAGGATTGTGGTAGAGTTTTTTTTTTCCAATTTTGCACTCCATTGTTTCCTCATTTTGAACACTGTCTACAATGGTAAGTTCAACACAAATTTGTTTTTTGCTACAGGAAAAATAGTATAACCTAACAATTTCAATCTTAACATACATATCTACAACATAATGTTGGAATAGTCTACCAGAGTGAAGCAACACAGACTTACTGAAAGGCTTGATTTGTATTTCTATGAGTAGTATTCTCAAGAAGAAACTTGATTATGCTTCTTCATTCGATTCAGCACGGCATGACGAAAAGGAAAAAACAACAAATTCAATACTCATTTACAATATTTATTGCAAAAGATATAACAATCTATCACAAGGTATATTTGCAAACCTTCATTCTCATTTTCGATTAATTGAACTGTAGAATTACTTTCTAGGAGAGGCATCAGAAGACACATGTTGAGGCTGAAAGTATGTGCTTGTGTATCTCTATTTGCCTTCATGTCAACTAGATTCCCCATATTGGAATGGATCATAACATCCGTAGCAGTAATGAACACTATTCGAATTCTTAGAATGCCTTATATGGTAATGACACGAACATGAACATTTGCATTGTCATCATCTTCAACCCATATAGCAGCTACTTGAGATGTTGTAGGAGTATTGAAGACGGTTTGATTAAGTACTAGATTGCATCATACATGCATTCGAAGGTCGTGTAAGTCAGTCATATCACTTAAAGATATAAAGAATTTACCATATGAATTTGTTTTCAAGATTTCAATTAAAATAATCAAAGTAGATTCAACAAAGTTCGATAAAATTTTCATAAGATTTTGAAGTTCATTATTTATATCATAAAAATATAACTGAATATAAGAAGGTGTATTATTCTATGGCATAAGTTGATTTACATGATGATGTACTTTTCCTTAAATCCTAAATGTATAAATACCTTTATACGCTTTAAAGAGTTATTTGCCGTACTTCACACCAAATGAATTTAAGGTAAAGTGGTTATTATATCCCATTCCATTTTTTCTTACAAGTAAACAAATTATACAGTTGAGTTGGTGAATTAGACATAGCTTAACTTTTCCAAAAAAAAAAAACCTTTACTTTCTCTATACCATATTCATGCATTAAAAAATGTTTTACAGTAGATGCATGTTGGTAATACATATGCAATAGATGGTAGGTTCAATACATTAAAAGTTCCTTGTAATTCAAAATTGGAAATATTACATGTTTCTTGGTTTGAAGTAAAAACGTCAAATTCATGATGCATTATGGATTCATGCACTTGGGCAACAACAAAATAATTATATCCAGATAACATAGGCTCATTTATCCTCTTGTGATGATCAATGCAACCAGTTCTAAGTTGACTTCGTCAATCCCTTTATGTTTGATTTTGTTGTTGGCAAATGGAGGCATTGTATGATTCCTTTACACTTTCGAAAACAATTTCAAGGTTAAGAAAACTAAGGCTGTTTTCGAAATATTCATCACAACAATAGGAGAAATTATCAAATGTTTGGACTCCAATATAAACAATATGAACTAAAAGAATTGAAGAAAACTATTAGCAAATTTGTAAGATCATACTTACGCGAAGACTAAGCTGTACGATAGGAAAAATGACCGATGGAAAACCATTATTTAAAATATATTCAATTGTTCACAATATATAAAAATGTGATAATTACCATAACAAAAATTGCACTCTGAAAATACATCCCATAAAATACTAACTGCAGCAACAAGAAAATGTTCAGATATTAACGACAACCAACCCTATGTGAAAAATTTCTGACCAATGGATAAAGAGAACAGTAAAGAACAATATTGAAGAAAGCAAGAAAATGCAATTACACAAATAAGTGAGGTAAGCTACAGAAATTAATGAACATTTTTATTCATGCCAATATACTGAAGGTTTATAAACAACAAAGAGGAGGAAAGGTAGAGATTTCAGTCACACCAATGTGGTGTTACATGGCTGGCTATATAAAGCCATCATTTGATTCATTACGAAAGTATTTTCCTACCAACTATTCTACCTACTACCATTTCTACCATACTTGGCTACACACTAACTTGTTGCAGGTTCTAACTAGCATAAGTTATGATATATAACTTAGGCTAATATAGAGTACAAAATATATAGAACAAATGATAACAAAAGCCATTGGTTTGACAACAAAAGTGTCACGCGTTCATCAACACTCCTCCTTGACACTTTTGTTGGAAACACCAAGACTTTCTCTTAATGTTTCAAATATTTCTTTAGACAAAGCTTTAGTTAGTATATCAGCAATTTGATCCTCAGAACTGCAATGCTTCTACTCAACCTCTTTCCTTTCTTGAGCTTCCCTGATGAAATAGTATTTGATTTTTATATGTTTAGTCCTTTCATGAAACACTGGATTTTTCACCATAGCAACTGTTGATCGGTTGTCACAAAGAATGGTTGTTACCTCAGGATGTTTATGCCTCAGATCCTTCATCATTTTCCTCAACCAGCTAGCCTGATTTGTTGCTTCAGATGCTGTTATGTATTCAGCTTCAGCAGTTGATTGTGCCACGATTTTTTGCTTAAGTGAATTCCAGAAAACAATGCTTGAACTAACATAGAAAGCATAGCTAGAAGTTCTCTTTATATCAACAACTGATCCTGCCTAATCACTAAGTTTCTAATTTCTTGAAGCTGATCCCCATCTCCTATGTTCCTTTGATATATCTCAGTACCCTCTGGCAGATTGAAAATGATTTTTACTAGGTTCTTGCCTGAATCTAGATAGCATATTTACAGCAAACATTATGTCAGGTTTGGTGGCAATTAAATAGAGCAAGCAGCTAACTAAACTTCTATAAACTTTCTGCTCAATCTTCTTTGCTTCATCATCTTTCATTAGTTTTAAATTCTGAACTAAAGGGGTGTTAAATGGCTTACAATTTTCCATGTTAAACTTCCTTAACACCTCTTTAGCATAGCTCTTTTGGGAAACAAAAAATTCATCCTTTAATTACTCAATCTCTATTCCAAGGAAGTACTTTATTTTTCCCAAATCTGCCATCTCAAAGAGATGATGAGCAAATCTTCATCCACTTGCTTAGTGTAAAGTATTTGTTCATTGATACTTTTAATGAAACCAAGGCTGCTCAAGTATTCATCTATCCTGCTATATTAGGTTCTTGGAGCCTGGTTTAAACCATATAAAGCTTTCCTCAATAGGTACACTTTATCCTCATTTCTAGCTACAATGAAGCTTTCAGGTTGCTCAATAAAAATTTCCTCATTTAAGTGCCCATTTAGGAAGGCAGATTTCACATCTAGCTGGTATATCCTCCATTCTTTTTTAGCAGCAATGGGAACAAACAACCTTATTGTCTCAAACCTGGTCACTGGAGCAAATGAATCAGTAAAATTGACTACATATTGCTGAGCATAGCCTTTCACAACTAGCCTAGCCTTGAACTTGTTAATAGAACCATCACCATTCATTTTGGTTCTATGCACCCACTTTACTCCAAGGTCATTCTTATTTTTTAGTCTGTCAACCAGTATCCATGTTCCATTCTTTTCAATCACCTTAAGTGCATCCTTCATTGCATCTATCCATGCTTGAGAATCAGCTGCTTCAGTGAAGTTTGAAGGCTCCAACACGGTTGAATTATAGGTAGCATAGATATCCTCAAGTGATCTAGTTAAGATCACTTCATTCTCTAAATCTGATCCACTATCAGGTTCAGCTTCAACTTCAGCTTCTTCTTCATTGATAACAGCATCTTCATCCTATGGAATCTATCTTGGAACCTCAACTTTATTCACCAAACTTAACTCCCAATTCCATGAAGAGCTTTCATCAAACTTGACATCCCTGCTGGAAATCATTTTCTTAGTTTGAGGATTATAGATTCTATATCCTTTTGTATTATCACAATAGCCAACCAAGATACCTACTTCAGCCTTTTGACTCAACTTGTCCCTTTTTTACATCTGGTATGTGAGTGTAGCATATACTCCCAAACACCTTCAAGTGAGAAACATTTGGCTTAACTCCATACTAGGCTTCATAAGGAGTTAATTTATCAAAGGCCTTTGTAGGTAACCTGTTGAGAAGATAAATGGTTGTGCTCACTGCCTCAGCCCAGAATTCTTCTGGCACTTTCTTCTCCAGCATCAAACATCTTTCCATTTCCATGATTGTCCTGTTTTTCCTTTCACAGATTCCATTTTGCTGAGGTGAGTAAGGAATGGTTAACTGGTGTTTGATTCTTACGTCCTCACAAAATCTGTCAAACTAGTTGCTGTTATATTCAGTCCCATTATCTGTCCTTATGGCTTTTATCTTACAATCACTTTCATTCTCCTCAAGGTTTTTAAATCTCTGAAATACTACAGGCACTCAGACTTCATTTTCAAAAAATAAACCCAACACATTCTTTTTAAATCATCTATAAAGAGGATAAAGTATCTGCTACCATTCAAGGTTGAAGTTTTCATTGGACCACACACATTAGAATGAACCAATTGCAACTTAATACTCTTCTAAACTAATATTTAGGGAAAGGAAGTCTGGTTTGTTTTCCAAATTGGCAGATATCACAGACACAAGCATCATCACTCACCTTTGGCATGTTTTCCACAAGTTCTAGTTCATTCAGATTTTTGAGTGAAGTATAATTGGCATGTCCAAAACGTTTATGTCACAATGAAGATTCAGTCAAGGTACTAGTAAGGGTATGAGAGTTAACATTCTTCCATTCCTAGGAAAAAACTCATATACCTCATTTCTACTGTCATCAGTTCAAGATTACTTTGATCCAATATAGTGCAGGTACTATCCTTAAATATTAAGGTATAATTCTTCTCAATCAGTTTGCCAACACTAATAAGATTTTGATCAATATTAGGCACATAAAGAACATTAGAAATGAACTTGATACCTAATGGCATTTGGACAGAGACTTTGCCAATTCCTTTCACCTTCACTTACTTCCCATTTCCCACCTTAACTTTTGATCTGTATGCATCATTTAATTATACAAAGATGTCTGAATCTGAAGTCATATGATGAGTACAGTCACTGTCAAGCAACCAAGTTTCAACCGTGCTGCTAACTCTGTAGTTTATGGTTGAAAAAAGGTGCTAATCTTGGTGATCTTCTGCTACCTTGGCCTACTGCAACTCCTTATTTTCATTTTGGTTTTTACAGACTTTCTCCACATGACCAAACTATTTGCAAGATCTGTATTGTACACCAGGTCTGAACAAGCACCACTTTGGAGAATGGCCTTTCCTTTTACAATGAGGGCAGGTAAGATACTTTATATCCTTACTTATGCCTTTGGTTTCAACTTCCTTCTTCTCGTTTTGTGGTTTCTTTACTCCAAAACTGGTTTGAGCTTTATGTTTTCTCTTTATAAACAAAGCTCCTTCAACCTGTTCTTCTTGCCTAAACTGCCTTCTTTGTTTTGTAGCTTGAAGAGCATTCACAAGTTCAGCAAAATATATGCTAGCCAAGTCTCTAGAGTCTTCAAGAGAAGAGATTTTTGATTCAAACTTTTTAGGCAAGCTTATCAATACCTTTTCCACTACCCTCTTGTTTGGAAGTCATCTCCCAGCAGCCTTATCTGGTTCACTACCTTCATCAACCTATCAGCAAACTCCTTCACAGTTTCAGAGTCCTTTATCTTTAAGGTTTCAAACTCCTTTCTGAAGTTCAACACTTGCATTTGCCTAGTTCTTTCATTGGCTGTCCCAAGCTTCCTTTGCTATTTCAAAGGTTATAATCCTGGTGAAAATAGATATCTCCTCACTATGCTGCTTCAACTAAGCAATGGTTCGATTAACTCTTAATGTAGTGGCTCTGTTACTGTCTCTGTGATTTTCGACAAATCTTAAGCTTTCATGTAAGCTTTCATTTTTGCAGCCCAAAAATCATAATTTTTCCCAATAAACACAGAAGGAAACGGGGGCAGAAAAACCACTTAAAGCCATTACGCTCACTCACCAAACACTTGGCTATATCTCTGAAGGTAGCTCACTGGTTTTCTCTCAAAAGCTACTAGTTTTTAGCTTCTTCAAAGACCTATTAAGACTCTGATACCACTGAAGGTTTATAAACAACAAAGAGGAGGAAATGTAGAGATTTCAATCACACCAATGTGGTGTTACACGGCTGGCTATATAAAGCCATCATTTGATTCATTACAAAAGTATTTTCCTACCAACTATTCTACCTACTACCACTTCTACCATACTTTGCTACACACTAACTTGTTACAGGTTCTAACTAACATAAGTTATAATATATAACTTAGGCTAATATAGAGTACAAAATATATAGAAGAAATGATAACAAAAGGCATTGGTTTGACAACAAAAGTGTCACACGTTCATCAATACATACACAATAAAAGGAAAAAAACTAAAAAGAAAGAAACATATAATTAATAGGGAAGTATAAAATTTAATTTATGATACATGGTTCCTTTACGTGTATGAAGAATGTTTACAGTGTTCTAGTAATACAATTGCGATGAGATATTCAATTCATTAGATAAGGAGGACTATTCTTACAGAACAAGGAGAAAAAAATTGTATATAATAATCTATGAACACATAATAGTCGAAGTTCTAAACAAGTTACTAACTGAGAAATTTAGAACAAAAATGGAAGCTGTGAATAATTTACCTTTTAATTAAACCCCTATACGAGTTGGTTTTTTTTTTTGTGTAAATTTGGTAGATGTTCAGGAGGTTGATTATAAAAAACCTATTACAATAAAAACTGAAATCATTTGTTGGTATACTGAGCAAACACAATTGAAAACCAACAACCTATTACAAATGTACAAACAAAACTGATTATAAACAATTCACCCAAAGAAATGTAAAAGTCTACAAGCAGAAATGTTTGAGCCCAAAGAATACATAACCTTGAAGTAAAATCCATTTGAACAAGAAAAAGAAAACTCATTGAAGAGACTGCAAAATATGTACACAAACCCATGAAGAATTAACAGAAGTAACAAATTTTGTAACAAAACTTACTCTACAAAGACCGTGCCAACGTAATCGTAGATTCCACCAAATAAAAAATGTAATTCTACACGGAAAAATAGGGAACAAAAAGAGTCCATTTTAAATACAGAAGATTTGAAGGTGAACTGATCAGAAATCAACAGATAAAAGAATTATTTTTGTTATGAAACAAACAAGATACTAGAATTGCTCTGATATCACTTGTTATGAAACAAACAAGATACCAGAATTGCTTTGATACCACTTGTTATGTATTGGATCGTAAGATAATGACGATAATGAAATAATTAAGAAGAAAATAAATACCAAGACTTACGTGAAAACCTAATACGGGAAAAACCATGAGCAGTGGAGGAGAAATCCTCTATAATCAATAACAATTGTGTTTACAAGATTTCAATACACTTAATTGAAATATAAAGCTCTCAAGATATTGTATGAATCTTTTCTCGTGTTAATTTCTATACAAGTTGTACCCCACACACACACACGCACAAACACTAAAGAACAAGTTGTAGAAGAACAAAAGTCCAAAATCGCATTAAAAACGAAAATCGGGTGACAGCCCCGTCACTTGAGCGATAGGCAGCGTCGACGAAATACCAAGTCTCGAGTTGTTTTCTACCGGGCTTACTCGAGCATCCAACTGTCGTCAGGCTAGCAAAAATACGGTGACTTTTTCCTCCGATCCATAATTTCGATCTCTTCGAGACCACTCTAATTTAGACTCCAATACCCAATAGAATTTGGGTCAAACCACAACAATTTCGAAAAAAAAATAAAATAAACCCTAAACTGAAGCAAGATGAGAAAATAATCTACAGTAAATATGATATGAAATCAACGTACCTTAGGTCACCAATGTCCTATTTGTGTGAGATTTTTCTACTTCTTTGGGATATTTCAGAAAAGTTGAACCACAAACTACTACAGTCGACGAATCCACCAATTAAAAATATAAAATTGTAACACAAAAACAAGGAAAGAAAGAATGAGTTCAAAATACACAAGATTTGAAGTTGAAATCAACAGAAATCAACAAATGAAGAAATCATTTCTCAAAAAGAAAGAAACTTAAGCTCAAGAAACAAATAACCCTAAAATGAAGCAACTATAAAATCGACATATCTCATGTCGCTGGTCTCCTATTTCAATCGAAATTTTTTCCTTCTTTTGGAAACTTGAGGAAAAGTTCGAAATCAATGAGGGAACAAAATCTCCCACTTAAAAATAAATCTAAATAAAATGTAACAAACCTGCACAAGAAGAGTAAAATAAAGCTACGATTCATAATCTATAGGATGATTTTTTGTAAATTCTTCCGAGCTATCCACTACAACAGGAACAGACGGACGAAATTGGGGTTGAAGCAAAAGGTATCGATAATAAATGGCTCCTCATTGGACATTTATTTTTGTTTATATCGTTTAACGTAAATGGGCTGCAAAAAGGGCGTCGTTAACATCCAAATGAACAGCGAAAAGCCGTTCTGGAATGAACAACAGGTAACCAGTTCCATCAGACCTTGTGAGAACATGGTGGTACCCAAATGAATAGTACATGGTCGATCCTTTCTTTTAAGGGAAGGCAAGATACAAAGAAACAATATTTTTTTTGTCATAAATGGAAAGCTAATCAACCTAATTAAGTAATAAAATCAGCATATACATAAAATTACAATTGTTACGCTTCACCTGGTGAGGCTATAAGCATCGACCATGTAGTAACCATATAACAAAACAGCCCAGGCTCGCACTCCATGTCATTTCCTAAATAACCTAGCCAAGGCCATCAAACAAGGGTAGTTAAAGTGATGCACCACCTTAGCTGACGTGTCCTATAGAAACTGACCCTCCATGATCGAGACGAGGTACCACGATCTCCTACATTTTGAAGCGATTAGCATTTGAACCCATAAAGGCATCTTCTTGCATCGCTTCTTCCAATAGATCTTATGTACAAGATCTCTTCAGTGATTGATTGATGTGACCTCTCTATTAAAATGCCTCTCAATCAATTTGTAATTCTACTTTTCATATGTCGGGCCTTTGTTATAGAGTGACCATTTTCTAGATTCATTGAAAGTCAACTGAAAGTAGGACTGCGTGAGAGATATATAGGAGAGACATCTCGACGGATGAGATGTGGCCACGTTTCTTTTATTCAACGGTAACTACATCACATTCTCCACTATAAAAGCTCACACTTAGTATTATTTGATGGTAATGCAATTTTATAGTCTCAATAGTTTTATTGTTCACTCTTGTTATTTTCTCTCTACAATCCGGATATACACATACTTGTGGCTCATGTCTTTTGTTCATCCCACTGCCAAATATATTTAAGTTGAATGACTTGATCGTCGAAGTGTTCGCAACCGCCTTCTCTACCACTAGATAAGGTCACGTACTTCTAACGGCTCGTCCAAGTATGTAGAAAACGTATGCCTAGATGTAAGTGAAGCCAAAATCTCTTTGCCACGTCACTAGTCAGAAACCGCGGTCAACAAATTGACACCATCTATAGGAAACCACGCTGTTAACTAGCAAACCCCGTGAGAAAAGGTTACCCAAAGATAATCATTTCTCCCTTAAAGAATGTTTTGTTATTGAAGAAACATGTGGAAGTTTTGAAAAAAATAAAGTTATAATCATTCTTCTTCTTTGGTTTTTTTTTATCTAAAAGGCTCATCAAAAGAAAAATGTTTTAGTTTTTCCTTGAAGAATCGATACTCAAGAAGACCCCCATTTGAAGAAAAGAGGCGTCTTCCTGAAAAGAATACTAGCAAAGAAGATGTAAATCCACAAAGTGTCGCTACACACCTTACCATAGAGATGGCAGGCATGCTGCCAACATGAGGAGAATCATGGAGCAAAATTCCACCATGCAAAAGCTCCTCTAACAAATGTAAGCACAAGAAGGTATGCATATGCCCCAAAACATACCTCCACCAGGCTTTTTCCAAGGTTTCCAAACCCAATGGAGGAAACAACAAGAACACAAGAAAGTACGGAGTGATATAGGTCAATTCTAGGGGTGTGTAAGAGAAGTTAGTCCCATTGAAATGGAAGTAAGGGTTGATGTCTCCCAAAACTGCAATGCAGACCAACCAGCAAAGAACTCATTCGATGGAGATAATAACTTACCTTCTGCTCTAAAGGGAGGCCTTAACATGAACACCTAATTTTTTAGGGTTGTTCACAATAAAAATCATACCACCTATGAAGGATTGGTAGAGTTAATGAGAGACGAAATTGTTAACAAAGAGATGATTGACCTTCGAAATCGAGTAATAGGTGAACATCTCCCTCATTAAAGGTAAAGAGGTAAAGATGCCACCCAGTGGCAGATGCATACAGGGGATCAAAATCAAACTTGCAAAAAAAATTATGAAAAACATAAAAGAATTCGATAACTTATTACAATTGTTCTCTATGCATTTTCATTCCTAACATCATCGGCATTAGTTTCAACTGAAACATCTCCAAGATTAGTTTCATTAGTTTCGTCCCTAACATTCATTTCATTACCAAGTCTGTTTTCATCTACAACATCATTTTCATCTCTTTCATCTCAAATATTACTTTCTTTAATATTTTGCTCTTCAAAAAAAAATACATTTTTAAGTTTAAAGAATTGTCAATAATTAATATAAATAAACAATTCAAGTAATCAGAAGGAAAAAAAAATTCAACCAATATTTAATATTAATAATCAATTCAAATAAACACAATTCAATAAATGCAGTCCAAATTGAAAAAAAAAAAATCATTCTAGATACATTCTATGTACACAATTCGAAAATCATCACATATAACGTAAATCATTCGAAACACATTTCAAATAAATTTGACACAATTTAATATACAAAATTTAAAAATATTCCTAAACATAAATCGGACATAATAAAAATAAAATATAAATGTAATTCAAACCCATTTTCTCTATCATTTTGATTTTTGGTCAAAATAAATATTTAGAATTATAAGTTGTTGTATTATGCCTAGTAACCACATTTCAGTTTTCAAAGGCAAAACAACTAAATTTGAGAATGCAAAACAACTTAATTTGACTATGTCTAGAGGTTCGACGAGTGAAGGTGGCGCCTAAATTGCAGTGTCGATGTGGCCGACAGTGTTCTAATGACAGCCATTTTGCATAAGTGTTAGAACAAATTGATAGTAGAAAATGAAAATTTAGGTTCAAGTAGTTGGAAATTTCATTGAAAAGGTAAAGATTTGTGAAGAAATTACAGACAATGTTTAAAGAATTAGAAGGGCTAGAATTTTTGGAATAGGGGTGAGGATGAGTCTTAAAAATGTGACAGAAAAGGCTAGATCTATTATAATTTTGTAAAAATAAAAAAAAAAATCCTAAAAAGTTGAGGGGGTCAGTGACCCCCCTTCCCTCTACCAGTGGCCCCACCCACTTATTAAACCATCAATGGCATCATTTGGGAGACATATCGTGCCCCCATCAGACCAAGTGCATGCTGCAACCATTCTTAATGCTATAATTGCTCTAGCTTATCAAGAAATTGAATCTAGTAGCTATGGAAATCAAAGGTTCAACCCCCATCAATTGGCCCTAGTAAGGCTAGAAACAATAGACCTCAACGGCCTAACAGGGATCCAGATCTACCATCAAACTCACGATCATAGTACTAGTACCGAGATATGAAAGTTGTGATAGAGTGTAATAATATATGTGCGACTAGGAGACGAGATCATCCAAACAAGGAAATTCATCTCTGCCAAGGCAGGTTGAACAACTTAGGCAAAAAGAGGCAAGGAGACCTCTAAAGAGAATCCAGCTCGCCACATGACAAATGATGAAAGAGACCTAAGGACAGAGGCAAAGAAGAGACCCCAGGCGAACGTTGATAATGCTGCTATCTAAAAAATAGATAGAATCCTACGTAGATCGTGGACGGAGAGTCTAGGAACACCCAAAGAAACTATGCCAACAGGCAAGGGAGCTTTAAATGACTAGCTACAAAATTAACAACAGACCTTCTAAGTCAGGAATGGTTGAGCCCATTACCTTCACCGAGGAGGATGCCACAGCGGTACATTATTCCCACGCTTAACTGTAGAATTTCTAACGATGGACTTTTGAAAAAGAAGGTGGACTTTGTTGATATGAGTAGTACCTATCAAATCTTTTAAGTTTTCCTGGTCTGGGTATTACACACACACACACACACTCTCTCTCTCTCTCTCTCTCTCTCTCTCTCTCTCTCTCTCTATATATATATATATATATATATATATATATATATATATATATATATATATGTATTTGTATTTGCAATAAAGAATCTCGTTTTCTACAATTTTGTTCTCTACATTCATCTTTGAAAGGTAAGGTGCTCATTGCTATTGGTAGTTTTTCCACCAAATACTTTGTTATGTTTGAATTTAATTACTTCAGTTCATTGTTCCTTCGGGAGAAATCGTGAAACTTTTTAACGCATACCTCCGGGTATTAGTTATTATTCATGTTATTTTGCAGCGTTTGTTAAAATTATCTTTTATTATGTTGTGAAAATTCTCATTTTATTTTGGTAAGAGAATTTATGCATAATTTCACATTTGATTTAAATGCTAAATAGCAAGCATCTCATTGATTATAATCCGTTATACTCATCCCTCTTTATTTATAAATTTTAGGTAAAAATTAGCATGCTAGTTCAATAGATGAATATGAATGTGAGAAACTGCCTTCTTATCATTCCGTAATTTCTCCTCCGCGGTCAAAGTTGCGGGTGTATTTTCAATTCCCAACAATGCATCATTCAAATACTATTGTGTGAGTACTGCACGCATCTCAACCTATCATATCAAAAATCTAGTATTCTAATCCAAAAGCGGAATGTCATACTTCATGGAAGTCATCACGAACAAAAATCACGAACAAATCAAACATTGCGCTCTGCAGAACTGTTGAACCTAGGCTCTGATACCACTTGTAGTGAAACAACCAAAATATCTTTTGTTAGAAGAAATATTAATATGCCTGGAGCGCTCTTAACAATGTTGAAAATACACGAATTATGTATTGATTGAGTATCACTTGATATGAAACCAACCACTGAAATGAATTGTTGAAGTTATATGGTAAATAATGAAGTATTAGATCAAGGAAAAGAATAATAAAGACAAGAAATATGACAAAGAAATTAAGAGATTTTATAAACTCAATAGTAATAGAGAAGAAAGAAAATTATAATGGATCCTATAATTCTAGTAATCTATTTTCTCACACTATGAAATTGTATAGAAGATCTTAATATTTATATGAAATATTCAAGGGATGTCTAAACTCTCATAGTAGAGTTGTTGATGAAGTAAGATGCCAAAAAATCGAGTTCAAAACGAAAAGGGAGAGAAAACGTGAAAAATTGGAACAGGTACAGGTGGCGTCTTGGCTCCAGGCGTTCTGCCCAAAATTACCCTTTTTTTGTTCCAAATTCTTTTTTCCATCCCGAATTCTGTTTCAAGTTCAATACCAATTTTCAACTCCCAATGGACTTTCAAAATAGAACTTGAACTTGACATAGGACTCCAATAGCATTCCAAACTGAATTGTTCTTGCTATGCACTTCAATTAGAATGCTTCAATTACTTCAACAAGAAACTTGGGTCACGCCCAAATTCTAACATGATTGATCCACTTTCATCACTACCAAATCACTCTCATTGTATATCTTGAACAACATTCTAACAGTATATCGTATAATCACTCTCATCGTATATCTTGAACAACATTCTAACAGTATATCGTATATGTTTGTTTAATCAAATACTAATCTTTTCTTGCAGTTTTGATAGTTTATATTCAAATGTTTTCTGTTAGGAAACATTAGACATAAAATATGCATGTAATGAACGTGTAACAGTTTCCTCATTTCCCATAAAAACAACAAAGCTAGGAGACTTTTCATGTTTTCGAAAACCACATGTTAGGCAAATTGTTGTAAACGACCTCCCTGGGCGATGATGAATAGAATTGTTTTAGTTCAGTCGGCATAGACCAAATGACTGAAGGTATATCGACACCACAATTTGGTAAACCAACCCTATAACCTAGTCGGGCCATTGGAAGCAGCCTAATCTTAATTAGTGTTGTTCATGGCCCAACCCAAACTTGGAGGCCTCTTGTATGTTCCTATTTGGGCCTTATCATCTCTTATTGGGCTCAACCTAGAATCATGCCTAATCTTATATATATTCCATGCCCATTACTGTTCAAGTTTGAGAGATATTAAAATAGCTCCCTTTTAAAGAGAAGAAAATCGACGGTTATTTTAGGCTTGCTTTGTGTTCTGCCTTTCCTGCTTCGTGCTCACTGCCTTCTCTAGCCTTGGGGGCTGGTGGCTATTATATCCTCCATTTTAAGTTTCCTTTGTGGGCTAAAAACTTGAGCAACCATTTGGAGAGTGGTGATGGTGTTTGGTTTTCACTTTGTGGTGTCGATTGGAGGTTCTGAGCCCGGATTCTTGGTGCAAAGTAGGCTCTTATTATTTACATTTGGTATCAGAGCTTGGTGGTGATCGAAATCTGAAGAGAAATCGAGGAAGGAGAAGAACCTGCCTCTCATTCTTAAAAAGGATCGAACCTTTTTTTCTTCAATTCCGACCAAACCATCAACTGCCCGGAGAAATCAAGCCTATATTCGAGCTCTGCAGATTGAGGCATTGCTGGGTGGTACAAAAAACAGCAGAAAAATCAAGCAGAAAAAAACTGTCCAGATTTTTTCTCTAAAAATCGAACCTGTAATCCTGATTTCCGGCCAAACCAGTGGTCATTTGAAGAAACCAACACCACATGATGCTTCTGCAGGTGGAGGCGAAGCTGACCTGTCGGCGCATGTGAACGGCGACGGCGCGTGGCGACGGTGCGTGGGGACTCCGGCGTGGCGCGTGAGGGCGTGTGGCTGAGATTCTGGAGACGGTTTCTTCAGGCAGTTTGTTACATTTGATTTCCTGAACGTACTGATATATTTATTTTAGTGTTTCAGGTTTTGTAGAAAATATTGGATGATTCTGCCCTTTCGGTGATCGATACAGATTCGAGGCTGTAACTGCACAACATATTTACTGAATTACTTTAGGCCATAAATTGCGGCCTAAAGCAGTAAATTCACAACTCTCGAAAATTACGGACTCAGACAAGTCCGCTCATGTAAATTGGCTGATCCTCCTTTAATTTCAGCACTAGCACGTCATCGTGTGGGGTGACAATAAGATTGGGGTTATCGTGTGGTGTAACCATTGCTTGTGCTAGAAATTAGGAATTAACTTGTTTTTTGTTTGCTATGTGTTTTTTTTCTTTTTGCTCTTTTGATTAATTACAGCATATTACCGTTTGTGATATATTGTGAGTGAAACTGTTTTATTGATTATCCTCCTAGTTGCATTGATAAGTCCCTAGAATACCTAGACCTTACCCGTTTGAAAATTTCCTTGATCTAAGATCGTGAATCTTACGAAACCCTAGAAATTTTAAAACGGTGTATATTTGCGAACCTAGGTCTACTTTGTGTGGCTTAATTGTGACTTTGTGTTTCTTATTTGAAAATGACAATGCACAATTTTGATTTGGGAAATTTTACTGGAAAAGGTGATTTTTCTATTTGGCAACAAAAAATGCGAGGTATTTTGGTTCAACAAAAAGTTTCAAAAGCCATTGATGGTAATTTTCCCGCTGATTTTTCAAAAGAACAAAAAGAAGAAGCTGATGAGCTTGCTTACACCTCTATTATTTTACACTTGTCTGACGCAGTTTTGAGAAAAGTGGGTAAACTGAAACCCACTAAAGAACTTTGGCAAAAATTAGAAGATTTGTATTTGCTTAAATCTACTCCCAACAAGCTCTACTTACTTGAGCGCTTTTTCAGTTTCAAAATGGATTCTTCAAAAGAATTTGATGACAATTTAGATGTGTTTAATAAACTTGTTCAAGATATTGTTAACTGTGGAGAGTCGGTGCCTGAAACCTACAAAGCTATTATCCTGCTGAATGCTATACCTGATATTTATTGTGAAGTGAAAAATGCTATTAAGTATGGTAGGGACACCTTGACACCTGAAATTGTCTTTGACTCCCTTAGAAGTAAAGAGATGGAGATGAGGGCTGAAAAACATGATAGGAAGAGCGGTGAGATTCACATGATGAGGGGTAGAACTCAGTTTAGGCAAAACAGTCATAATGGTTACCAAAGTAATGACGAGTCTAATAGTAATGGACATAGAAGGAAAAGCAAGGGTAAGCCTAGATCCAAATCTAGGATTAAGGAAAGGAAATGCTATGGCTGTGGGAACACGAGGCATTTTATAAAAGATTGTTGTAAAGAGAAAAATAAGCAAAAGGGTAGAGATAGAGACAAGGTGAATGTGTTGTCTTCTGATTCTGGTAATTGTTATGGTGAAGTCTATATGATTACTAGTTCTGTTGTTTCTTCAGCTGAATTGAACTTAACTGCAAATCCTCATTTTCATGAGTGGATTCTTGATTCTGGTGCATCTTTTCATGTGATATCACATAAAGATTGGTTTGAAAATTTGTATGAATCAAATGATGGGCATGTTGTGTTGTGTGACAATTATGCTTACAATGTTGTTGGCATGGGTGATATTACTTTAAAGTTTGATACTGGTTTTGTGCATACTTTAAAAGACGTTAGATATATCCCTGAATTGTCTAGAAACTTAATTTCAGTAGGAAAACATGAGAAATCTGATTTCACTGGTAAAATTGGAAATGAGATTTTGAAATTGATTAAAGGTGCACTTGTCTCTATTAAGAATATTAGAAAAAATGATATTTACATAACCACTGGGGAAGTGATGAGAGGCTTAAACTCCTCTATCTCTTCCGCCAAGTCTGATCACACACAAAAATGGCACAATAGACTTGTACATGTGGTTATTAAGGGGATTAAGCTTCTTAATGAAAAAGGTGCTTTTGGAAATGACTGTGTGTCTAATTTGTCTTTCTGTGACCATTGTGTGCTTGGTAAACATCATAAAATTATTTTCTCCAAGAGTGTTCATAAAACTAAAGGCGTGTTTGAATATGTGCATTCGGACCTGTGGGGTCCATCTAGCACTCCCACTATACTAGGAAAGTGTGGGTTTATCTCTTAAAGGATAAGTTCGACACTTTTCGTAACTTTGATAATTGGAAAAGACAAGTTGAAAACCAAACTGGTAAGAAAATTAAGTTTTTGAGAACTGATAACGGCCTAGAGTTTTGCAACACTGAATTTGATAATATGTGCAAGGAAAATGGAATAACAAGACATAAAACGGTTCCTTACACTCCCCAACAAAATGGGGTAGCGGAAAGGATGAATAGAACCATGCTTGATAAAGTGCATTGCATGATGTTAAGTTCTGGAGTCTCGAAGTCTTTTTGGGACGAAGCTGTTGTGACTACTTGTTATTTGATTAATTTGACTCCATCTGCTGCATTGAATGGTGATACTCCGCATGAAAAATGGTTTGGTAAGCTAAGTGATTAGTCCATGCTCAGAACTTTTGGCTGCACTGCTTTTTCTCATCAGAGTGAGGGAAAGCTTGAACCTAGAGCTAGGAAATGTGTTTTTCTAGGTTACCCCGAAGGTGTCAAGGGGTATAGGTTGTGGGATAGGAGCCAGAAAGGAGTTAAAATCATTGTGAGTAGAGATATTACATTCAATGAGAGGGAAATGCCATGTTTGAAAGCTGAATTTGAACCTGTGAGTGAGGAAATACAAGGTGAAGAGAGTAGTCAGCTGAAGGTGGAGTTAGGGAAACCTAGCACACTCATCCCTGTTACACAGAGTGAGGTGTAGACTCAGGAACCACAACCTGATATCGAGAATGGAGATGAAGTAGTAGTAGAAGAATACCCTGAAGAAGATAATCCTCTAGCAGACTATAACTTAGCTAGGGATAAAGAGAGGAGACAGACTAGAGCACTGGTGTGATTTGGTTATGAATCCGAGTTAGCTTTTACTCATACGAGTTATGAGGAATTAGCTGATAGGGAACCAAAGACCTTTGAAGAGGCAATGAAGAGTGAACAATCCGATGAGTGGTTTAAGGCAATGAAAGATGAGATGAGTTCTTTAGAGAAGAATCAAACTTGGGAATTAGTACCTAAACCGAAAGATAAATCTACTGTTGACTGTAAACGGGTATTTAAGGTTAAGGAGGGTACTAATGCTTCTGAACCCTTAAGGTTTAAGGCTAGGTTAGTGGCAAAAGGATACACTCAGAAAGAGGGGGCTGATTACAATGAGATTTTTTCACCAGTTGTTAAGTACACTACTATTAGGATCATACTTGCATTGGTTGCACATTTTGACTAGGAACTTGAACTTGATGTAAAAACAGCTTTTTTACACGGTGAACTTGATGAGCTAATCTTTATGAATCAAGCAAGAGGTTTTGAAGACAAATTAAAACCTAATTATGTGTGTTTCTTGAAAAGATCGTTATATGGCCTAAAACAATCACCTAGATAGCTGTATAAAAGATTTGATTCTTTTGTGCTATCTATAGGGTTTCATCGTAGCAAGTTTGATCATTGCCTTTACTTCCAACATAATGATGTTAGTAATGATTATTTGTTCTTATTACTTTATGTGGATGATATGCTCTTAGTTGGTTCATCATCTAAATGGATAAGTGATATAAAAACAAGTTTGAATGGTGAATTTGACATGAAAGATTTAGGAAAGGCTAAAAGAATCCTAGGTATGGAAATTGAAAGAGATAGGTGAAATTCTATCTTGTTTTTACATCAATCCTTATATGTTTCAAAAGTGTTAAAGAAATTTGGCATGCATGATTGCAAATCTGTTACATTACCTTTAGCTAGTCACTTTGTATTATCTAAAGATCAAGCTCCATGTAATGAAAAGGAAGTAGAATACATGAGTAGAATACCTTATTCAAATGTGATTGGTTCTGTTATGTACCTGATGGTTTGCACTAGACCTGATTTAGCTTTCGCTGTGAGCACACTTAGTAGATATATGTCTAATCCTGGTCCTGAGCACTGGGAAGCCTTAAAATGGATGTTAAGGTATTTAAAGGGTACATGTAATGTAGGTCTAAAGTTTGGTGTTAATAACGATGGTGTTAAACTGAAAGGATATGTTGATGCTGACTATGCTGGGGATAGGGATAACAGGAAATCCACTTCTGCTTATGTGTTTACCTTGTCTAATTCTTGTGTTAGTTGGAAATCACAGTTACAACACATAGTTGCACTATCCACGACAGAATCTGAATACATTGCTACTACTGAAGCTATTAAAGAAGCTTTATGGCTTAGAGGCCTTTTACATGAACTGTGTGTTCTAAATGATTATGTGGTAGTATATTCAGATAGTCAGTCTTCTATACATCTATGTAAGAATCCTGTTTTTCACGAACGCACCAAACACATTGATGTTAGACTACATTTCATTAGAGATATTGTGTCTCAAGAAGTTGTAAGGCTTGAGAAAATACACACAAAATATAATCCCTCAGACATGGGTACTAAGGTGTTACCTTTGGTGAAGTTTAGAAGTTGCAAAGATCTTCTAAATATCGGTGGAGGCAAATGACTTCCAATTTTATTGGTTCTCCTTTTATGGATTATTACTAACGTTTAGTAATTTCTTCTTTGCAGGTCCTTTGACACCAAGGTGGAGGTTTGTTAGGCAAATTGTTGTCAAATGACCTCCCTGGGCGATGATGAATAGAATTGTTTTAGTTCAATCGGCATAGACCCAATGACTAAAGGTATAACACCACAATTTGGTAAACCAACCCTATAACCTAGTTGGGCCATTGGAAGCAGCCTAATCTTAATTAGTGATGCTCATGGCCCAACCCAAACTTGGAGGGCTCTTGTATGTTGATAGCCCACTTATTTGTTCCTATTTGGGCCTTATCATCTCTTATTGGGCTTAACCTAGAATCATGCCTAATCCTATATATATTCCATGCCCATTACTGCTCAAGCTTGAGAGATATTAAAATAGCTCCCTTTCAACAGAGAAGAAAACCGACGGTTATTTTAGGCTTGCTTTGTGTTCTGCCTTTCCTGCTTCGTGCTCACTGCCTTTTCTCTAGCCTTGGTGGCTTGTGGCTGTTATATCCTCCATTTCAAGTTTCATTTGTGGGTTAAAAACTTAGAGTAACCGTTTGGAGTAGTGGTGGTGTTTGGGTTTTCACTTTGTGGTGTCGATTGGAGGTTCTGAGCCCGGATTCTTGGTGGAAAGTAGGCTCTTATTATTCACACCACAAACCGAAATGCTTAATTTATTACAGCAGGATATGATGTATACAAAATTACTACTACCATCCTCTTCTTTCTTGGGCGTTTTTATTTTTCAGAGATAAAAAGAATGTGACAATTGGTGACTTTGAGGTCATTCTTCAATTTCAAGTGCTGATTAGTTCTTATCCTTTTTGGCAGTGGCTCATGTGTGTCTGTTCTTCGCTCTTCCACAAAGCAGGGCATTTTTTGGAATAGGATACTCATCCCTAACTGACTGAACTGGTGTATACACTCGCAGGTAAAATTGTTGTCCAAGGTACTGCCTTGCCCAAAACTGACTCCTTAAGTTCCACATGCCCACATTGTCGAGTGCCACATAAACCGCAGTCCATGACATTGGATAGACCTGTGATGTACAAAAGTTAGTTTCGCATAACTCAAACTCGTTTTGCTTAAGTGAATTTAGAATCTGATTTTCACCTGCGTTGTGCATCGAGAAACTGCATCTATAAGATTATACTGTTTCCGACTCTTTGGCGTCCACGGGCCGCCATCCATTCTGCAGTGCAAGAAAACGTTAGATGCGCTTACAGAAAACTCAGAAATACGTTTTTGTCTTATATGGAAAGTTATAATTCGTCACCCTAAATTGAAATGTAATATTAATATGCACACACCCGACTACGAAGAAATTATATCCATCAAGGTGCCAGCTTTGGACGATGTTTTCACGATTCTCAAACACTATCTCCACAAATGCTTTGTGGTCTGCTCCCATAACTGATGTGTCGGTGTGTATGCTTTGGCCTCTTGGATTGTCAGGGATACTTCCAATGCGGAATACCCCGCCAATCTTGTAGTAGTCTGCCAGCTTAAGCGGCGTATCCGCTTCGACAAATGACACGCCATTAACTGCATAACGCTGTTTGTGATTGACTAGACCAGCTGAATTAGCTAGTTTGATTGTTCTGGAAACTTTGATTTGACCATAGTGGTACGAGCCTTGAGGGTTCGGTCTTGGACCACTTGCAGTGAGGTTAGTCCTGAAAATAGTAATGGAAAATGAGCAACAAAAACCGTTGCTTAGAAAATGAAATCATGTTTTGTTTGTTTGCCTTGTTCTCTTTCATAATGAGACATTAATGGAATTTGTATCTTTTTAATTCTACACAGGTATGCATTTCCTTGCTCAATTCCATGATTTTATAATAGTGGAATGTACCTGATGGAACGAGCTTGTTTAAGTGACCAATCAATTTCGGTTGTTGGTCCTCCTGGAGGTGGTCCAGACACCGGTTTTCTGGAGTTGCTGTAGTGAAGAACAGCAGTAGAGGTGAGGATCTGGCTCGTGAAACGTGTGGAAATGGCTATGTAGTAGTCTTTTGCGTTCTGATCAGCTGTAACTAACACGGAATAGGATTGACCGACGTGGATATCGAGAGACGATAAGGTTGTTTGGATAGTGTGAGTCCCCTCAACTTCAACTAACTTCATTTTGTGTCCCTCAACTCGAAAGTTCAGTGAATTTTGCAGTCCCACATTTGATATCCTGAACCTGTAAGTTTTTCCTTGAAAACACATTCATATCTCCCATATTTTAGCAGAATTTCAAATCTTATCTATGCACAGATAAAATAGCTCAACCACTGTTTGTTACCTGGTTCAACGGTGAATGATGAGCCGTTGGGACCACGGCCATTGATTAGGATGCCGTCAGGGAACTTAAGCCTCCTACCATAGTCTAAAATAGCCTTGAGTACCTTCAATTTTAGTACAACATAAATTTGTTTCGTCACATAAATGCTCCTTCTTGATTATGCGAGGCGCCAACAAATTTTATCTGAAATACCTTGTGATTTATTTTGTACCAGTCTCCAATTAGGACGGTGTAGTCCCCATCTGGCTCAGGGAATGGTACAGGAATTCTCGGCCTACTGAGAATCCTAATTCCTCCAAATCCACCAGCAGCCTTATTAAATGCAAGAGATGGAAAATAGAAAAAGCTTCCTATTTGATCTTTGACCTGGATTTTGTAAGTGAAGTTCTTGCCAGGAGGAATGGGACAATTTGTTCCATAAACTCCATCCTGGAATGAATTCTTCCTCTGCTGAACTCCATTCCTGTATAGTATGACATAACATAAAAATTCCATTCATAAACATATAGTTCAAGATTTTACAGGTACAACTTAGTCCATAATTACCATTTAGGTTGGAAGTCCACTTCTTTCTTCTTTTCAACATTTATATTCCAACAATTTGATGTGCATTTTTAAATTGCCCTTGGAAAAAAATTATTTATATAATCAATCCTAAATCTATTTGCTACAAGACTTAGTTTGTTGTTATAGTTGTCTCACCATCTGTTGCGCCGCATTGTGAAACTTTAGGACTTTTATGCTAAGGTTTGATATATAGCACCAAATTAATAGATGGAAAAGCCACATGTGGATGTGAAGAAATTGATGGCAATTAATTATGCCATTAATTGTCACTAGCCTAGAATTAGAGTTTGATAGGCGAGTTTTCGTTTTTATTGAAGTAAAAAATTTGTTGCGTCCGGATTTACTCGACAATTCATACGGCGACTTCACAGCTGCCAAAGAAGCCTGATACTTGAAACAAAAGAGTCGAAGTTGTTAGAATTTGGGTGCGACCCGAATTCTTTGTTTGAAGTATTGAAAATTCTAATTGAAGTACACGTCAAAAAGAATTCAGTTTGGAATGCAATTGGAGTCCTATATCAAGTTGAAATTCTATTTTGAAATCCCATTGGGAGTTGAAATTTCTTATCCATCATTTGGACATGTCAAGATCAACACCGAAGGTTGTTTCAAGAATTAGTTTACGAGTGTGGGAGGCATCATCAGGGACTATGCAGGAAATTGTATCAAGAATTTTTCAGCTTCATATGGACAATGTACGATTTTAGAGGCGGAACTCAGGGCTATTCGTGATGGGATACTACTAGTTAGAGATCTTGGTTTGTCAGATATTTAGATTGAGTCAGACTCGACTGTTGCTATTCACTGCATCACCAAAGGTGGTAGACTGTGGCCTATCCAGGGGATACTTAGACAGATTGCAGATATCGTTTCTTTCGGTAGAGATATGGTTTCCCACATCTTCAGAGAAGGGAACCAATTTGCACATGCACTTGCTACCGAGGGTTGGCATCATCGTAGATACCAGGACTATGGACTAGCCGACGTATCACGATATATCAGGGCACTTGTTCAGATTGATAGATATGTTTGCCCAACACTAAAGTTTAGGTATTTGTATTTTGCTTTTACTTTTATTTTTGCTTTAACTTGTTCCATTTGTAAGGGAAGTAGTACTCATTTTTTACTGCTTTTCTTTTATTCTTTACTTTCACTGTCAGGAAAGTAATACTTTCTTCTTTATTGATTTCATTTATATCATTTATAACTGCGGTATTCTTCCATCACAAGTGAGGACATATTAATAAAATTCTGGAGGTATCGCCCTCCTTTCACCAAAAAAAAAAATTAATTCTTCTCTTTATTATTCTTTTGTTTGATCTAATACTTCATTATTAGTCATATGACTTCAACAATTCATTCTGGTGGTTGGTTTCATATCAAGTGGTATCGAGCGATACGTGAACCTTGAATTCCCAACAATTGGTATCAGAGATTATGGGCATAATTAAAACAACAAGTTCCGAATTTGAAAAAAAATCTCATCTCGTTGCCTATCCTTGATTCAAAAGGTTATGAGTTCTTTGGTGGAGGTGAAGGTTTGAAGGTTTGTATGGGTGCCCAGGTTGTGTTTGAGGGATATAAAAGGTCTCAGTTATACATCTTGTGGAGTCTTATAGAATCTAAAAGAGTCAATCAGTACAGGTTCAATACCGTGGTAGACATTCAGTTTGGTACAATACCTTTCGGATTTGAAAAATACAGGGAAATATGGATAATGCCGATTTGCCACCATCACCTGCGGTGCCATTGTATTCAATTGCTAGGGACAGACCCAGTGGAAAATGGTATGTGGATGCTGATTTTGTTGAACATACTTTAAGTGGAGTAGAAGGTGTACAATCTAGCAAGTGGCCTTTTTTTAAAAGCATTTGAGTTTTATTCTGCTTTGAGGTGTGTTACAACTCATTTTGGTAAATTATAGAATCATTATTTTTTTTAAGAATATGAGATAATTCTACAAAAGTATTGTTTGAATTCATTGGAAGAGGTGGAGTATTGTGTTTTGTTGAAAAAATTATTTTTTTTGTTATTGTTGAAGAAACCAGTTCATTCCTTGATGGAATTCGTGTCAAGGTGGAAATTGTTAAAATTTGAGTGTGACCCGAATTCCTTGTTTGAAGTATTGAAAATTCTAATTAAAGTGCACATCAAAAAAAATTCAATTTGGAATGCTATTGGAGTTCTATTTTGAAAGCCCATTGGGAGTTAAAATTTGTTTTGGACTCGATTTTTTATTATCCTACTTTATCAACAACTCTATTAGGAGAGTTTGGACATCCCCTACATATTCTTTATAAATATTATGTTCTTCTATAGAATTTCTAGTGTGAGAAAATAGATTACTAGAATTATAGGATTCATTGTAATTTTCTTTCTTCTCGATTATTCTTGAGTCGATAAAATCTCTTAATTCCTCTACCATATTTCTTGTCTTTATTATTCTTTTGCTTGATCTAATACTTCATTATTTGTCATAAAACATCAACAATTCATTCAGTGGTTGGTTTCATATCAAGTGGTATCGAACAATACGTGACCCTTCAATTCCAAACAATTGGTATCAGAAATTCTTGGCATAATTAATACAATAGAAGTAAATACAAAAAACAAAGGAAGTAATTTCTTGCTATCCATGCAAATTAGTCATAGTTTGGGATAGCTTTTAGAGTTGTAATTGTGCTGGTTTTAGGTGTTTGGTAGTTAAAAGTGAATTATGAATTGCATAGCAGTAATGAGAAACGAGGTAAGGTTGAAAGTGAAATAAAGTATGTTTTGGACGTAATATTTATCCCTAACAAACCACAAAATTTGGCCCCTGTTTGACAACCATGCTTTGGGTAAAATGGAGTTTTGACTAGAGATTTTTTAGAGAATGCGTGCTTAAAAAGTAGGGAAATTTTGGATTTATGTGTAAAATATTTTATTATGTAAATATAATTGAAAATAAGTATGTAGAAAAATAGTTTTGAAATAATGGTTGTCCAGCAGTGATATTTGTTCCACGATGAGATAGATACTGACCATGAGAAAAGAAACGGCTCTGGCAAGTTATTGTGTACATTGATAATGAGATAGTCGTTAGTAACAGCATGTATATCCGGTCCAGGAAACTGGCCGTTTATGAGAATTCCCTGCAATTTTGCATGTAATACAGTGAAAAACGACGAATAATTCACTTGATTGATAGTCCACCTTATCAAACATGTTCCGTATATGTACCAACCAACCTGTTGAGCAATGCCTAAAGGGTAGATGTCTCCATAGGTGATGTTCCAAGTGAAGAACCTGTAAGGATCCTCAGCACTCACAACAGCTAAAACAGATAGAATGGCACAGATATACCACATTTCTCAACACGTACGTTCTTGCCACCACTCGTCTCGAGTGAAAGAAAACAAGTATATATGCACAGAAAAGGGGTGCATAATTTATATTGGAAACTTAACTGATTGATGAAGCAACTAATGAACTGGAAACAGAACGAAATTCACATTCATGCGGTGTTTGCAGTTTGTATGAACAAAAGAGACGTCAAAGAAGTGATGTGCTGTTGGTTGAGACTACCACTTTACGTTATGGGTCGGGTTTCTTTTTCCCCTTGCAATTATTTACCTATGGGAAAACTACACGTGTCATGAAACTTTATGAACTGACAAGAATGCCCCTGTTGTACAAGAAAATGTCCCAACTGGTTGGAAACTTAGCATGTCCGTGATAATGCACCGAATTTTCATATAACTCGGCTTTTTTCATTTGACCGCAGACGCGTATAAACAGGCATTACAAGATTTGGAGATAGATTATACGCTGTTTACACTTTAAATAATGACATAAATTTTGACTTTACTTCTATTTGTGGCAAATATGGCAAAATAAATCACAGGATTTTGTTTTTCATCTTCTTTTTGGAATATAAAAGTAACTTTCATTATTGTTAAGTCTTGTAAACGAAACAAAACAAGAAATACAATTAATCAAGAATTTAACACCCAACTCAGCAAAGAGTAGAAAATGCAGCTTTGTGGGATATTGTATTCCCTCGCGAGGAATAAAGCAATAAGAACTACATTCAACATATATAAACAACAAAATAGCTGCACTTCGAGGACATCTAAAAAATTTCATGGGAGGCTTGTACGATTCGGAGAGTCAAACTCCATGTTCTATATGACACCCCAAATCTAAAACTTTAGACTTAGAAGTGCCAACTTTTAATTGGCTTTAAAAATCGTAAGGAAAAAAAAATATTTTTAAACATTATAAACATCAATGATATTCATTAACAAATAAATTGTAGAAATAATATGATATTAAATGTCCTTATTTATAGTCAAAATAATTTTGGAAGAACTTAGAGCCCGTTTGTTTTCGATTAAAATTTAATTAAAATTGAAAATATGGTCGTTATTGGGTCTCACTCATCTAATAAAAGTCAACAATAACAGCTAATTTTTCAATTTTAATCCGATTTTAATCTCCACCGAACATGCCCTTAATAGTTTGAATAATTTAAAGTAATTAAATGAAGATAATTCAAATAGCTTAATGGAAGGTGTTTTATTTTGGAAATACAGCTTTAGCTTAAAATTATTGAGTCTGTCCAATTGTTTATTATAGTAAATTATATAAAAATTTACTTCCAATGTGATGTGTAGGTTCAACCTCAAATAAATAAAACATAAAATTTATATTTAATTTAAGGGAAGAATATATAAGTTAGGCCTTAACTATACCCCAATTCAATTTTTAGAGAAAATGTTTAAAAGTTTAGAACCCAAATGATAAATAATATATATTAATCTAATGATATATTATATATCTAATAAATATCCATCATAATATTCGACCTTGTCCAATCTCTCTCCAACTTTAGTCTTTATCTACGGACTCACACCAACAACAGCCACAGTTGTTGGCATTGACCCGTATCTATACTCTCTCACATCACGGTGATAGTACAGATCTAGATAAAGGAGCTCGACTCGAGATTCATGAGTACATCATCTCAAAAGTAGCGACTTGCTTGGATTTTTAGTTTAGCAAAATATCTACGAGAATCGACGGATTATCTAATTGACTTCAATTTAGATAATTGATTGGTGTTAGGATAATTGAAGGAATGAGATTTTTGAACAGTAGAGAACTGGTCCATTTATGCAGTGTAAATTTGATTCAGATGTTTGATTTATGATCACATTCAGTGTAAATTTGTAAACTTTTAGTGGTGTGATTTAAACTACATGTAAATTGTTACATTTGATGTTGATTCAATGGTCTGTGACCAATTTTCTTGGATTTGTGACTTGTAGATATTGATATATTACATATACAAAATGAACAGTGAGCTGTAACGTATAAATTGTGACATATGAACTTGAATTTGTGATATGTTATCAATGCACAAATACACGTGACATCTAATTTGTGACAAATTAATATTGATGTGTAATATGTTGATATTGATCTTTAACCTATACAATATGACGTGTGACTTATGAATAGTGACATGTGAACTGTAACATGTGACTAGTGATCTATGACCAATTCTATTTGATCTTGACCTATGAATATTAATCTGTGACCTATGCACGATGACCCGCAACATGTACTTGTGCAATGTGACCCGTGAATAAAGATCAGTGATCTGTAATCAGTTCTGTTTAATCCGTGATCTGTGCACAATGACCTATAACCTGTAACTATTACCCATATTATTATTGTTATTTTCAATAAGACCCTTCAAATCCAATTGAACAACAACAAATCTCATAAGTTTCTCTCTTCATAAACCCACTACTGTAAATATCACCTCTCCCTATATATCTCAATCTTCAAAATCGGTAATTTCCCATAGGTTTTTTTTTTTATTTTTCTGCTAATTTTTTCATATCTAGTTTTAAGCTGAAACATGCACGCATTTTTCTCTCAACAAAATTAATTTTTTGAACCAGGAATTTGGTCTTTAAAACCTGAGTAGCCTTTAAACCTAAATTTACAGTAACATGGATACTTCAAGATTTTCTATAATGATCCGAACAAAAGGACATTGATCCATTTCTGTAATAATTCAGAGTTTAAAGAGTTAGAGAGTAATAATTGTTGACATATGATTAGTTCCACTTGTTTTGATTATAACAAACAATATACTTATGGTTCTAACATATCTAGTTTCTTGAGTTTTCAGGTACAAATATCTCTAAAATATTCAAATGTACAAATCGTCATCAGTGAAGAGTGTGCAAACAGAAGAGACTCGAAGAGAACAAGAATCATAAAGACCAGTATTTAGAAGTTATTTATCGAAACCTCGTTTATATGTAAAGGTATACTCATCAATTCTTAGCAAAGCAAATAAAGCTCAAACTATGTTTCATAATTCATCACGTGCATAAAAACATTTTTAAAAATGAAGATGATTTTGGAAAATGAACATTTTTGATATATAGTAAACTAACTCCAAAATCCAGTCATTTCGGTCAACCAAAGTATGTTTCGATCGACTGATTTGATCGACCAAAGTATGTTTCGGTCGACCAGTTTGATCAACCGAAGAATCAACCGAAACTCCAACGGTTTGATTTTTGTAACGGCTATATCACACTTCGGTCGACCGAACTTACACAACCGAAAGTGACCGATTTGCTCTATAAATACTCACCTCTCTTTGCATTCAACTTTAACGACTTACAAGAAATTTTAGAAAGGTCATTCATTGAATATCATTGAGATTACTTAAGTTTAAATTTTATTTCATCTATTTCTTGATTGATTCAACCTATTTCATTCATCTTATCAAGAAATATATTTTGCAAAGAATTTTTCACAACTTCATCTACTCTTCATTCTTGAGAAAAGTTTTCTTTGCCAACACTTTGATTTAAGTATAAATCTTTCTTCATACTTAACTTGTAATATTTGTTGAGAGAGATTATTGGCTTGAAAGTTAAGAAATAAAAACTCATACTACTTCACTATCAATTATTCATCAAAGTTTTTCTTCATAAACATTTGAGCTTTATTACTTGTTAACTATTGAAGTGTTATCCTAACTCTCTAAATACTTAACTTGATTATATCATTTGTTAAGAGAGTTCTTTCAATTGTAAAATTATAATTTATACTTTGGTGGTTTCGAGAGTCTTGTGAAAACTCGATTGTATTAAGGATAAGTGCTCATTGTTGAAAATCACTTAAGGATAGGTGCTCTTTGTTGTAAGTTATCTAAGAATAAGTACTTCTTGTTGTAAGTCACTTAAGGATCGGTACTCCTTGTTTGTAAGTTACCATTATAGTGCATTTGACTTTACTCGTGACGGAGAGTTGGTAATGGGAACGTAGAACACATTGTGTATCGAACCCCATTAAATTGATTTGTTAACTTTACATATTATCGCACTTTACTTTACATTGCCATTTATATTGTGTTATATTCTTACTTGAATTAAGATATCAATCTTGCATATTTAATTCTAGTATTATACTTTGCATTCATATCTTGTGTATTGTAGTGTTTTGAGACTAAGTGTCGAAAAAGTTTCAAAAACCAATTCACCCCCCTCTTGGTTAGTTATTCTTGGGTTATAAATTGGTATCAGAGTTTAGGTGCACATCTTTAAGATTTCACTATCTTGTGTTATGACTAATCTGTTATGACTAATCTTAATATTGAGAGGCATTCTACAAATCGTCCTCTTTTATTTGATGGTGCACATTATAATTATTGGAAAACTAGAATGATGATTTATATTCAATCAATTGATTATAATGTTTGGGAGCTTATTGAATTTGGTCATCATAAGCTTACTATGGTTATTAAAGTAGATGAAAATTCGGACCAAATTATTCTAAAGCCTAGAGAAGAATATGATGAGGATAATAAAAGAAAATTGTCATTAAATGCTAGAGCCAAAAATCTTATTTATTGTGCTTTGTACATAAATGATTTTAATCGTATTAGCACATGTGATTCCGCATATGATATTTGGCATGCATTAGAAATTCCACACATGGGCACAAATAAAGTTAAAGAAACTAAGATAAATCTCTTGTTTAAAAACTTTGAAAACTTCTTTATGAAACAAGATGAACACATTGCTAGCATGATTACTCGATTTACCGATATTGTTAATGGCCTTAAAGGCTTTGCTTGAAAATTTTACTAATGGTGAACTTGTGAGCAAAATTCTTAGGTCTCTCTTGGAAGATTGGGATTCATTAAGAATGTTGATAGAAAACACCAAAGATGTCAACACATATCCTTTAGAAGAGCTCTATGGAACCTTGATGACTTATGAGCTAAATCATGCCGAAATAAAGGAGAAATCAAGAAAAGCAAAAGAGGAAGAAAAGAAGGATTCTCATAAAAGGCAAATAGCTTTAAAATCATCAAATGATGAAGAAGCCTCAAATTCAAACATGAGTGATGAGGAGGTCGATGATCTTGTTCTCCTTGTCAAGAAGTGGAGAGGTTTTTGCAACAACCGTCGATTCCAAAAGAAAGAAGACAAAGGTGAGGAAAAGAACAAGAAGATTGTATACTATGATTGTGACAAACCCGGTCACAAAAGAATTGAGTGTCCAAACAAAGAAAATTCTTCAAGAAGAAAGCTCTACAAGCCACTTGGGATGATAGTGATGATGAGCAAGAAGAAGATGAAAGTCAAGATGAAGTTGTAAACATGTGCTTCATGGCCATGGAGGATGAGGCAAACACAAATAACACTCTTTCTTACGATGAATTATCTACTTCATATGATGAAAATAAGTAGTGCTTTTGAAAAACTTGCTCTCAAATACTCTACACTCAAAAAGCAACATATTCTATTGAAAATGAAGACCAAAAAGCTTTTAGAAACTCAAAAGGATTTTGAGAAGAAAAATGATGATCATGAACTCCTAATCAAAGAAAATGTTTTTCTAAAAGAAAAGGTCATTGATTTAACTAACATTGTGCACAAATTCACACAAGGAAAGAAAAATTTTGAGTTAATGCTTGGGAAACAAAATGTGTCTTTGATAGAAGTGGTATTGGATACAAACCTTCTCTAAAACAAAAATCTCGTGAAAACATGTTTGTCAAATCTTCTAACACCACATGTAGTTTTTGTAACAAATTTGGACACATAGCTTTTAATTGTTCAATCAAAAAGAAATTACATTTTCAAAGAAATAAGTGGGTTCAAAGGTTCACTAGCACTAACTATCAATGACCCAAAGTTAAATGGGTACCAAAATTAAAATTTGAATCAACTCTTGTAGGTGTTTTCAAAGAAATAGAGCAATTGGTTCTTGGATAGTGGTCACTCAAAACACATGACCGGAGACAAAACATTATTGTCAAGCTTCAAAAGAAAAGATGGAGGCAATGTCACATTTGGAGATAATGCTAAAGGAAAAATCATAGGTATTGAAAATTTTGGTAATCCTTCATCTCCATCTATTGAAAATATTTTGTTAGTAGATAATCTCAAACATAACGTGCTAAACATTAGTCAATTATGTGATAAAGGTTATCATATCAAATTTGATTATTCGAAATGCCTTATTAAGGATGCTACATCGTAAGAGGTGTTGTTCATGGGTAGCCAATGTAAAGATGTTCATGTCATCAATATTGAATTTGAACTTTGAAGATGATATTTGGTTATGGCCTAGAAGATTAGGTCATGTCAGTATAGACCTAATTTCAAAAATTTCAAAAAAATTTTTTGCTAAAGGCCTACCAATTTTGAAATTTGAAAAGGACAAAATTTGTGATACTTGTCAATTTGGAAAATAAACTAAAACCTCTTTCAAAACAAAACAATTCTCTTCAATTACAAAACATTTACAACTTCTTCACATTGATATTTTTGTACCTTCTAAAACCGCAAGTTTAAGTGGTAAGCATTATGCATTCGTTATAGTTGATGACTTTTCAAGATTCATTTGGGGTTTTTTTTTTGAACTTGAAGAATGAAGTTTTAAGAGTATTTAAATATTTTTGTAAAAAGGTTCAAAATGAAAAAGGGTATTCTATCACAACCATTAGAAGTGACCACGGTGGAGAATTTGATAATATTGCTTTTGATGATTTATGAGAAGAAAATGGATATGAACATCATTTTTTGGCTCATAGAACTCCTCAACAAATTAGTGTAGTAGAACGAAAGAATCGTACATTACAAGAAATGGCTAGGACCATGTTAAATGAAAATAATTTACCCAAATATTTTTGGCCCGAAGCCGTCAACACCGCTTGCTACATTATGAATAGAGTTTTGGTAAGTCGAAAGAACACCAAAACTCATATTGGAAATATAGAGTTCCTAACATTAGTTATTTTAAAGTTTTTGGTTGCAAATGTTTTATATTTAATACAAAAGAAAATTTGGGAAAATCTGATTCAAAATCCGATGTTGGAATTTTCCTTGGATATTCACCTACTATCAAAACTTATAGAATTTTCAACAAAAGAACTTTAGTAGTAGAAGAATCCATGCATGTTACTTTTGATGAAACTAATTCTCATGATCAAGAGAAAGGTATTAATGTAGGTTTGGAACCCCCTCTTGAGCAAATGAATATTCAAGATCAAAGTAAGGAATATCCTAAAGAAGTTGAAGATAAAGACTTGGAAGAACAAATTCCCCAACAAGGAGAGGAAGAAACCTCCAAGAATCAAAGTGATCCAATACTCTCCATTGAATGGAAGTTTGTTCCCTTACACCCAAATGAGCTTATCATTGGTGATCCTTCCAAAGGTGTAACACCTAGAAATTCTACCAAAAGCTTTCTAAATAATTGTGCTTTTATTTCTCAAATTGAACCAAAGAACTTTAAAGAAGTCGGACTTGATGAGTTTTGGATTATTGCAATACAAGAAGAATTAAATCAATTTGAGAGGAATCGTGTTTGGGATTTGGTTGATAGACCAAATGATCAAACCATTATTGGTACAACATCGGATTTTTGAAACAAACGAGATGAAAATGGAATTGTTGTGCGTAATAAGGCTAGATTAATGGCTCAAGGTTACAATCAAGAAGAAGGTATAAATTTCGAAGAAACCTTTACACCGGTTGCTAGATTAGAGTCTATTCGCATGCTTCTCGCTTTTGCTTGTTATAAAACTTTACTCTCTATGAAATGGATATAAAGAGTGTATTTTTAAACGGTTTCATTCAAGAAGAGGTTTATGTTAAACAACCTCCCGATTTCAAAAATCACAAATTTGGCACAAAAAGGGTTTAAACTTAGAAAAGCTCTATATGGTTTGAAACAAGCTCCTAGAGCTTGGTATGAAAGATTAAGTAAATTTCTTATTTCAAATGGTTTTCAAATGAAAAATGCGGATACTACACTCTTTATCAAAACCAACAAGAATGACATGATTGTTGTGCAAATTTACGTTGATAATATTATCTTTGGTACAACTAATATTTTCCTCTGTGAAGAGTTTTCAAAATGCATGAGCAATGAATTCGAAATGAGCATGATGGGAGAACTAAAATTCTTTCTTGGACATCAAATCAAACAAACTAATAAAAGCATCTTCATTAGCCAAACAAAATATATCATAGACATGCTCAAGAAATTCGAATTTGAAGATTTGAAACCGATGAATACTCCAATTAGTACATCAATCAAATTGGATAAAGACGAGAACAGCACTTCAATTGATGTAACAAAATATCGAGGTATGATCGGATCTCTTCTTTATTTAACTGCTGTTAGACCCGATATAATGTTTAGTATTTGCTTATGTGCTAGATTTCAATCCAATCCTAAAGAATCACATCTAAGTGCTTTAAAATGAATATTTAGATATTTATGTGGTACTAGGACATTAGGCCTTTGGTATCCAAAAGGCACACACATTGACCTTATTAGCTTTTCGGATACCGATTGGGTGGGTTCCACTATTGATCGTAAAAGTACAAGCAGAAATTGTCACTTTCTAGACTTTACACTTGTGTCATGGTTAAGTAAAAAACAAAATTTCGTTGCACTATCAAACACCGAATCCGAATATATCTCGATCGTTAGTTGTTGTACTCAAGTTTTATGGATGAAAAAAACCCTCTGTGATTATCATTTAACTTTTGATAATACTCCTATTATGTGTGATAACACTAGTGTTATAAATTTGTCAAAAAATTCCATCTTACACTCTCGCACAAAACATATCGAAATTCGACATCATTTTTTTAGAGATCGTGTGCAAAAAGGTTATATTTGTTTACAAGTTGTCGCACCGATAAACAATTGGCCGACATTCTTACTAAACCTCTTGCTCTCGAGAGATTTTCTTATATACGAAGAGATTTAGGTATTATTGATGAATCTGACATATGTGAATAATGAAAATTACATGTAACTTGTTGGTACAATCAGTTTTGTCGCTCTGGTGATCACCAAAATCGATTGCGTTAAACATATCTCAACACAGCTCTTTCAGTTGACCATTGGATGAATCGATTCACTTTTTCGGTCGACCATCAACCCGACCAAAGCCTCCTACAGCCATTACATTTTTTTCTTCTTCTTTCGGTCGACCAATGGATCGATCAAAATATTTTTCGGTCGATCGAAAACTCCTACAACTGGCCAAAAATTTTCCCTGCAAACTTTCGATCAATCGAAGTTTATATCGGTCGACCGAAACCTTCGCGTTTCACAGCTTTTAAAATCAAAACCCAACACCGAAAATCACCACTTTAAACCCTAAATCGCGATTTCTTCATCTCCTCTCTTCAAATTTCAATTTTTCCATCAAAATTGCTTCAATATTTTGTTAAATCCATCGCATTCATTAGATTTTCTCATCAAATCTCAAGGATCTACCTCATTTTCATCAAGAAATTTCACAAATTAGGGTTTTTGGCATCCACACTCGAAAATTCTCCATTCTACCTCAAAACTCGTTACAAATCCAGTTAAAGCTTAACCCCATTTCAAAAATCTTCATTTCATTTCAAAAAATCTTACAAAAATCTTGCAATTCATTCATTTGTCACCTGCAAAATTGAAATACCAAAAATTTCATCCTTTGCTCTAAGAATTCGATTCGACCATGCCTCCGAAGAAGAAATCAAGGAAAGGAGAAAGAAGCTCGTTGAGGCAGACACACCCATGCCTGATCACTTCACCGATTGCCCCATTTTAATTGGTAAGTCCATTCATGTTTTCGAATTCTATATTCAATCTCCTTCACTTAAGATAAAAGACTACTTTGAGGGTATAGGATGGAAAAATATTATTTCTATCTCCGACATTGACTATCCTAGACTAATTCATGATTTTTATCGTAATCTATCATTCTATTCCCAACATGTTACATGCACACTTAAGGGTAAACGTATCACTCTCAATAGGCCTACTCTTCGGACTATACTTGAGTTATAGGAATGTGAAAATTACGCTTATGTCCAAAATTATTCGGTCAGATTTGAAGGCTATGACGAACTTGAAGCCTGTTGTCGGGTCACCGACTGACCATTAACTCCTAAAATGTCTTTAAACCTAGACCAGCTCACTATTCCCTGTAAAGTTCTTCATCATGCGATTGCACACATTATCGTCCCTATGAGTGGCCATTTTGAAGAAGTCCATCATCTTGATTTATTTATTCTGGACTCACTCCTTGTTGGTCGCAAATTAGACTTTTCCTACATCTTCTTGAAACATATTCCGCATGTCCACTCCTCTTCTCGAATCCTAGGTCTACCCTATGGCATGCTTCTCACAAAAAATTTTCAACACTTTAACGTGCCATTAGATGATGAACCTATTCTTTAGCCGAAACACACCGATATCATTAACATTAAAACCCTTAGTCGCGTGAAAATTGTCAAAGGTGATGGGCAATGGGTGTGTCACAATCAAGACTTCGACAATGCTTCAGGCCCTACTACTTTGCCATTTACCGAGAAAGAGGCAGAAGAAGAGCGTGATGATAATGATGGTGGTGATGGCGATACTGCACCGCGGGCACGACATAGGTCTACTTCACATGTCGCACCGACCTACAGCCAACAATTATCTGAAGATCAATTCAACATCCTCCAAGGACGCATTGATTCTCTTACTACCACCGTTACTAGCCAGATGGATGCTCTTGAGCCTCGAATTGAACAAATGAGTCTCTCACAAGAGGCCTTCTTTGAACATATGTATTCCATCTATCCTCGCGGCCTTCTTCCTCCGATGGAAGATTGATCATGTCTAAGGGGAAAAATGGACTATTTGCTAATTTTGATTTGAATTGCTAAGACTTCTAATATAACTTTGAGTTATACTTCATGATAACTTCTAATATGATCTATGATCTGCTTTCACTATGTTTGATCTATTGATTTGGAAATATGACTTTGAATTGTTGAGACTTCCAATATAACTTTGATTTATGCTTTATAAAATGATCTATGATCCACTTTCATATTTAATTGGAAAATGTATTCATGAGTAAAAGATAGGGGGAACGTTTTACATATCTCTACAAATCACATATTGTTTGTCATAATCAAAAAGGGGGAAATTGTTGACATATGATTAGTTCCACTTGTTTTGATTATAACAAACAATATACTTATGGTTTTAACATATCTTGTTTCTTGAGTTTTCATGTACAAATATCCCCAAAACTTTCAAAGGCACAAATCGTCATCAACGAAGAGTGTGGAAACAAAAGAGACTCGAAGAGAACAAGAATTATGAAGACCAGTATTTTAGAAGTTATTTATCGAAACCTCGTTTATATGTAGAGGCATACTCATCAATTCTTAGCAAAGCAAATAAAACTCAAACTATGTTTCATAATTCATCACGTGCATAAAAACATTTTTAAAAATGAAGATGATTTTGGAAAGTGAACATTTTTGATATATATAGTAAATTAACTCCAAAATCCAGTCATTTCGGTCAACCGAAGTATGTTTCGGTGGACCGGTTTGATCGATCGAAGTATGTTTCTGAATATCATACCAAGTTTGTGGAGCTCTCAAGGTATGCACTGGTTGTAGTAAATGAAGAGAGTGACAAATGTAGACGATTTGAAGAGAACTTGAGGCCTGATATTAGGGCGATGGTGACGGGGCAAGGACATGCCAGATTTGGTCCACTAGTAGAAGCGGCCTTGAGAGTTGAGGCAGCGTTACAAGCAGGACAGAGTCAGGGGACTCAGTTGGCTATTCGAAAAAATCAAAGTCAGATAGGAACCTTTAGTGGGCAGCATCAAAAGAATAGAGGAAGATTTTGGCCTAGTGTTATTCATACTAGGAGTTTCAAGTCGAAAACTCAGAGTTCTAAATCAAGTTAAGGATCCGGTCGTAGTCAGAGCTTTCTCCGCCAGCCAGTGCACCATCAGTCTTCTATTCAGAAGTCCATAGCCTTAAGACTTGTCGACGGCCTTAGCAGTACTCGGTATCCGCCTTGTCAGAATTACGGGAAATCTCATCTTGGTGAGTGTCTTAAGGGTACTAGTGGATGCTTTGTGTGCGGACAGGAAGGACATTTAAGGAGAAAGTATCCAGTTCGCTTTCAACAGGGTGGAACATCACAGGGAGCACAGCCTGGGATTGGTATTTCTGGACAGAATCAGAATCAGGACATGTTGGCAGGTAAAGCGGGTACTACTAGTTCTATTCAGTCTGAGGTTGCAGGCAGCAGTGGTAATAGACAGAAAGGTCAGGCAGGACGTCCCAGGACTCAGGGAAAAGTTTTTGTTGTGACTCGGCATGATACCGATGAGTCACCAGACGTGGTCATGGGTACGTTATTTATTTTTGGTAGAAAGGCTCGTTCTCTTGTTAATTCGGGTGCTACGCATTCATTTATATCATATGCCTTTACTACCTATGCGGACCATATGTCAGAACCGTTAGACAATGATTTGGTGGTAGCAACTCTTGTAGGAGATTCACTGTTAGCTAATAGTGTGTACAAAGATTGCTCGATTAGAGTTAATGATCGAGAGTTGAAAGCTAATTTGATTCCACTTGATATTCATGATTTTGATGTTAAACTGGGCATGGATTTCTTAGCTGCAAATCATGTTTCAGTTGATTGTTTCCGCAAGAAAGTGGTGTTCAGAAGGCCAGGAGAGCCTGAAATTGTTCTTAGTGGTGAACGGAGAATATTACCTTCCTGTATCATATCTGCACTTGATGCTAGGAGATTGCTTAGAAAAGGTTGTCAAGCTTATTTGGCTCGTGTGAGTGACACCAACATTACTAAGTTGAAGCTTGAAGATATACCAATGGTAAAAGATTTCCCTGATGTTTTTCCTGAAGATCTTCCAAGACTACCTCCAACTAGGGAAATTGAGTTTACCATTGATTTAGTCCCAGGGACTACCCCTATTTCACAAACACCTTACAGAATGGCCCCAGCCGAGCTAAAGGAATTGAAAGTCCAATTACAAGATTTGGTTGATAAGGGTTTCATTAGACCCAGTACATCTCCTTGGGGAGCGCCAGTATTGTTTGTGAAAAAGAAAGATTGCACGATGAGATTGTGTATTGATTACAGACAGTTGAATAAAGTGATTATTCGTAATAAGTACCCTTTACCTCGTATAGATGATTTGTTTGACCAACTTCGAGGTGCCACGGTATTTTCTAAGGTTGATTTGTGTTCAGGATACCATCAACTCAGGATCAGGGATGTTGATGTACAGAAAACTGCTTTTAGGTTGCAATATGGCCATTATGAGTTTCCGGTGATGCCATTTGGGTTGACTAATGCCCCAGCAGCATTTATGGATTTGATGAATAGGGTACTTCACCCATATTTAGACAAATTTGTGATTGTTTTTATTGATGACATATTGGTTTATTCTCGCAGTTATGATGAGCATGCTGAGCACTTGAGGATTATTTTACAGATTCTGCGAGATAAGCAGTTGTATGCTAAGTTCAGCAAATGTGAATTTTGGCTGGATAAAGTTGTTTTTCTGGGTCATGTTATCTCAGCAGAAGGCATTTATGTAGATCCTGTAAAAATTGAGGCTATGATGAAATGGGAACGCCCTACTAACGTTACAGAAGTACGGAGTTTCCTTGGGCTAGCAGGTTATTATCGTCTGTTTGTAGAGAATTTTTCTAAAATTGCTCTTCCTCTTACTAGTTTGACTCATAAGAACTCCAAATTAGTATGGACTGATGAGTGTGACGCGAGTTTCCAAGAGTTGAAGAAAAGATTAGTTTCTGCTCCTATACTTACTCTTCCATCTCCTGGCGAAGAGTTTGTGATTTATAGTGATGCTTTACGCCATGGTTTGGGTTGTGTTTTGATGCAAAATGGAAAGGTTATAGCTTATGCTTCAAGACAATTGAAGAAGCATGAGTTAAATTATCCAACACATGATTTGGAGTTAACTGCAGTGGTGTTAGCACTGAAGATTTGGAGACATTATCTTTATGGTGAGAAATGTCAAATATTTACTGATCATAAAAGTTTGAAGTATATATTTGATCAAAAGGAATTGAATTTGAGGTAAAGAAGATGGTTGGAATTGATAAAAGATTATGACTGCAAGATTGACTACCATCCAGGGAAAGCTAATGTGGTTGCAGATGCTCTTAGCAGAAAGACTAGTTCATCTGAATCCAATGCAGTATGTGCAGATTTGTTGTGTGAATTCAGGAAGTTGCATGCTCAAGTGTCAGCTACTACTTCAGGAGCAATATTAGCTCATTTTCAGATGAGGCCTACTCTAGTGGACAGGATTGGATTAGCTCAATCTCAAGATCTGACTCTGAGAAGATTGAAAGCCGAGGTTAGTATAGGGTTAAGAACAGAATACGCAATTAGAAATGATGGTATGTTGGTTATGGAAAACAGGTTGTGTGTTCTTGATATTTCAGAATTGAAGAATGAGATCTTAGAAGAGGCACACAGTTCTGCTTATGCTATGCACCCAGGCAGTACTAAAATGTATCATACTCTGAAAGAGCATTATTGGTGGAATGGCATGAAGAGAGAGATAGCGGAGTTTGTATCAAAATGTTTGGTCTGTCAGCAGGTGAAACTAGATCTTCAGAAAATAGTTGGACCTTTACAGCCTTTGCCTATTCCAGAATGGAAGTGGGAACACATTACCATGGACTTCTTGTTTGGTCTTCCTCGTACTCAAAATGGTCATGATGGCGTTTGGGTGATTGTAGATCGTTTGACCAAGACTGCCAGATTTTTACCAATCAAAATCACTTATTCTTTGAATATGTTGGCCAAATTGTATGTGGATGAGATAGTTAGCTTCTATGGTGCTCCAGTGTCTATTGTATCTGATAGGGATCCTCGATGTACATCCAAATTTTGGCCTAGTTTACAGGGAGCTATGGGTACTAAGCTACATTTCAGTACAGTTTTCCATCCTCAGACAGATGGCCAGTCAGAGAGGACCATCCAAACTCTTGAGGATATGTTGAGGGCTTGTGTTTTGGAGTTCAAAGGTAGCTGGGATACCCATTTGTCTTTGATGGAGTTTGCTTACAATAACAGCTACCACTCCAGTATAAAAATGGCTCCTTTTGAAGCTTTATATGGTAGAAAGTGCAGAACACCAGTATGTTGGGAAGAAGTTGGTGAAAGAAAGTTAGTAGGCCCTGAATTGGTTCAAATGAAGTCAAAAAATGTGAAGTTGATTAGAGAAAATTTGAAAATAGCACAAGACAGACAGAAAAGTTATGCAGATAAGCGGAGGAAAGATCTTGAATTTGCAGTTGGAGATAGAGTATTTTTGAAATTGTCTCCATGGAAAGGGGTGTTGAAATTTGGCAGACGAGGAAAGATGAGTCCACGATATATTGGACCTTATCTGATTTCTGAGCGGATTGGCCCAGTTGCATATCGATTAGATTTGCCAGATGAATTATCTAGGATACATGATGTTTTCCATGTTTCTATGCTTCGCAAGTACATCGCAGATGCTTCTCATGTGCTAATGTCTCAACCAATTCAGTTGAAGGAGAATTTGACCTATATAGAAGAGCCAGTGAGGATTGTAGACAGAGAGGTGCAAATCCAGCGAAATCAAACAATTTCACTTGTCAAGGTGCTTTGGAGGAATCAGACGGTGGAAGAGACTACTTGGGAAAATGAGGACCAGATGCGTGCTCAATACCCTAATCTATTCATGGATTAGCCAGAGGTCTATCGAATTTCGAGGACGAAATTCTTTCAAGGAGGTAAGATTGCTACAAACCTATTTTAATTAGTCAAAGTCAATGGTTGAATTGTCAAAGTTATAGTCAAATGGGATTTAAGTGAAACAAATTAATTTTCTTTAGGTTTTATTTCTTAATTGATAACATATGAGGGTTAAGATGGATTATATTTGGAGTTAGGGATTTACTTATTCATCTTTGGAAGCTTAGGGACTTCCTTTGCAAATAGCCCACTACCTTACCATTTAAACCCATTTCTTATTTCCCATTTTCCACACCTACACGCAGAGAAGCAGAGACCGAAAAAAGAAGAAAAGAAAGGGAAGAAGAAGAAAAAGAGAGGAAGGAGAAGAAGGTAAAATGGTTGTCAAGCTTCTTTTCGATTTTTTTTTTATTTATTCTCGCCATTTTCTTTAGAAGTGGAGAAATATTATGTTAATTTCTAGGGTTTTAATTGGGTTCAAAAATTTCAATTTTTAGGGGACAAATTATGATTTATAGTTCAAGCTCCTTGATTGGATAGCTTCCAAGTGAACCAAGGTAAGAAATATTATTTTTGGGCAAACCCTAGATTTTCTATTGGATGCTTGAATAAGTATTGTTAGTGGGAATTATAGTGGTGATGTAATACTTACAAGATAGCATGATATTATGGAACAAGATGGTGATTTAATTGGTTGAATGCTAGTTATTAGTTTCACTAGATTGGAGTGGATAATTACATTTATTCTTGGATGAAAGGTTATGTTGATATATGTGGCTATCAGTAAATGGACTAGAAAATGTAATTGGTCCCATTTGATTAAATGAATAATTTGGGACATTTATTCAAGTATCGAGAAATTTGATTGAAAAAATACAACATTACATTTTAGAGGTTTCTTGACTTGATAGTGGTTGAATTAGTTATCTTGTATGGCTTTTCAGGTGGTGACACGGAGATTGGAAAAGCCTACCGATCATCATAAACTGTAGCTTGTTTTGAGCGAGTGGAGAATTTACTTTTCCAAAAATAAGATTTCTAATTTACAAGCTTATAATCATATTTATTTAATATGAATGTTTCAATGAGTCCCAATATTTAAAGATGCATATTAATTACACGAAATGTCTTATTTTCGAGAAATTAGTAAATGAGAATGATTATCTTGAGACCATCCGAAAATACTCGATGTAATCATTTTACTCTAGTGCACTGAGGGGCTACGGCCGTGTACTAGAGTCGTGTATTTAACTCCTATACAATGAGGAGCTACAGCCGTGTATAAAGATGATTATGTTATTTCCACTTTATGCACTGAGGGGCTACAGCCGTGTGTAAAGGTGACTCTTATTCACTGAGGGGCTACGGCAGTGTGTAAGGGTACCTATTATGCACTGAGGGGCTGCAGCCGTGCATACTGATTATGTCTATTCCCACTTCGTGCACTGAGCGGCTACGGCCGTGTACAGAAGTGTTGATCAAACAGTTATGTGCATCTAACTTTATAGCTTACAGATCATCAGCCATTGATTTCATGGGGTATATTTATATTATGATTTCATTATCCAGTATATGGTGGATTCTTTCCAGCTTACAGTTCAGCTTATGGATTTCAGATTATATTTTAGCTTAATGAATTCGACTAGTGTGCTTACTCATCTTGATGTTTCAATTATTATCATTTTTAGATATAGGCTTCAGTATAATTTATGATTTGGCACCAGCATTATGAATTTGATATGGTGTTATGCTACAGATTTCAAGATGTATGAGTACATTGGGATAAGTGATATAGCAGCTTCATTTTCATATAAATGCAGATACATATATATAGGGCAGTATAACCATTTTTGTAACACTCCACTCATTGGGATTATCATCTCATATATTTTCTTATTATCTTTCTTATAGGAGGCAGTTGACTAAGAGGTGGTGAAGATTATTCTGATAGTTTTGCAGCCACTACCACCATCAATTGTAGGTTCTGTCGATTAGAACAGTGTAACTATCAAATAAATCATTTACATCATATTTGGAGGATTTTTGTATTTAAATGTACTATTGGTCACAATGGAATATTGTAAACTAAAGTGCGTCACTATTATCTTTCGGGAAGCAATTATGCTGCTTAGTGATATAGATATTTTGGATGGATGTGTGACCGATATTATGGTGTTTATGTGTTGGTGTTTGGAAAAATGTTATGATTACAGGATTGAGTATGGTTCCATTTTTCAAAGGAGACTCTGTCAAAATTTTCAAAAAGAAAAATAATAACGAAAAAGGGGTTTTTATTGGTCAAAGGAGACCATGCAATTGAAGTATAGTTATAGTTGCCTTGATGATGGGTTCAGTGCTAAGCTGGCACTTATCATCGGCGCACGTCACGTCTTGAGTCTAGTAATGAGTTTGGGACGGGGCGTGACATTCTCACTCCTCTCCACACATGCATGCTTGATGGACGTTCTTTACTCGAGCGCATTGTCCCCTGCATCAATAAATTTTAGCATCTATTAAGGTCGACTGCTGTGGGAGTATATGGTACATGCTAAGTTTCTTGGTGAATGCCTCTATTTCAAATACAACATTATGACCTCTAAAAATGAGAGCAATGAATCCAATAACATTTGAGGCATTACGAACTCGAACCATGTATGATGTTGCCTTCTCTGATGGGTCATGGGAAAAGCCTTTCTCTGGACCCTTGCTGACGGATATAATATATATCATGCTACAGTATTCAACGACGGTAATTGAATCAATAAGAGAAACATGGGATAGAGAGTTCAAATTTGGAAAGAATTGAGACAACAAAATTGACAAGAACATAAACACCAAAAGTTGTGTTCAAAAACACAACTTGTAGACTATGCCTTGACTGAAAAGACACGTCTTTTCCTAGAAAAAACTTATCGAGCCCATTTACTGAGACCTATTGCCCTTAGTGCACCCAGGAGGCGCTCAGGAAGTGCCCGTCCCGCGCCTGAAGTTCGCTCAGCGATTTTATGGGCGAAGAAACACTGTTATGAATGACAGTCTTTTAGATAGACACTAGTTTGACACACGTGCGATGCACATGCCATTGGTGAAGTTGTGTATTAAATAGTGTGTTGTTTAAGGAAAAAATGAAAGAAAATGAGGAAGGTTTTGACATAATTTGTAAGTGTATTGTAATTATACTGAAAAAATATAGAATATATGTAAGTAGTTAGAATATGAGAAATGCTATCCATCTCCAGTGGGGATGCATCCCCAATCTATGTGGCATTAAATGATAGGTGAAATTAAATAAGTTATTTAATTTTACCTATCATTTAACCAATCATTTGGGGATGCATCCCCCACTAGGGATGAATAGCATTTTTCTTAGAATATATGGACAAACCAAATTTTCCATACCACATCATCATATTCATTAATCTGATAAGATGGAGTGCCTCAATTGAATAAAAAATTGAAGTCTAACGATGGTGACAAAAGTGAAACAATGAGTGGGTGAACTTCAATGCATTTAATGACAAAACACATACTAACTACAAGAGTACATAAAATCAAGTTTTTCTTCTCTTACAGAAATAACGCTTTGATGCTATAATAAATTGATTTAGAGTATGAAATTAACTGGGTATCATGAGATTAGGTTAAAATACGCAATATCCATAGGTAGATATGTTATAACAGCAAAACATCTCTACTATTTCCAGTTATGCACAATCAAATAACATCTAACTTTAAGTACCCTCTCACAGAGGAAAAAGAAAGGGTTAGATGCACACTTATAGATGGACTAAAGAAGCATGATTCTGGAAGTAAAAGGTATGGCCATTGTGTGAAGAAATGGAGAAAAATTGAGAGGAAAAAGAAAGGGTTAGATGCGCACTCTTTTTTATTCAAAAAATATGGACATTTTTTCTCTTATTTATAATTAAACATTTTCAATAAAATAATATTACACGTAAAATAAACAATCACGACTTTACGTTTTATAATTAATGTAAAATTATTATTAACATCACCCACAATTTTTAAATCGCTTAAAACGAATATTCCTAACTTAAAATATTGAATCAAACGTAAATAAAAGGAAGTTCGTGAATATTGTCTACATCAGTGTTGCTCAGTCAACTGATTTTGTCCTCTTTTTTGCTTATCTTTCTTCTCATGTCAATTCTGCAATTGAATGATAAAATTTGATGACATCAGTCCAAAAAAAATGATATGATCATGTGCAATAGATCCAAATAGGTTGAGGATAAATAATATTTATTATAGTGATATATTCAATAAAAATCCATTTTGACGCCATAAATTTACCCTTTTTAAATGCAGAAACTTAAGAAAAATGAAATTAGGAGAAATTGGTGTAAGTATGGGGTTGATGGTGGGTTAGAAAAGAGAAATTAACTTAAAATTTTGAATCGGACCCAAAAGGAAGGGGTTTTCACAATTAATGTAAAATTATTTTTGACATAAAAAATAAATTTTTAAATCGCATAAAACGAATATTCGTAAATTAAAATACTTAATGAAACGTATAAAAAAAAGTTTAGCCGATCCGACCTATATAACAAAAAAGAAAAAAAAAGCCTTGGACGAGTCGACCCATAAAGTCATTTGGAATCAACATTAAACGTAATTTAAAAAAAAAAAAAGTTTGGCCGAGTCGACCATATATTTAGGATGGCCGCACCTCAACATTTCAAAACAAAATTAAATCGCTTAGAACGCATATTTAGAACCTAAAATATTGAAGCAAACGTTAAAAAAAAAATGATTCAGCGGCTTAGCCGAGCCGAGACTAAAAGTCTATCGGCTCGGTTTGGAAACGCAAAAAAAAAAAAAAAAAAAAAGCCGACCCGAGAAGGCAATTTATCAACAGTGCTTATGAAAAATGAAATTGGGAGAAATTGGTGTAAGTATGGGGTTGATAGTGGGTTAGAAAAGAGAAATTAACTTAAATTTTTGAATCAGACGCAAAAAGAAGGGGTTTTCACAATTAATGTAAAATTATTTTTGACTTAAAAAATAAATTTTTAAATCGCTTAAAACGAATATTTGTAAATTAAAATACTTAATCAAACGTTAAAAAAAAAAAACTTAGCCGATCCGACCTATATAACAAAAACAAAAAAGTCTTGGGCGAGTCGACCCATGAAGTCATTTCAAATCAAAATCAGACGTAATTAAAAAAACTTGGCCAAGTCGATCATATATTTAGGATGGCCGCACTTCAACATTTCTAAACAAAATTAAATCGATTAGAGCACATATTTAGAACCTAAAATGTTAAAGCAAATGTAAAAAAGAAAAAAAAAATCGGTTAAGCGGCTTAGTCGAGCCGAGACTAAAAGTCTATCGACTCGGTTTGGAAACGCAAAAAAAAATAAATAAATAAATAAATAAAATAAATATATATATATATTTATTTATTTATATATATAAGGTCGAGTCGAGTCGAGCTAAAATTTTAAATCGCTTAAAACAAGTATTCGTAAATTGAAATACTTAATCAAACGTTAAAAAAAAAAAAAGTTTAGCCGATCCAACCTAATAACAAAAAAAAAAAAGTCTTGGGCGAGTCGACCGATAAAGTCATTTGGAATCAAAATCAAACGTAATTAAAAAAAAAAAAGTTTGGCCAAGTCGATCATATATTTAGGATGGCTGCACTTCAACATTTCAAAACAAAATTAAATCGCTTAGAACGCATATTTAGAACCTAAAATATTAAAGTAAACGTAAAAAAGGAAAAAAAAACAAGTTCAGCGGCTTAGCCGAGCCGAGATTAAAACTTAGGCTCGGTTTGGAAAAGCAAAAAAAAAAAAAAGGTCGAGTTGAGCTAAATTTTTAAATCGCTTAAAATGAATATTCGTAAATTAAAATACTTAATCAAACATTAAAAAAAAAGTTTAGCCGATCCGACCTATATAACAAAAAAGAAAAAAAAAAGCCTTGGACGAGTCGACCCATAATGTCATTTGGAATCAAAATAAAACGTGATTAAAAAAAAAAAAAAAGCTTTGCCGAGTCGATCATATATTTAGGATGGTCGTACTTCAACATTTCAAAATAAAATTAAATCGCTTAGAACGTATATTTAGAACTTAAAATATTAAAGCATACGTAAAAAAAAGAAAAAAAAACCCGATTCAGCGGCTTAGCCGAGCCGAGCCGACGACTTATGAATAGTGCTTATGAATAGTGCCTCAATCTTTCACTCTTTTATTTAAGTAGGATTTGTCAGATGACATATGTCATAATCTTATAACTTTCAAAATGATAGTTAATAATTTAATCTCAAAATATCTAAATAATTAACAAATAAAATAAGTAATGTATTTTGTTTTACCAAAAAAAGTGCGTAGGCTATGCCCATATCCAAGCCCATCAAACTATGACCCAAGTCCATGATCTACGACCCGCACCCGTGACCCGTTCTGTGTCATGCCGTGCTAAGCCAAGATGATCGGCTGGTCGGATGGATCAATAATAGCAGGCACGCATGTGTGGGCTTTGGATTTATCCCAATAGGACCTGCGTCCTCCTCCTTCAAAGACTAGTGATATCCCTTAAGACCAAAACCTAAGTCTTAAGGTATGGAGTTAAAAAAGTCAAAAGTTTAGTCCTTTTTCTATGGGGAAAGGAGAGTGGGGTGGTGAGGAGAGAACCATTTTTTTATTTTATTTTATTTTTTGGTTTATTTGTTTAATGTGGTAGTTTTAAAGTTCCTATTTTACCCATTTTCAATTTGGTCAAAATTAGTCAAAGTGCACTTTTGTACTCCATGTGCTTATTTCTCAATGATTAGGGACTTTGTGGGCACAAATTGAAGGTTGTGATAAAGTCTGCAAAAAAAATATAAGGTTAGGGACCGCTGTTGCAATTTTTCCTTTTCCTATGTGGGACAAAGTTCATTCTTTGTTCACTTATATTCCAAGTAATCCACTTCAACAACCTTACTTTAGGCATTTATTTTATCATTCATCTTAAAGAACTTTTTAACATCCAAATATATCAAACTCGTCTAGTCTTTGGCGGTAGAACTTGTTCGACTATTGTCCCACTAAATACGAATAGTGTAACATGTATAAATATTTGGTTAAAAATTGATAAAAATCATTATTTACTAACTTATTACTTGTAAATCCGCTTAATGTGTTAATTGCATGTGCTATATATGGACACTTGCTGTTCGTAATGTATGTTAAATTGCTTATAATGTGTGAACATTCCAATTGTGATATGTGTTAGTTACCATCACTCTTGACCTTGTAGATTTAGGTCTACTGATTTTTTAATTGAATTATCATCACGCGCCTTAAATTTCTTAAATATAGTCTCAAGATAACGAGATTGAGATAGTGAAAATCCTTTACATGTCCTAGAGATTTTAATCTCAAATATGACATATGAACCATTATGTTTCATGTCAAAATATTTTGTCAACAATTCATTGGTTGTCATGATACTATTAGATTTATTACCAATATTTTTAAAATCGGACCGGACTGGTCAATCAACTAGAGAAATCGAGAACTGGACCACAATCGTCTCCAATTATGATAAATTAAACGTTTAATAAAAAAATCGGTCAAATAACTGAAAAATTGGTTAGTTAAATCGGAAATCGCTAACCAATCACGATTTTAACAATTGGATCGGAAAACTTATTTTTTTAAAGAAAAATATATCATGGGTTTGTTCGAGCCCATTTTTAGTGTATTGATGGAAAATATGTGTTTAAAAAATAAGAAAAAAATTTGTGATTGCGTGTAATATTATTTTATTGAAAAATGTGTCAAAATATTATTCAAGAATTTATTTATTTTTTTAAAAAGTTGGGCCTCAGACAAGGGCTATATAATAAAAGGTTACCAAAGAGATGGCAACCTATTTACCAATTTTCCTACCCTTATATCAATTTCGTGAGTTCCAAAAATTCATAAACTTCCAATGTGGAATTGACAAACTTTAATAAAGCGCACTTATTCAATATTATTTATGGCCACATGGTGCAAGACTACAAAATTAAATTACTCAATTCCTGGAACAAACTTTAATAAAGCACACTTATTCAATATTATTTATGGCCACATGGTGCAAGACTACAAAATTAAATTACTCAATTCCTATAGATTGCTAATTTTTTTAATCTTACAAATTATTTTTCCTTGTTTGGTGATCATTTTTTTTTTTTTGGAAAAACATTGTTCTAAATATTGATTTTTTGGAAATTGTGTGGTTAAAAAGTAAGAAAAACTTTTGGGTTTACGTGTAAAATATTTTATTATATAAATGTGTGCTTGAAAATGAGTATGTAGAAAAAAGAGTTTTGAAAGAATGTGAGACAAACACGGGCTTAGTAAAATTGGAATGAGTTTTTAAGTGATCCAACAAATTGAAAACTAATAAGTCTTATGTTTAAAAAAAATACACTTGACATATTTGTATTTATTTTGAATTGGTGGTGTGAAAATTTATTTATATATTACTGTCAAAATAAAATATTTTTTTATAAATATTTATTTATTACCTCTGGTTTGACCCTGGTTCCAAGTCGATGCCCTAACCAGGTTTTAAAATATTGATTATTACCCATAATTATTATATCATCAACATACAAACATACAGTAACATATTCATTTGTTTGCTTTTGACATAAACACATATGTCGCATTTATTAATTCTAAAATCTTTTGACAAAATAGTTTTGTCAATTTTTTTCATGCCATTGTTTAGGCACTTTCTTTAATCCACATAATTATTTAACAATTTTATACACCTTTTACTCATGTCCAGGAGATACGAACCCTTATGGTTGTTTTATATATATTTTCTCTTCCAATTTATCTTTCAAAAAGGTTATTGTTACATCCATTTGATGTATTTCGAGATTATGTAATGGAACGATTGCAATCAACATTCGAATTGATGTTATTCTTGTAACCGGCAATTATGTGTCGAAGAAGTCAATACCTTCCTTTTGTCTAAACCATTTAGCTACTAATGTACCAATATATTTATCAATTGATCCTTAAGGTTTTAACTTCCTTTTGAAGATCCATTTAAGCATAAAGCCTTATTTTCAAGAGGGAGATAAACCAACTCCCAAGTATGATTTTGTATAGTGGACTGAATTTCACTATTGACAGCTTCGTTCCAAAATGGAGCTTCTAGAGTGGACATTTCATCAATAAATGTCATTGGTTCATTTTCAAGTAACTAAGTTAGAAAGTCTGGTCCAAATGACTTATGAATTTTAGCCCTCCTTATATACCTGAGTTCTCCACCACTTTGATAATTATCATTTGCATTATCTTAAGTTCATTTTTGGGAACTAACTTTTCTCCCTTTAAAGGAAATTTTTCTTCGGAAAATGCCGCATTCCTAAATTCAATTATAATACCTTCATATACATCAAAAAAATTTGATTTATGAATAAGGAACCGATATACACTATTGTTATTTGCATATCCAATAAATATATAATCAATTGTTTTCGGTCCAATCCTAACCTGGTTTGGCTTAGGTACTTATATCTCAGCTAAACACGACTTTTAAGTATTTATATGAAATTTTTTTATATTTCTATAACTCATACAGAGTTTCTGTATTACTTTTGTGCTGTATCTTATTAAGAATTTGATTTACTAAAAGATTGCTTAATCCCATAAATTCTGAGGTAACCACAACTTATCAATATTGCACTTATCATCTCTTTAAGATTATGATTTTTGTGTTCAACAACAACAATTTGATTGAGATGAATATGGAGCAGTAGCTTGATGTATAATGCAAGATTTTGAACAAAATTTCTCAAATGGTACTACATATTCTCCGCCACAATCACTACAAATATTCTTTATCCGTTTGCCAAACTGGTTTCCAATCTCGTTCTTAAAGTATTAAACACTTCCAAAGCCCCATCTTTTCTTTTTAGATCGTATACATAACAATATCATGTACAGTCATCAATAAAAGTAATAAAATATTTTTTACCACTTTTAGTTTTCTTAAGTTTAAGTCGCAAATATCGTAGTGGATTAATTCTAAAGGTGTCATGTTTCTTTCAAATGAATGAAACGCCGTTGTGGCTAATTTAGCCTCTACACATATCTTGCATTTATTATTAGCATTGAAATGCATATAAGGTAATACACTTAAATTCATTAACTTGTGTACATAATTAAAGGTTTCATGTCTTAATCTATAATGTCATAAATTAGATAACTGAAAAATATAAGTAGAATAAGATACTTTATAGAATTGTTTGGTACAATAGTGAGGACATTCATCTTGAAAAATCCATCACATAAGTAGCCCTTGCCTACATAAATATTAATCTTTGTAAATAAACACTTAATAGATTCAAAGACTAATTTGAAACTATTCTTGTTAAGTAAAGGACTAGACATTAAATTCTTACCAATGTCAGGCACATGATGCACATTGTTGAGGATAAATTATTTGTGAGATGTCATCTTCAACATCATTTAGCTTATCATTCAACCTTTGAGCTTGAAGAATTTTCCATGAATAGTTTCTCTCTAATTACTGGAGTATAGGAGGAGAACGTTGTCATATCAGCACAGATGTAGTGAGTAGCACCAGTGTCTACCCACCATTCCCTAGGATTACCAAAATTGTTGCATACTGAAACAACATCTGACAAGTTTATATATGATATTCAATCAAATAGCGCATCTGTTTCAGTGACATTTGCTTAACCTTGTTTCTTAGGTTTGCAACATTTATTTGAGCGATGTCCTACTTTTACACAATTTTAGTAGTTGTCCTTTAATTTCTTTACATTCTTGTTATTACCTTCTTTAAAGGAATTTCCAGAATGCTTCATTTTCTTGTTCTTTAAATTCTTTTCCACCACATTAGCCTTTGCTTGTAAAAGTTAGCCTCCAACTCTTTTGTGAGATTACCTATTGTCTTCTTCGACCTCAACAAAACAATACGTTTTTCATTATTCTTCTTCTTGTGCTTGTGTTTGAGATAATTTTTTAAATCTATCCACAAAGGATGAAACTTTTCAATAATTCAACTTGAAAATTTGCGCTAAGAGACATTTTGAGCATTAGTATCATGAAGAAGAATCCGCAACTCTTGTACTTAACAAATCATCATTTTAGAATATACCATCTTGTAGTCTAAATACTTGTCTACAATGAACTTCTTTGTACCAACATCGTCAGTCTTGTACTCTTTCTCCAAGGGCTCCCCAATTCTTTAGCAGATTTCATGACACTATACGCATTGTATAATATATTTTCTAATCCATTTAAGATGTAAATCTTACATGAAAGTCAGAATTATGCCTTATTATTTTCCCTTTCTTGCACAACGGGAACGTTTTTAGTCAAAGATTTAGTCAGATTTAGGGTTGTGAGATATAACAACATTTTCTACTGAAATCTTTTGAAGTCACCACCACTGAATCTTTTCGATTTTTCTCCATGGTGAATGGTTGTTCGATGAATAGAAGTTGGGAGAGCATCTATCGGAGGGACAGTAACCAGATGAACATCGGTTGTACATCAATAGTAGTAATTTCTATTACAAAAATAGAAGATAAACTAAGATTCCCAAACAAAAAGTCAAGAGAAAGTATAAAAATTAAATTGAAAACATATTTCAGTTTAACCATAGCCCAAAAGTGTAATATATAAAAGAGTATCAAAAGACAGTAAATTCATCTTAAGAATATTAGAAAAATCTTAATATGATATTCTTTTATATATACATATATAATGACAGGAAAAATCCTTCCTAAAACTTACTTTACATCTGATTGTAGATGAACAAAAATGGGGATGAAAAATTAGATTGAGGCAAGAGTTGTTCTCATTATTCTTAAGACGAATTTGCCCCGCACAGATGTCGAAAGTGAAATAAAAATCATCTCCCAAGACACAACAATCTCTTCTTGCAATGGTAGTACTTTGAATCACAAGAAACTTGCATTTTTATTCTTTTCTTCAGTGTAGAGATTTAATGTGGAATAATATATAAATGAAGGGCAGAATATGAAAGATATGGAAGATGATAATATGAATTCTGCAGAATATAGGGGCTTTATTTATAAGAAGTCAAAAGTTGTAATTGAAAAGACACAACTCATAACTGAAGACAACTTTTCCTAGAAGAAGCTACTCGAACGCTATTTATTGAGACCCACCGTCCTTGGTATGTCCAAAAGAGATTCGACTATCCAGCAAGTCCCCGGCCCACACTTGAGTTCTGCTCAAGCAAATTTATGGGAGGGAGATTCTTGTTATAAACAGACACTGCTTTTTGAACGGACATTTGTTGGATGACGCATGTCATATTCTTAGAAATAATAATTAATTACTTTCATCACAAAATATCTAAACAATTAATAAATAAAATAAATTATTTATTTAATTTTATCCAAGTTGATCTAACTATGACCTGAGTCCACGATCCGTGCACCTATGCTGTGCCAATCCGAGCTAATCAGATGGTGGTGATGAGCGTGCGTATGGGCTTTAGATCGATCGTAATAGGATCTAGGAATTCAAAGACAAATGGTACTCCTTGGGGGCCCAAATCTATGTCTCAAGGTAAGAAGTTATAAACAAATCAAAAGTTTATTCTTTTTCCTATGCGAGACAAAGTCCATTCTTTCTTTGTTCATCTATATTCCAAGCAATCCATTTCAACAACCTTACTTTAGGCATTAATTTCTCATTTATCCGAACTAAGTTTTTAACATCCAAATATACAAAACTCATCTACTTATGAGTAGGACATGGACTATTGTCCCATTAAAAGCGAATAGTGGGAGTCATATAAATATTTGGTTAAAGATTGATAGAAGTCATTCTTTACTAACTTATTTCCAACTCCTTTGTGTACCAGCTAATGTCTTGGCATTGCATTGCAAATTATCACCACATATGAATTCGTAGAAAAGTTCCATAATCCATCCCCTATTGATTATGTACAAGACAAATGTGCTGCCCGATTGGTAAATGGTAGGAAATATGGCTAGCAACTTCCCTAGTTTTAGACCTACAATCAAAGTAATGCATCCTGCGCACTTTCAAAATTCATTTTTGTTGAAAGGAAATAATGCTTAAATTTATATCTCAATTTGAGGGTCTTACTAATCTACCGAAAATTAGGATGAGACTTTCAACCTTTCATGTGGTGTCGTTGTGGTTCCCAATTTTTGAAAGTGAGGTTTTTTATTCTAACTTATTTAAATCTGTGAATCTAAGTTTCAACATGACAAAAATTGTAAATATGAACATTGAAATCGCAATTGCTTTCACTTGACTTGGTCTCATGTTATTAAAGTTCATTTTAAGGTTTTCAACACATAGGCACACAATTTGTAGATTTAAATAAGTTGAAAACTCGTAAACATAGCACGTGACATTTTTGGAGCCCAACCCTAAATTCTCTTTAATCTATGAAAGTTGTAAAAGTCACTTCATCATATGATTTTGGAATAATGAAAAATTGGTCTCAACTTAATGTTGAAGTAGCAAGATAGTCATCAACCTTTAAAGGAATCGAAGTTATTTCTTACACTTTAATTATAGTTGCACAATCAATCTTATAATATAGAAATATTCAAATTTCCCTTAAATTGTGACATAGTCCTAGTGGAAGCATGATCTTTTTAGACATGAGTCCAAGTTAGAAAGAATCTAGTTTAACAAAATTACATATGTGAAGATCACATGACGATTTAACAAAACTTGGATAGTTACGATTGTGGTAGGCTAATTGTGTTGCAACCTTTTGGTAAACGCGAAGCAGAGCTATGAATAGACATTGATGGGACGCATGCTACAATGATTTGAAAACTTCTCATCTTTCGAAGATACTACAGCAAAGAAATTTTCTTGTTTTTCCATATGCGTATTGCGTGCGCATTAAATGCATAACGATAGCAATATGTTACAGCTGGTAGAGGAAATGTGTTCCACACGTGTGTGCTAAGTATGATCTTATCTAGGTCGTCTATTCAAATTTAAACTGACCCCTTTTGGTTTTCAATGATTCAGATTAAGGGCACAAGTGTATATCTCATATTGACTATTGTTCATCTGACGGCTGCGGTTTGTCTTGATTGCCGATAAAAGAAGGCTTTGACCATTTGTTACTCTTTTTACTCATTGTGAAAAAACCTTCAAGTAATCAAAAATCCATCACATTTTTTCAACAACATAACTTCTTTCCTGCGAGCAATCAAACTTCTTTTTTCTAATTGATTTGTTTGATAGTCATGTAAATCATAGACTATTTTTCTGAGGTTTTGTGTTCAGAAAAATCATTAGATGGTCTCTTTTTCAAAACCAGCAACCAAATAGGGTTTTTCAGGCAGGGCTGATATGGCGATGATATGCGTCAAGGTTGATCTACCTCCAATAATTCCTACTAAGAGGATTATGGATGCAATGGGGGTCCCAATAGTGCTTGGATGATGCAGGAAGGCTCAATAGACTATAGTATTTGGTGGAGGGCCTCTTTGTGGCCAACCTACATCAATGAGAGTGTACTGGAAACCTTTAAGGAACTTTATAGGATTCATGATATAGTTGAAATGTTCATTCCGACCCCAGATGAATGAACCTATTTTCTCAAGGAAGGTGTGTCGCCGTTAGCGAAGTAATCCTTGGTGAGAGATGACGTTGCCTTTGCATCCATTTTAGAGATATATACTTAGGCAGTATAACTTAGCCCCTACCCAACTTCTTCCAAATTCATGGAGACAATTATCAGGGCCTTTGTTCTTTGGAAGGAGGTCACTCTTAGCAAGGATATGACTTCCCCCTGTTTTTAGAGCCTTTTCCAACACCGAGCCTCTAGTGGGGGAAGATTTTAATGGGTAACATTGCATAAACCCCTGGGGTCTACATTCGTCCTTCATATGGGTTACTTCAACCTTTATTAAGAACTAGAAGTCATCTTGGTTCTGTATAAGGTGTCATTGCGGACCATAGATGGTGATGCAATCCCAAAAATAATCTTGCCAACAATATAGTAAGTTATTTAGCCATTTTCGCTAACTTGATTTTTATACAGCTGCAGGTAACTGATTCAAGTTTGAGCCATATATTAGCTACCCATCGAAAAGAGGTCTTTTAAATTTGTTGTAGCGAAGCAGACCCTTTTTGTTACACACTCACTGATGGCCCCTAAGGGTAAGCGACTTCGCCATCCACATGTAGTTTGTTTCTAAAATTATATCAAGTGCTAATGTTTCATTTTCTTGCAGAACAACATGATAAGAAAGAATATGTCAAGCCTGACATGTTCTTAATGAGGCAGTTGGGCGAGGCAAAGAAGGAGAAGCCTCTGAATACCAACACCTCCACCTACAAACATCAGAAGGACGAACTTTTCCATTGTCAAAGTTGAACCCTCCCCATTCCCAGAGAAGAAGGGAAATAAAACGTTGAGCCTTAGGGGGAAAGCCTTAGAAGAGGAGGCTGAAAATAACAAGGAATGCCATCAAAGCGCAAAAATGACTATTGACGCGTCAATCAAGAAGCCCATTGCAGCGACCCTATCTCCTCCGTAAAATAGTCGACCTTGAGGATCGGGATGAAGATGAGTCTGGCCTCATTAAGATGAGGATGGTGAAAATGTGGTCAATAGGAGCTTTTGAGGAAAAAGCTCAAACTTCCTTGAGGGGAGTTTGGATGAAATAGCCAACTGCTTTAGAGATATTTCCCGCCAAGTTCCAAGACGCTGCAAGAGTCCATCATAAGTATTGGACTGACAAGTATTCTTCATATGTCGAGACCTATGACTTGGTCAACAAGATAGAAGTTGGCATAGCCATGTAAGCTCGCTCACAACCTTCTTCTTGAATGCTAAAAAAGGATATAAGCAGGTTGTAGAGGCCGAATAATGATTCAGAAGGCGACTGATGTATAAGGTGAAATCTGGGGCTTCCACTGCTGATAAAGTTATTGAAGCCTTCAAGGCGAGGCATGCTGATACAAAGTCGAGGTTAAGACTCCTTACAACTGAAATGAAGATTTGAATAAGGAGGCTGACTTCTGCAAAATGAAGGTAAATGCGATGACGAAGCAAGTTGAGAATTTTAATAACTTGTAGAAAATAGCTTCGTCGGCTTTGGAGGCGGCAAATAAGGAGAAATGAGAGCTGGAGTCTCAAGTTGGTGAATTGACTGTTGAGATTTCCGGTCCAAAGCAACAATTGGAGTGGGCTGGGATAGCAACAGTTACAAAGTACTTGTAGCATTTTCTTGAAACGGCTCAGTATGACGGCCTAGGTTTATACGGATGAAGTTTGGATACTATAAAATCCTTAAAAAGATGGCTGAGCTGCACCCTAGGTGGATTTAGGTGCGATAAGGGATGAGTTTCTCCTAGCAGAGCCATCCATCCCAGTGGACAATGCAGTGAAAGATTCCGTTGAAGATCTAGAAGAAGGCCACAACCTTAGCAGGATGATACCACCTTCTAGACTTAGGCTTGTTTTCTTATTCTTGATTTGTAATTCTAAAACAATCTACCTCGGTAATCACATCTTGTTTTAATGAATGAACATTCTTTTATATATTTATCTTGGATCATTTTTTTTTCAATTTGTACAAGTGTTTAAGCCTCGACGAATAATATAAACTAATATTCTAATATATGAATCTGAATTAGCTTAATAATCTGAATTGATTCCTTGATGAATAATATAAACATAAGGTGTTTGAAGCACCCACTTGAGTGAAAAATTGGTCAACACCTGTATACTGTGGTCTTGGAAATACGACCTCAATTTTCTAGAAGCTGTAACCAAGGAGAGGGCCAATTTCTCCATGTTGGTATAGCGAGTATCGAGTTTCTGTAGATAATAGGGCATTGCTCACACAATAAATAAACAGTTGTAAGTTACCTTCTTTTCTTATAATTACAAAGCTTACATCCTCCGCAGAAACTGTCAAATATAACAGCAATAGCTCTCCTGCCTTAGCTTTCGAGAGGAAGGAGGCATGTCCCAAATACTTTTTAGCTCTTGGAAAGCCTTTTCACACTTCTCATTTCACTAAAACCTCTTTCCTTCATTTATATTACATTTAGAAAAAACTAGGTCAAAGCTGTTAATTGACCTGTGAGACTTTGTACTTCCTTTGATTTACCAAGGGACCTCATCTCCATCAAGGCTTCAATTTTTTTAGGGTTAGCCTCTATACCTCTCTAGTTGACCATATAGCCTAGTAATTTTCATAGACGACACCAAATGCGCATTTGAGAGGATTCAACCTCATTCCATATCTCCTTAATATCTTAAAAATCGCTTCGAGGTGCTTTATATGGTCCACAATTTTGAGGCTCTTTACTAACATGTCATTCCCATAAACTTCCATAGTTTTGCCAATGAAGTCGATGAACATTTTGTTGACAAGCCTCTGATAGGTGGCCCCACCATTCTTCAGGACAAAAAGCATCACCTTATAGCAATAAAGGCATTTATCTGCAATGAAAAATGTGTTTTCCTCCTCCACGTGCATAGGGATCTGATTATACCTTGAATAGGCATCTATGGAGCTCAATAACTTGTGCTTTCTTAATAGAATACACAAGCTGATCTATCCTAAGAAGTAGGAAACTATCCTTGGGACAATTAAGGTTGGAGAAATCTATGCATACTCTCCACTTGCCATTATGTTTCTTCACTAGGATTGGATTGGAAATCCACTTCAGATCATAGTTGTCAATTCGAGCTCGACGCAGACTCGGACAACGCAGCAGGTCAATGGGTTGATGGTTCAACCGGTGAATCGGTGATTCAACCAGTGAGTCATTGCATAAAACCTACAAAAAAAATATAAATTATAAATATTTTTTAAAGGGCAAAATTAAAATTTTTAATTTATTTTTCATTAATTATTTAGGTCTATAAAATAAAGTAAAAGGTTGACCAAAGTTTTTTAAAAGAATAGTTTTATAAAACCTATAAATGATCCATTAAATAGATATAAGTTATTGCACATAAGTAATACTAAAACACATTATATTCAAATGGTGAGAAACCCATTATTTTCCTTAGAGGTCCAAGGTTCAATTCCCTTGGACCCAAAATTTTTGTAAGAGGATTTTAAAACCCAATCAAACTGGTCAACCGAGTCGAATAAATTTTCGGTCAAAGCCCAATTTTGATCGAGCCAAGTACACTTTTATCAAATTAATATTTCCAGCCCGGCCTTTTCAATCATTTGGTCTGGCCGGGCTGGATTTTATAACTATGCTTCAGATAAATGGTCTTTCTGATAAATCAATTAGATATCAACTTTTCTACTTCTTCTTTTATGGCCTCTTATCTCTTCGGGTTAAGTGCTCTTTTCTTTTACCTATGAGGGGCAAATTTTAGGTCAATATTAAGATGATGGAAACCAACCTTGGGATCAATGCCTACCATGTCTTCATGCCTCCAAGCAAATATATCCAAGTTTTTTTAGTAGGAAACTTTTGAGCTTCTGCTTATCTTCTAGATTCAGTTCTTTTCCTACCTGAAGGGATTTTTGTGGGGGTCATAAGTGTCTACTGGGAAGCATTCCAGTTCTTCCACCAGAGCTATTTGAGAATTGGATGCCATGATACGCAGATCCAGATCATCATCCATTGCCCTTCCTCAAGGCTTTCCCTTCTTCAGGAATCTTCCCTTATGTAGGGGCGTCTCTCGTATCGATGTCTTTCCCTTGTCCAGATGCATCAAGCATTTCAGTGTCAACTAATACCATGTTATAACTATGAGATTCAGCCTTCCTCAAAGAATTGAGATAACACTCCCTTGATCCCATCTGATCACCTCGGACAGTTAATGCCTTGTTCAGTTGGGAACTTCATGCATAAGTGACGAATAGACGTGATGGCCCAAATTTCTTTCAATGCAAGTCGTCCCTATGCACCATGACAGGCTGGCCTATGATCCACAATAATAAAAACTCCATGAAATGATAGGTCATCAAGGAGGGCGACCCCATTTCTACTGCGAAGGGGCACTTAAGGTGATTTTTCCCATTCGAAGGGCACTTAAGTCAACCGCTGTTAGCTCGACAGCGTCTTTACCCCCATCTAATTTTTACTATCTCATGTGAACCCGTATAAAGGGAAAGTGATAAGGGTGAGCTTATGATCTACCAACATTTTATCGTTGGTAGTGTAAGTGTTATGTCCTAGATCCAATCAACTTTGGACATAAACACTTTAAATATATATAATTGATGCATGTATGGCAATATCTATTATTTAATTGAATTAATATTCTAATAAATTAAATAATAGAATCCGTAGATTCAAGTTTTGGTGATTTGTTAATCACAAGGAGTTGTGATTGTGAGATACAAATTACAAATGATAGAATCTTAAATCGTCCGTGGTTGAAGTAATAACAAGATACGGATAGATCATCGCGTGTGGTATTCTTACTTGTAAAGTAAGTAGCTGATCTCACAAGCTAAAGTGTGGTGACACTTGAATGAACAAGTGGATGTTTTGTTATATAAAAAAAACATTGGAGACCCGCTGGGAGATTCCACATGGATAACTATCTGAGTGTTAGTGGTTAATCTCTAACGTTCGGTAGTGGAATTGGTCCTTTGACTTGAGGTCGTCACAGTACCTTATACGAGGGCAGTCATACTTTGATGGTGTTGGATGTTACTCTGCCAATGGTCGCTAATACAGCATCGTTCGAGTATGTCAAGAGTCATATGAAGGTTGTAATGATCAATAGAGGATTCGTCGCTCTTAGATAGTAAGAGATTATGATCTACATTTTATCCAGTTAAGTTAATAATGAAATCCTTAGCCAAGGTGAACTCATAAGTCGAAAAAGAGTTTTCGACTTACATTGACTTAACACTGGGATAAAAGATATGATCGATAATTGAGATTGACACGTATCCATATCTCATTATTGATTGGATCATATTGACGAAAGAATTATAATTTCACGGTAAACGAACAAGTTTGGTTTGTCACATTACGTGACATTTCCCATCACATTTATTGTCTGACACATTGCTAGATGTCAATCTGGGACGACAAATGTGAATTAGTGATAAATTAAAAGGGATATTTTAATTTCTCGATTTTGATTAGATCAAAATAAGAATTCACGTCGTTAGACATCGTGATCGGGAACCTAATGGGTCACACACAAAAGAGAACCAGAAGAATGAGATTTACCAATTAATTAATTGACAAGTGTTGAATAAATAATTAATTGGATTGCTTATTAATCGGCCCGAATTAATTAATTGGATTAATTAATTCATGGACCGTATTTAATTAATTTGATTAATTAAATATCGGATCGGGTTAAGTTTAGAGATGGGCCAGCCCACTTGGGCTTATATTAATAGGCTGCTAGGGTTTGTAAACTGTAGAGATTTTTCATTATTCTTGCTAGCACAAGAAAAGAAAACCCTAACCGTCATTCTTGTTCTCTGTGTGGATCACCATTGGAGGCTGGACAATTGGACAGCTTGGATTGCAGATCGTGATCATTGGAGTTCGAGAATCAGCAAAAGAGTTTGCAGAATTCATCAAAAGTATAATTCTTATCACAGTTTCTATCTAAACACATTGCAGATCCTTGGTGGGTATTGAAAATTGTTTTACTTCCGCTGTGCATGATTAAGTAAATTCCCTACAGTGGTATCAGAGCCTACTTTGTGTTTGTTAGAAATTGTTTTATATTTTGGAACAATCAAAAGTTGATTGTTATTATTTTTCTCGTTTCTAGCTTTTAAAGAAAATTGATTTCCGGTTCTAAATTTGATTTGGAAACGAAAATTAATTTTGATTTAAAAAAAATCGGAAAAAGGGAGGGCGGCGGCTGTCGCGGTGGTGGGCGCCACCGGGGGCACGAAGCCGGTGTAGCAAAGATGTCGCCATGGCAAGACGCTCTGACGACAACTGGCAATCAGCGCTGGCATATCGAGCTGAAAGCAGCTCGAACAAAGGCCGTTAGATACCGTCGCTTGACAGGCCGTGGTTCCCGCCGCAGCCGGTAGCGTGAAGAAGGAAAAAAAATTAGGGATTTTTTCTAGGGTTTCAGTCGATTTTGGGGTGAATGGAGGCGAGGGCCTCTAATGCAATTTCTGGAATTGCAGGCCCCCGTCCACAATTATTGAAAAGGGTCAATTTGCAAATTTTATGAAAGGGGCTTGTCATGCAATTAATATAATTGAAGGGCTTGCTTTTAATTTGAAACTTGGGTCAAGTTGCAATATTCAAAAGGAGTTTTGAATTTAAATATTAAAATTGTTTTTAAATTAGATTTTAAAATGATTTGACCCTAAAATTTCAAATTTAACCCGTTTAAAATTTTATTTAAAATTGACTACTTTTTATATTTTCGTTGAAATTGGATTTTAACTTAAATATTAAATTTTGACCCTAAATTGAATTTTATTTTATTTAGGAGTTTTATCCTAAATTAAAATTTTAATTCAATTAAATTAGAGTTGGACTCTAATTTGACATTTAATTGAAATTTGATTTTAATTAGATTGTCTCACCCTAAAATGTTTTTTGAAATCAGAGTTGGACTCTGATTTTGTATTTAATTAAAATTTGATTTTAATTAAATAAGTTCACCCTAATATCTTGGAATTAGAGTTTGACTCTTATTTTGTATTCAATTAAAATTTGATTTTAATTAAATTTCACCATATTAATTTGATTATAATTAGAGTTGGACTTTAATTTGACATTTAATTAAAATTTGATTTTAATTAAATTGTCTTGCCCTAAAATTTTATTGGAATTAGAGTTGGACTCTAATTTGGTATTTAATTAAAATTTGATTTTAATTAAATAGTCCCGCCCTACAATTGTGGAATTAGAGTTGGATTCTAATTTGATATTTAATTGAAATTTGATTTTAATTAAATAAGTCCGCTAATTAAATTAATTAATTAATTTGATTAATTAATTATTTAATTGTTCCGATCCATTTGTCTAAATTAGTTTAGACGACTTTAATTGCTAGAAACTTGAAACATGTTTGCATATAATATTAGATATTATATAGGAATGCATTTATATGATGAATGTTTTATTAGTGGATGATTATGGACTCGACCATATGGATGTGTTGAATGGTTAGTTTTATTCTTGTTGTTTTATGGGGCCTGCGAGCTCTAATTTATTTTGGACCTGCGAGTCCGTTACTATTGTTATTATTATGGGCCTGTGCGTCCAATATTATTTAGGCCTGCGTGCCAACTAGTATAGGATACAAGTTGCAGCTGGACTAATTGGAGATACAAGAAGAGGAGGAGACCATAGAGATGGAGCATTGTATGAATCAATGCTATACCCCTAGGAACTGACCGACTAGTCTTCCTTATGGCTCGGGAAGACTAGATAGTATAAGTTCATAATCGTCCACAATATTATATGTATGTTTATTTGCATATTAGATGTATAATAAAATATACATAATTATTACGATGAGACCTTTTGCATGCAAAACCCCTCGTTAAAAATATTAAGTCAATTTGTTATTTGCCTTCCATCATTATAGTGAAAAACGAGAGTTCTAAATCGATCTTAGCTTGTTGAGTACACTCAATGCTGGTCTATTAGGGATATGTTTGACACTATGAAATATTAAATATTTCTGAATGATGGGTTTGACTTAACTAAAATTTATCTTTTGTTGAGCATACTCAAGAAGATAAATTGTAGAGGCATGTTAAAATATTAAGTCATATTTATATTCGCCTTCCACCATTATAGTGAAAAACGAGAGTCCTAAATTGATCTTAGCTTGTTGAGTACATTCAAGGCTGGTCTATTAGGGATATGTTTGACACTATGAAATATTAGATGTTTCTGAATGATGGGTTTGACTTAACTAATATTTATCTCTTGTTGAGTACACTCAAGGAGATAAATCTTATAGGCATGTTAAGCTAACACATAATATGTGTGAAGATAAAGAGTTGTCAGCTTAATGATCCGGGAGTTGTATGGAGATACAATTGACAATAGTATCTACCCAAATGTTTTATTAGGGCTTGTTGAGTACACTCAAGGTTTTAATATAACAAATGGGATCCCAGCCCACTGGGAATCAAGTACGGATTCTATAAATTTATGTGAGAGGATCATAAATCCGGGTCATAAATTTGAGTTAAACAGTGGGAGCGAAATTAATTTAATAAAAAGCCATGTTAAATTAATTGATGCTTTATATATATTATTTCTTTTATTTTTCGTCGTTTACATTTATTGAATCATGAGTAACCACATATATTTGAGAGGCATATTGTATGCCAACAATTAAACGAAATTTTCTTAATTGGCACCGCAATATGAGAATTGTTCTCAGGCATGAAAAATTGGTTGTGTCCTTGAGTAGCCATTTCCAGATACACTTGCTGATGACTCGACAAAGGAAGAGGTGGTTACTATAATAAACACAGTGATGACGATAGTACTACAACATATGTGATGTTTATGACTATGTCACCTGAGTTACAAAGCAACATAAAAGTATAGATGCTAACACATGATTTTTCATCTCAATGTGTTGAATGATGAACAATCATACGATGAAATATATGATATTTCCTAGCAACTATACCGGTGCATAATGGGAAAAGAATCTTCAGTCAGTGTTTGTGTGCTGAAGATGCTGACTACTTTGAGAAGTTGTCTCGATTGCGTTCAGTCATGAACAATGAACTAAGTATAGACTTGGTTCTGCAATCTCTGCTAGAAAATTATTCATAACTAATTATGAATTTAATATGAATAAACTCAAATGCACACTTGTTGAGTTGTTGAACATGCTTAAAACTGTTAAGCCCAACATTTGTGTTTGTAGTGGGCAAATCTTAGTCATAGATTCCTCTAGAGAAGTCTAAAGGATGCTTTAGGAAAGCAACCAAGATGGCTAAGACAGTTAAAGTAAGGACAATACCAAATCTGATGATCCTTATTATCATTCTGGAATGATAGGTCATTGGAAATGAAATTGAAAGGCTTATAACTACTTCATTAGTTTCATGGGTATTAGATACTAGATATAGATATCATATTTGTATAAATATGCAGAAACTAAATAGAAATAGATCGCTGCAGAAGGGAGAAGTTAACCTACACGTTGAAAATGAACAAACGTTGTTGCATTGCCTGTAGAAGCATATTTCTTGCCATTACCTTTAGGCTTAATATTAGAATTAGAGAAATGTTATTTTTGTTCCCACCATTACCAAGAGCATTAAATAAATTTCATGTTTTGACATGAATTATTTTAATATTAAGGACAATTGTTGTTCAATTTCATCTTGATAAGATCTTAATGGTTATGGTAAATTACAAAATGACATTTATATTCTAAATATTGAGTGTTCTATAATGAGTATAGAAATTGAAAGGCATAAAAATGATAATCTGAATAACACCTATATCTGGCATTGCGGATTTGGTCACATAAATGAGAATGCAATTCCAAACTTACATGGAGATGTATATTTGGGTCAAATGATTTTGAATCATTTGACAAATGCGAATCATGTCTGTAAGACACAGTGACCAAATCTCCTTTTACTTGAAAAGGAAAAGAATCTGCACAATTATTAGGTCTAATACATAGTGATGTATGTAGATCCATATCAATTAATGTTAGGTGAAGTTTATCTTATCTCATCACATTTACTAATGACCATTTCAGAAATGATCATATATATTTGATGAAATTCAAGCATGAAACTCTTGAAATGTTTAGGGGATTCAAGCTAGAAATAGAGAAACAAATAGGTAAATATATTCTTACACTAAGACTTGTTCGAGGTAAAGAATATCTAAAATGGAGAATTTTAGATTATCTAAAAGAGAATTAGATTCTCACGCAGTGGATTCCTCCACATACATTGCAATATAATGGTGCATCTGAAATGAGGAATCGTACACTATTAGATATAGTGTAATTAAGAACAAGCCATGCAAATATTCAAAAATCGTTTTGAGGTCATGCACTGATTGCCACATGCTGCACACTAAATCGTGTCTCATCTAAATCGGTTGACAAAAACTCCATACGAGTTATGGAATGGCCCAACATATCTCATATGAAAGCTTGGGCTGTGACGTTTATGTGAAGCGCACTGAATCGGATAAGTTTGAGACTAAATCCGATAAATATATATTTGTGGATATCCAAGAGATAATTGGATATCAATTCTATAATCCCGTCGAGAAGAAGATGTTCATCTCAAGACATGTCATACTCCTAGAGAAAGTGTTTATTCTAAGAGAGACAGTGGGAGCAAAATAAATCTTGAAGGAGTTCAAGAGTCCACGAATATAATTGACCAAATAGATGAACCTGAGTCTTATCCCATACCTGCTGAGGGACATACTCTTGATCAGGAAGTGGAGACTTCTGAGGACACGTTAGCTCTGTGTAAATCTTGTTGGGTCATTCGACCTCCTAGAAGGTACGAATCCGTGATTACTAATCAGGCATTACTAATCAAGGATAATGAACCTACTAATTACGCAGAAATAAAGTCAAGTATTGACTTAAAGAGATGGACTTGATGTATGTAACCAAGGTTTGACCTTGGTCGACTTGCCTAATGGATTAGAACCCATAGGTTGTAAATGAGTTTACAAGAAAATATCAATATGGATTGAAACAAGCCTCTTAGAGCTGGAATCTTCGATTTGATGCAAAAAATCAAAATTTTTGATTTTATCAAAAATGAAGATGAATTGTGCGTTTACAAGAAGATAGTGGGAGCATTGTTGCATTCCTGATATTATATGTATGAGACATATGATAGGAAATGATGTCTCCATATTTCAATTGTTGAAATTGTGGTTGTTAAATACTTCTCCATGATAGATATGGGAGAAGCAAGTTGATCTATAAAGATAGATCTAAATGATTACTTAACTCATCATAATCTGTATAGATAAAAATCTCGAGAAGATTTTATATATGGGGAAAATGAACTGAGAGTTCATAGATAGACTGATGCTAACTTCTAGTCAGACTAGAATAATAGCATATCTCAAATAGGATATTGGTTTACTCTTAAGCGGTGTATTGGAAATGTTCCAAATAGGAAATAACCGTTGATTCAATAATGGAAGTCTTATACATCATTGCTTTACAAAGCAACAAAAGTTATGGTCTGGATCAGGAAGTTCATTAATGAACTTAGAGTAGTTCCTAACATTGTTGATCACACGCTTCTGCATTGTGATAACAATGGAGCCATTGTGCAAGCGAAGGAATTAAGGTCTCATCAATGATCTAAACATGTGTTAAGGCGGTATTATCTTATCGGAAAGATAATTCAATGAAGTCACGAAAAGAAAGAACGAATTCCCACAAGTTATTAAATTGCAGATCCACTGACAAAGAGTTGTCGCGGGATAAACATGATCGTCATGTAGACTCTTATGGTATAAGATACATAAGTGATTGGATCTAGTGCAAGTGGGAGTTTGTAAGTGTTATGCCCTAGGTCCAATCAACTTGGGCATAAATACTTTAAATATATATAATTGATGCATGTATGGCAAAATCTATTATTTAATTGAATTAATATTCTAATAAATTAAATAATGGAATCCGTAGATTCAAGTCTTGGTGATTTGTTAATCACAAGGAGTTGTGATTGTGAGATACAAATTACAAATGATCGAATCTTAAATCGTCTGTGGTCGAAGTAATAACGAGATACGGATATCGTTATTACGGATAGATCATCGCGTGTGGCATTCTTACTTGTAAAGTAAGTAGCTGATCTCACAAGCTAAAGTGTGGTGACACTTGAATGAACACGTGGATGTTTTGTTATATAAAAAAAACATTGGAGACCCGCTGGGAGATTCCACATGGATAACTATCTGAGTGTTAGTGGTTAATCTCTAACGTTCGGTAGTGGAATTGGTCCTTTGACTTGAGGTCGTCACAGTACCTTATACGAGGACAGTCATACTTTGATGGTGTTGGATGTTACTCTGCCAATGGTCGCTAATACAGCATCATTCGGGTATGTCAAGAATCATATGAAGGTTGTAATGATCAATAGAGGATTCGTCGCTCTTAGATAGTAAGAGATTATGATGTATATTTTATCCAGTTAAGTTAATAATGAAATCCTTGGCCAAAGTGAACTCATAAGTCGAAAAAGAGTTTTCGACTTACATTGACTTAACACTGGGATAAAAGATATGATCGATAATTGAGATTGACACGTATCCATATCTCATTATTGATTGGATCATATTGACGAAATGATTATAATTTCACGGTAAACGAACAAGTTTAGTTTGTCACATCACGTGACATTTCCCATCACATGTATTGCCTTGACACATTGCTAGATGTCAATCTGAGACGACGAATGTGAATTAGTGATAAATTAAAAGGGGTGTTTTAATTTCTCGATTTTGATTAGATCAAAATAAGAATTCACGTCGTTAGATATCGTGATCGGGAACCTAATGGGTCACACACAAAAGAGAACCAGAAGAATGAGATTTACCAATTAATTAATTGACAAGTGTTGAATAAATAATTAATTGGATTGCTTATTAATCGGCCCGAATTAATTAATTGGATTAATTAATTCATGGACCATATTTAATTAATTTGATTAATTAAATATCGGACTGGGTTAAGTTTAGAGATGGGCCAGCCCACTTGGGCTTATATTAATAGGCTGCTAGGGTTTGTTAACTGTTGAGATTTTTCATTATTCTTGCTAGCACAAGAAAAGAAAACCTAAGCCGTCATTCTTGTTCTCTGTGTGGATCACCATTGAAGGCTGGACAATTGGACAGCTTGGATTGCAGATCGTGATCATTGAAGTTCGAGAATCAGCAAAAGAGTTTGCAGAATTCATCAAAGGTATAATTCTTATCACAGTTTCTATCTAAACATATTGCAGATCCTTGGTGGGAATTGAAAATTGTTTTATTTCCGCTGTGCATGATTAAGTAAATTCCCTACAGGTAGCTCCAAACAAAACATTAACAGAGTTTTTGTTGTCAACCAACATGCATTTTAGACCATTTTGTGATACAATAGCCCTTACCACCAACTCATCACAATGGGCGTAATGTAGCCTCATCGCTCAACCTCATGGGGATACTGTTGACTATATAGCTAGTTATAACGGGATCCTTGGCTTCCCTTGCATAATTTCTTTGTGTGATTTGAGATTTTCTCACAACGTGCGAACCTCGAATGATAATGTCTATCACCTAAATGGAAGTATTATCAGCATCATTGGGAAGTCTCTTCTTTATCTTCAGCATTTCCATGCATGTCCATATCTTCGTCCCTCCTATGTCTAGAAGATTATTCCCTGGGATGTCACCTTGCATCGTCTCGTCTAAGCTATTGATCATTCTTAGACTGGGGTGAATTTCTTTGCATCTGCCGTGCACTGCTTCTTTCTGAATGTGCATCAGTTTGTTTCATATATTTTGGCATGGACATACAATCATTTGTGCCATGGTTGTAAGTTCGATGATAAGTATTATATGGCTTATTCCTAGGCTCATTGTTTCGACCCCCTCCTCTATCCCTTAAACGAGTTGGTTGTCCTACTCCGCAATCCTTCAGAAAACTCGAATCCCGCTCGGGATTAAAATCCCTAATAATCTTAAGAACTTTGTTTCTGTTGTCCTGTATGTAATCCTCCACTAGCTTTTGTTTGCTAGCCTTCACTTCAGCAAGGCCAGATTTCACGAGAGTCAATTTTGTCTTAGTTAAGAAGTAAGGCCTTTTTCACTCACCTGATTCAGGTCTTTGGAGAGAGCAAACTGTTCATTCTTAACAAACTGAAGCTCCTCTCTTAAGGTCGGTATTGGTTCTAGCAATATAAGCAATATGGCTTTCTCTGGCCTACTCCAAATATTTTGTGAGTTTGGTAACATCGACCACTAAAAAGGCCTCTATAGTAGTTAGAGTCTCATAACCATTGCTCATCTTTTTTGTTTTCTCATTTCTTTCTCAACCTCTCACATTTTCCTTTGGAGAGCTACGCTTTTATTTTTTAAGGAGTCCGCCTTTTCTCATATTTATCAGCTCACGGGATGCAGACTTCATACTCTACCTGCTGATCATGATGAAGGACAACAGCTCGCAAGAGGTGAGCATCAATCAAATTCTCCCTTTCCTTTGGGGTCATCGTCTCTATAAATTTCTCCCAAACAGAGTTGAAATACAAAGAGGTAGACCTGGCTACCCTAGAGACAAAAGCAAGAATCAGTGACAAGGCCTGTGGGTCCAACTCCTCGTCATTATGGGCATCAAATAAAGCCTTGTGATCTATAAGAAGTTTGAATCCCTATGATACTTTTTTTTTCTCACATGATCCTTGGCCAAAGCCAGGGATTGAGACCTGATAACTACGAACCTCCAACGCCTTGACACAATATAGGTCACTTAGTCATGCCCTCTCCTTCGCGCAAAGTTTCACCTGATTCCCTTTGGAACCCCTCGCAGACATATCTCTAGAAGGAGAAAGGGGACCCAACTTTTGGCATTTAAGGACTACTGAAGTTAATCATCATTTTGGTAACTTGTATGATAATATAATCTAAGCAAGCAGATGGAACCAAGTAAATAAACATTGAGAAATAAAGATACTTTGGCAGCAATGGAATTAACACTTTCCATGGATGACAAGGGTAATAGATGTTATCGGATAAAGAAAACACTCTGTGTCTATATACGGTACTAGAAATAAGAGACTGATAAAAGAAAAGGGAATTGAAAAACTTATATTCAACAGAAATTCATGGAAAACTACGTGGGCACAAGATGGAGGATTCAAGATTATTTGGGAATAATGAGGTCATAACTTCATTATGATAGCCCAAGAATAACTAACTAAATGGGATGAATTGATTTTTAAAACTTTTTCGAAAAATTAATCTAAATTCAAGTAAGTAAAGACTAAATAGATTAATTCAGATAATGTGCACAAATATGAAAGTGATAAGTAAAAGAGAAAAGATGATGCAAACAATATAATTATAGAGGTTCGATCCAAAGCAATGATCTGCATCCTCCGTTACCAAGCTCTCTGGCACATGCAAGGTTTTTTACTATATTGATTGATTTATGGTGCAATCCAATCCTTTACAACGCTTTCATTTATTTACAAACAAGAAGCACCGATCCTTATACAATATTAAGTTTTACAAGACCTCAATATGATCCATACTATTGAGCTTTATGAGACCTCAATATGACTGACAAGTATAACAAAATGATTTTACAATGAAACACATCTCTTGACAAATGATACAAAAGAATTGAGTACTAAGATAGGCTAACACTTCAATAAATAGCAACAAAAGATAGTTCAAGTGTTAAATGAAAATTTTGATGATATGATAATTAAAAAGTAGATTCAATCAATCAAAGTTTTTCAATGAGAAAATGAAGAAGAATTAAATGTAATTTAAGTTAAAAAAATCTTTTCAAAATATCTCTCTCTTTTAATGAATAATAGTAATACATTAAGTGTCAAAAGAGAGACGATAAATGTTGATAAATATTATGATTTTACAAGTTTCATTCAATTAATCAAAGTTTTGTTCTAGATAAGTATAAGAAATAGATACAATTTGAGTTCAAAACTTTTCTTTAAAATATATCTCTCTTCTATGAATGATAGAAATAAGTTAAGTACAAAAAGAGATGAAAAAATTTGATTAAGATTATGAAAAGAATTTGAATCAATCAAAGTTTTGATTATGAAGAAATAAATCAAATGAATGCAATGTTGACTCAATTGATCCTCTCAAAATATATCTCACTTTATGCTCTTGAGACTATTATAAAGAATGGAAAGAGTGAGGGTATTTATAGACCTCAAAAAGCAAAACAATCTGTCGAACAGGACAACCAACCAAACCCCCACATTGGATCTAGACTACCAAAGTAGTCGTTATGCATATAAAATCTAACGGTCAAAAATCCGACTGTTGCATCAACCGAATGTCCTCATGGACGAACCAGATGTACGCCTTCACGAATTTATAGAGAAATATGTTGCAAAAAATTTTGGGAATTCGGATGAGCATTTGGACATCTACATGCTCAGATCGGACGTCCGACCGTTTCGACTAATTTTCCCATTTTGAACCCGTTTGATCCAATTTGAGTATATTAACAAATGAAGACTTTTGAAAGGTGTTTTTAACTAGTTTTCTAGGTAAATGATGTTTTAAAAATATGATCTAAGTTAAAAAATCATTTAAAAATCAATTTTACTTTTGATCAAAACATTTTATGCAAGTGATAATCAAAAAGCTTTTAGTACACAAAGTGATTTTTGAGCTTTTAGTCTTTTCTTACTTCAAATTTTGGCTCTTAAGCTCTCGTCTTGACTTTTCATTGATGTTTGACTCTTAAACTTTTGATCTTTTTTTGACGTTTGCTTTTTAAGATTGACGACGATCGAACAATTTATCATTAGATGCTTTGAAGAATGTAAGGGTTTGTTCTCTTTACCATTTTCAAGTCGTATTCTGTTTTCGATTTTCCAAAATAGTGAAAATGCTTTTTCTTTCCTATTTTTGAAAACGTATTTTTGAAAGCAAGTTCAAAATTTACAAAGAAAACTCAAAACGACAAATTTATCGTTTTAGTTGTTTTCAATTATAATCAAGCAAAAATTTTCAAAACGCTTTTTGGATGTTTTCAAAACAATTTTTCAAAATACCAAAAAGAACACATTTTCAACAATCTAAAAATGGACACTCAAAATACAAAACTCAAAACACAAAACTGAAACATAAAGAGAACAACCCCTAATCATTTTAAATTCAATTAATAGTAATGAAGATTAACTTGTTTGTTATAATCAAAACTTTAAAGTTATAATCAACCATAAGTCAACACTTTCCGCATTTTTTATTATGACAAACAAGATGATGTTACATGGGGCAATGACTAGGAAAGTGAAGGAACAGAGCTGCAAAAGAGAACAAGAAAACCAGACAGAAGGAAGTCTTGAAGAAGGACCAGCAAAGTTAACTACCATTTGAAATACAAAACGGCATCGTTTATGTTTAATTCAAACGACGTAGTTTTACTCCAAATAAATGTATTAGTTAGAAAACAATTTTTGCTACTTTTTTTTTGTGAAACACAATTTCCACTGTGAGTGCATATATACATCCTTGTGCGAATATCTGCGGGTTGTTAATTTCTTTGAAATTCAGTTAATAGTGATTTGATTCATCGCTTTAGCTTTCTCTCTCTAATTTTTCTTATTTTTATAATTTTACCCTCCCCTATTCTATTCTTCCATCTGCGGGTTGTTAATTTCTGTGAAATTCAGTTAATAGTGAATTGATTCATCAATTTAGCTCTCTCTCTCTCTCTAATTTTTCTTATTTTTATCATTTTACCCTCCCCTATTCTATTCTTCCATTTTATTTGGATATAATTTCAGCTCATTCAGCTGAAGGAACTCCATATTTGATTTGTTGAAAGCTTTGCGAAGGTGAAGTTCAGCTCATGACAAATAGTATTAGAGCAGGCGTATTATGCTGGGCATTCACAAACCCAAAGGTGTAGATGACCATTTGCAGAAACTAGATTTAGAGGTTGTAGATTTGGGTAAAGCCTTCAAAGCTGTTACCAGCAAACTGGAGGCCAGAATGGAGTCCTCAGAGATAACACTTCAAGTACTTTATCACATGAAAAGAAAAAATTGAGGATGCTATATTTGACATGATCAAAAGTATGAAAAATTAGTGACTGTAATGGCCCAAATGACTGCTGATTTTGAAACTGAATAGGAGAATAAGAGTGTGGAAGGATCTATGACAAACATGATACTGGTAGTGTGTTAACCATACAAGGAAGTAGTGGTCAAGAGAATAGTAGTCGTGCTAGAGGTGAAGTCAAGGGAGTCGCTAATCTACCTAAATTTGATTTTCCACACTTTGAGGGATAAGGACCTTGAGAATGGCTGAAGGAAGCCCGAAAATACTTCCAACTCCATCACATTTTTGATGAACTGAGGCTAGGGATGGTTGAGAAGTACTTGAAGGGGAAGGCAGACATTTGGCTTGATGGCTTCATTGCAAGTCATCCTAACGCAGTCAGGGAAATGTTTTCTAAGGAATTATGTAAAAGGTTTGTAGACAACACAGGGAAGGAAGTAACTGAATCATATAGCAATATAAGTTAGGTGGGAACAATGGAAAAACATCAGGAGAGTGAGGAGTCTGAACCTAAAGAAGGACAAAGAGGTGAAGAAGTCATGGAGCTATCAATCAGTAACTTAGCTGGAAGTTTGAAGCACAAAACAATTAGTCTTTGGGATAATTAAGGGAATGAAAGTATCTATACTCATTGATAGTGGAAGCACCCACAGCTTTGTGGATGAGAAATTAATTGGGGAACTGAACTATGCCATTGACGAAGCCTATACCATGAAAGTCAGGGTAGATAATGGAGGCAAATTGGAAAGAAGGCGGTATACCAACCATTAGTGTGGAGGGTACAAGAATGGGAATTTCAGTTCAATCTAAGGACCCTAAAACTTGGTGGCAATGACATGGTGCTAGGATTGAATTAGAGGAACCAAGTTGGCTCCATTATCTTTGATTTTGTACAAGGGTTGTGAGATATAAATACAAGCAATAAGAGATAACTTTGCAGAGTGGTGACCTTGCACCGCATGTAATGTTGATAGAAATGAAGAAAGTGGATGATATATTTACAAAACATAGTTAAGGAGTTGTTGGACAACTTTAAACCATCACCAAAGGAAAAGAAAGAGGAGATTCCCAAACAAATCATGGAAGTAATTGACCAGTTTCTTGGGGTGTTTAAATAGCCAAAAGCGCTGCCTCCTCCCAGGTCTCATGACCACCAAATCCCACTAAAAGAGGGAGCTCAACACTTCAAGATTAGGTCATACAGATGTTCTTTTATTCAGAAGTCAGAAATTGAGAAGTGGGTTAAAGAAATGCTGGTGGAAAGTGGTGCACATTATGTCAACCCAGCATATACCGTCTTGCATTACCTACTTAATCCAAGGGTGATGAAGAGAATGAGGCAGGTGCTAACTTCATAAAAAAAAAGACATCCAGACATTGAACATTGATGACAAGGTTAATTTAAGGGGAAGAGATGTCATGACCACACCTATACTTACCAACTCACTTGTGAACCCTTTTAAGAGAGTACCCATTGTGAGAACCTTGAGGGTACTAACTCTGTTGATATACCAAGTGGGGAATGAAGGAAATCAGATCTGACAGGAAGAAGAAATGGGAAGATGCTGAATGGATTAAAATGTCAGTTTCCTATTTCTCGATCTTGGGAACAAGATTAAGGTGAGATGGAGGGTTGTTACGTGGGGAAACAACTGGGGAAAGAGAACTACAAAAGAGAAGAAGAAGAAGAAGAAGAAGAAGAAGAAGAAGAAGAAGAGTTAACTACCATTTGAAATGCAAAACAGTGTAGTATGTGTTTAATTCAAACGGTTTCATTTTACTCCAAATAAATGTATTAGTTAGAAAACATTTTTTGCCGCCTTCTTTTTTGTGAAACACGATTTCCACCATGAGTGTATATGTATCCATGTGCAAAGATCTGTGGGTTGTTGATTTCTGTGAAATTCAGTTAATAGTGAATTGATTCATGAATTTGGATTTCTCTCTCTAATTCTTCTTATTTTTATCATTTTACCCTCCCAAATTCTATTTTTCCAGTTTGTTTGGTTATAATTTCGACTCATTCAGCTGAAGGAACTCCGTATTTTATCTGTTGAAAGCTTGAGGTTGTAAGGTGAAGTTCAACTCTTAACAAATGATTTGCAAAGTAATATCAACAAGGAATAAAGAATAAAGATCTCACATTTAAAGCATATTCCTTCTATCTCTTTCGAACCAATTGTCATCCATTTAAAGCATATCAAATAGTAGATGATTCAAAGGATATCATTTAATCATTCAAGGCATATTATCTCAATCATCTTCCCCCCTTTCAATGCTTTTCAAATCTATCTTACTCAATTTTCCCCTTTTTCATCCATTTAAAGCATATCAAATAATAGACGATTCAAAATATATCATTTAATCATTCAAAGCATATCATCTCACTCATCTTCCTCCTTTTCAATGCATTTCAAATCTATCTTATCAATTTTCCCCTTTTGACATAAACAGAAGTTAGCACATATGAGAGCAAAAGATAAATAAGATCAAAACTTTAAATTAATCATAGAAAATAATAATATTCCCCCTCGGTTAAGCATAAGATGTCAAATATATGCAGGATTAAACAAGAGGATAATCGTCACATTTATAGTAAAATACTAATCAAAGTATGAGTGATGAAATGATAAAAGCATAATCATTTGGTTAAATTTTATATAAATTTCAACCAATGGTGCACATAGAATCAATCATATGAGAACATTTAGTATGAATTCAATTTAGCCACATACTTTAAATTCATCAATAATTTCCAAACCTCTTTGAGTATACGAAAATCTATCAAGTGTTTGAGGTTTAATGAGAATGTCGGTCAATTGGTTTTGTGTATTCACAAATTCTAATACAATGTGCCCCTTTTCGAGTGCCTTTAGGATACTATAGATGTAATGTCTTAGTGCCACAAAGATATCTAAAATTCACTTTACGGCATTAAGGTCTGATTCTTTAGTATTGGGTTGAAATCTGGTACATAATCATAAACTAAACATAATATCGAGTTTACTCGTGATTAAGTAAAGGGGAGATCCGAGTATACCCCGATATTTTGTTATGTCTATGGAAGTACATTGATCATCTTTGTCAAATTTGATTGATGGGCTCATTGGAGTGTTCATTGATTTCAACTCTTTTATTTCAAAATTATTGAGCATGTTCATGATGTATTTTGTTTGAATCCATTTCTTAGGTAGAGATTGATTACTTTGTACTTCGGAAGATTCTTCTTCATCTTATTGCACATTAGCTTCTTCTTCATGTTGATCTTCAACATTTCTAGGATCATCCTTGTTTTGAATTTGAATGTTCATTTGCTCAAAAGGAATTTCCAAACCTCAACATTAACAATACCGTTTTCTTGGTCAATAGAATTAGCTTCCTCAAAAATTACATGCATGGATTCTTCAACAACTAAAGTTCTTTTGTTGAAAACTCAATAAGCTTTGCTCGTAGATTAATAACCAAGAAAAATTCCAATATCGGATTTTGAATCAAATTTTTCCAAATTCTTTTTAGTGTTTAAGATAAAACATGTGCCACCAAACACTTTAAAATAATCGATATAGGGAACTCTAATTTTAAATATGGAATTTTCATTTTCTTTCGACTTTCCAAAATTCTATTTACAATATAGCAAGCGGTATTAATGGCTTCGGCCCAAAAATATTGCTAAACTATTTTCATCGTCAGAGCTATTTCTTGCAATGTTTGATTCTTCTTTCAACTATAACATTTTATTGAGGAGCTTTAGTGGCCGAGAAATAACGCTAATAGCCATAAATTTGTAAAAAATCATCAAATGCAATATTGTCAATTCTCCACCATAATCACTCCAAGTTGTAGTAATATTGTACTTTTTTTCATTTTTACCAAAGTGTTTAAATGTATTTAATGCTTCACATTTTTAGGTTAAAAATAGGACCCAAATAAATCTAGAAAAGTCATCAACAATGATGAATGCATAATGTTTACCATTTAAGCTTGAGGTTCTAGATGGTCGAAAAAGATCCATGTGGAGAAATTGTAAAGGTTTTGTAGATGAAGAGTGTTGAAAGAACTTATTTTCGAAATTGTCATGCATCACAAATGATCTTTCTTAAATTTCAGATTTGACAAACTTTTAACAAAACATATATATTTGGAAATACTTGAAAATAGGTCTATGCAACAATCAAATATCATCTTTTAAATTTGATAAACATTTTTTCTTCACTTTTAATTTCAATGTTTATGACATAAACATCCTTACTTCAGCTTCCTATAAATATCATTGATATAGTATTCTTAATAAGACACTTGGAAGAATCAAATTTGTTATGATTACTTTTATCATACAATTGGCTAATACTAAGTAGATTATGTTTAAGGTTATTTACTAAGAGAATATTTTCAATAAAGGGAGATAAATTATTAACAATAATTTCAATACCAATGATTTTTTCTTTGGCATTATTTCCAAAAGTATCATGACCACCATCCTTCTTTATGAAACTTGACAATAAAGGTTGATCTTTGATCATGTGCTTTGAGCATCCAGTATCTAATAACCATTTGCTCTTAATTTTCTTTGGTACCTACAAAAATTATTCAATTTTTTGTTCTTTGGTACCCATACAACTTTTGGTCCTTGATTGTTAGTGTTTGTGGACTTTGAATCCACTTGTGTTTGCTTTCAAAATGCATCCTCTTTTTTATTGAACAATTAAAATCCATATGTGCATTTTTATTGCAAAAATTACATGTGCTATTTGAAAAAGGGGAAGTAAAGCTTTTAACACAGAAATTCTTAATAGACTTTTGTTTCAGAAATGGTTTATATCAAATTCCTCATTTATCAAAAATAATTTTTTGTTCACCAAGCATTAGATCAAAAATGTTCCCGCCTTGAGTAAATTTGTGAACAATTTAAGTCAAATCTAAAATCTTTTTTCTGTAAAGAGAAATTCTCCTTAATTAAATAATCGTAATCAACTTTTTATTTTCAAAATCATTTTGAATTTCCAAAAACTTCTTTACCTCATTTTCCAATAAAGAATTGTTCTTTTTGAGGATAGAATGATTTAAAGCAAGTTTTTCAAATTCTTCAAGCATTTCATCATAATTGATAGACAACTTATCATATAAATAATTTTCATTTACCTCATTTTCAATAGCCATGAAGCACATGTTGACAACTTCCTCTTCACTATCATTTTCTTCATGGTCATCATCGTCACATTCATCCCATGTGGCTTGGAGTGTTTTCTTTTTGAAGAGTTTCTTCTTGTTTGGACAATAGGTTTTGTTGTGTACGGATTTGTCACAATCATACCAAACAGTGTTATTGCTTTTATCTTCGCCCTTTACTTCTTTCTTTTGAAATCAACAATTGTCAAAAAGACTCCTCCATTTTTTGACAAGAAGAACTAGGTCATCAAATTCTTCATCATTCATATTTTTGCTTGAAATGTTTTCATCCATTACCGACTTAAAGCAATTTGACGATTTTCTTCTTCTTTGCTTTTCATTGTTTTCTCCTTTATCTCAGTGCGATTGGCTCATATGTCATCAATGTTCCATAAATCTTTTCCAATGGATATGTGTAGATATCTTTGTATTTTCTATCAACATTCTCAACGAGCTCCAATCTTTCAAGCAAGACCTAAGAATTTTATACATAAGTTCATCATTAGTAAATTTTCGATCAAAGCCTTTGAGGCCATTAACAATATCGGTGAAATGAGTAATCATATCAGTAATAGGTTCATTTTGTTTCATAAAGAAATTTTCAAATTCCTTAATCAAAAGATTTATCATGATTTTTTTTTTTTACTTTGCTAGTGCCCAAGCGAGTAACTTCTAAGACATGCCAAGTATCATAAGCGCATGTGGTAATATGATTAAATTCATTTTTATCTAAAATACAATAAAGTATATTTTTTCTTTTAGAATTTATAGATAATTTTCTTTTATCCTCTTCATCGTACTCCTCTCTAGATTTTGAAATGGCTTGATCCGATTTTCCATCAATATTAATAACTTTTGTAGGCACATGTGGACCAAATTCAATAACTTTCCGAACATTATAATCTATTGATTGCACATAAATCATTCTTTTAGCTTTCCAATAGTTATAATGTGAACCATCAAAGAAAGGAGGATGATTTGTAGAATGCCCCTTAAGACTTTGAAGATTGTAGTTAGCAATTACTTAAGATTATGAAATCTTTAAATTCAAAGTACACCTTGCTCTGATACCGATTGATAGCCTAATAATAACTAACCAAGAGGGGGTAAATTGGGTTTTAAAACTATTTTCGAAGAATTCATCTAAGTTCAAGCAAGTAAAGACTAAATAGATCAATTCAAATAATAAGCGCAAATATGAAAGATAAGTAAAAGGGAAGAGATGATACAAATGATATAATTGTGGAAATTTGATTCAAAACAAAAATCTACGTACCCAGTTATTAAGCTTTCGATACGAGCAATGCATTTTCATTTTATTGATTGACTTATGATGCAATCAAATCTTTTACAATGCTTCTAGTGACTTATAAACAAGGAGCACTAACCTTTATACAATATTGAGTTTTACGTGAACCTCAATATGACCCACTCTATTGAGTTTTACAGGACCTCAATATTATCTCACAAGTATAACAAAATGATTTTACACTGAAACTCCTCTCTTGATAAATGATACAAACGAAGTAAGTACTAAAAGATGCTAAAACTTCAATAAATAACAACAAATGATAGCTCAAGTGTTAGATGAAAACTTTGGTGAATATGATAATTAAAAATTAGATTCAATCAATCAAAGTTTCTCAATGAGAAGATGAAGAAGAATTAAATGCAATTTAAATTCAAAAATATTCTCAAAATATATCTCTCTTGTAATGAATAATGGCAGTACATTACGTACCAAAAGATAGATGAGAAACTTTGTTGAATACTATGATTTTACAAGTTAGATTCAATTAATCAAAGTTTTGATATAAAGATGTAAAACAAATTGATACAATGTAAGTTCAAAACTTTTCTTCAAAACATATCTATCTTCTATGAATGATATAAATAAGTTAAGTATAAAAAGAGAGATGAAAAACTTTGATGAAGATGATGAAAAGAGTTTAAATCGGTCAAAGTTTTTTACATGAAGAAATAAATGAAATGAGTGCAATGTAGCCTCAAAATATATCTCATTTAATTTTCCTGAAACTCTTATAAAGAATGGAATTAGTGAAGGTATTTATAGAACTCAAAAATCAAAACACTCTGTCAAACCGAACAACCAACCAGACGTCCGCCTTTGGTTTCGGGTGACCAAAATAGCTGTTATGCATATTACATTTAACGGTTAAAAATTCGACCGTTGCTTCAACCAATCACCTGCCTTCAAGAATTTATAGAGAAATATTTTGCAAAACTTTCTAGGAATCCGATGACCAACCAGACGAACATATGGACGTCCGCATACTCGGACCAAAAGTCCTACCGTTTTGGCCAATATTCCCATTTTTTACCCCATTTGATCCGATTTGAATATTTTGACAAATATACACTTTTGGAAGGTGTTTTTAACTTGTTTTTAAGGTAAATAATGTTTTAGAAATATGATCTAAATTCAAACATCATTTTTAAAATCAATTTTACTATTGATCAAAACATTATGCAAGTGATAGTTAAAATAGGTTTTAGTGCACAAAGTAATTTTTGAGCATTTATCATTCACCGCTAAAGATCAAAGTATTAATACCTTTACATTTGAACTAAGAAATCTAGTCTTTGATCTTACTTCGAAGTTTGGCTTTTAGACTCTCGTTTTGATCTTTCATTGACGTTTGACTCTTAGCTCTTGATCTTGATCTTTCTTCGACATTTGGTTCTTTAACTCTTGATCTTGACCTTTCTTCGACGTTTGTCTTTTAAGATCTTTTGACGAAGATAGACCAGTTATCATTAGATGATTTGAAAACTATAATCACTTTAAATTCATTTTTTAGTCAACAAAATTAACTTGCTTGCTATAATCAAAAGTTTAAGGTTATATTCAACCATAGGTCAACATATTCTTCCCAATAAAATTAAATGAGACTCTAAAATCGCTCAGGATCTTTAAAACATGCTTATAAAACTAGCTTTTCAAATGTGTACACTTCAACACAATTCTTTATCCTTGAGTTGGAAACTAACGCTCAGTGTAACCTAGAAGGAAATGTATCATCAATAGTAACTCTAGGCTCTGAATCTATTCAAACTATCAACGAAATTCATCCCCATGACAAGAGTATCTAGGACCAAAAGAAACAGACTTTGCAAAAGTAAAATCGAGAAATCAAAAAGTATAAGATAAATAAAAAGCATGTACCTAAATAGAAAGGATGAAAGATAGCAGAAAAAAGAGTTGACTCGCCGGTAGAAGAAATATCACCACAAAGATATACATTCAGAAAGTAGAAAAGATGGTGAAAGGAAGAAAACATGTATTTATAGGTTCAGATGAAAAGTTTGAACCGTTGATTGAATCAACAAGAAGATCTAAGACGCTTCTAAATTTCTCTCAAATCATAGCCATCAAAAGCCAACAAGTGCATGTCTAAGTTTCAAAATTGAACAGGTGAGATTAAATGTGAATAGTAGTGCTTTAAATGCTCACAATGCACTACCCAGGAAAAACGCAAAAAGGACCCATGTAGCCAGTGGCGGAGCCAGGGGTGGGCTGGGGTGGGCTGTAGCCCACCCTTGCCCAAGCCCAGAAGCTGAAAAAATAAAAAAATAAAAAAAATTGTTGAAGCCCAATTATTTTCCAGCCCACCCTTGCCCAAGCCCAAGCCCACCCTTTAAAAAAAAAAAAACTAGCCTACATCTAATGAAAGCCCAACCCAGATTAAACCCAATTAAACCCATTCCCAATCTCGACCCTACCCAATGCGAACCCTCCTCTCTCTTCTCCTCTCTCGCTTCTTCTCTTCTCTTCTCGCCCTCGCCCCTCTGGTCTCTGCTCTCGCCAGTCGCCTCTCACTCTCAGCCTCAGCCTCAGCCGTCGCCCCTCAGCTTCCGTTCATAGCCGCTGCTCTCTAGCCCTCTGCAGTGCCGTCCGCCCGTCCGTGACTGAGTCTTGCAACTTGCAAGGTAATTTTTTTTCGATTTTTTTTACTGAATGTAGAATTTTTGAATTGTTGATACTTGATACGTATTGTCTGAGTGTCTGGAGAAATTTGGAGTTGTTGTTTTATTCTTTGAATTTTTTGATTGGGAGGCGGGAATAGTGTGGACCACCGATTTCGGGACCGGGTGGTGTGGAGTGTGGAATGTGGAGTAATTTGGAGTTGTTGAATTGTTTGCTGAATTTACTGTCTTTGTGTAATTGTGTCAATTGTGTGTTTGAATTTGTGTCCCTGGAGGCTGGAGTTGGAGATTTGTTCATGAATTGTTACTGTCTTTGTGAGTTTGTGTCAATTGTCAATTGTGTGTTTGAATTTGTGTGTGAGTGTGTCTCAATGTGAGATTGAATTTGTACCAAACCAAGTTGAATTTGTGATTTTGTGTGTTTGAATAATTGAATGTGCTTTAGCACTCTTGCTGCACTTAATTGAATTTGGAAGTGTCTCAATTAGTCTGCATTGGAAAATTGGAAATTGATAGCACATATGATTCTAGTTCTAGTTTTTGAATTGAATTTGGAAGTGTCTGAGTCTCAATTAGGCATTTGCTTAGGAAATGTTAGTTTGGAATTTGGAAATTTAGCCAACCGTAATTTATGTAGGAATTTATAGGATATTAAAGTTTTTTTTTGACATTTATGCTCTTAGGTTTAATATGGAGGAAGATCGACCTTCTTCCAAAAAAGGAAGAACTTTGTTATCTTTCTTTTCAAAGAGTAACAAACGTGAGGGTACTCCAATTCCTACGGCATCCACTCAAAACCCAATTTCATCCCCCGATGTTGAACGAGCATCATCTTCTAATCTTAATGTGGAACCACTTGATTCTATTGAACGTGACCCAGGAAAAAGAAAGCAAATATGTGAACATCCACTAAATGAACGCGATCAGATTAGGCGAGCTTTATTTAAATGTTGGACACTTATCAACCGAAACTTTTGGACTATCAGAGTAAAGAATGTGGAAAGCAGAAACGTCGATTTCAGGAGCGTTGGTACAATCAGTTTCCTTGGTTGGAATATTCACCTTCAACACACAAAGCATATTGTTTTTATTGCTTCCTTTTCCTCAATGATAGTGCTCCATCTATTATTTCATCGTTGGTCGCGATTGGGTTTGACGGTTGGAAGAGGGTCAACCAAGGCGATAAATGTGCATTCCTTATTCATGTTGGTACAACATCGTCATCGTATCATAATGGTTGTAGAGAAGAGGCTGAAGATCTAATGAAACCAACTCAACATATTGACAAGGTAATGCAATCTGTATCGGGGAAAAAGCAGAAAAATCGTTTGCGTACGAAAACCACTATTCGAGTGTTTTGTGGTTAGCACTTCAAGGTTGTTCCTTTAGAGGCCACGATGAATGCGAATCTTCTTTGAATCGTGGCAATTTCATTGAACTGGTGGATGCATTTGGAAAAATGAATGTGGAAGTAGGAAGGGTTGTTTTGGGTAATGCTCCTAAAAATGCTACATACACGTCTCCAGACATTCAAAAAGAGGTTTTAAACATTATGACGATAAAGTACGACAAAGAATTCGTGACGAAATTGGGGATGCAAAGTTCGATATTCTTGTTGACGAAGCACGTGATGAATCTTCGACAGAACAAATGGCCATTGTCTTGAGGTTTGTGAGTAGTAGTGGAATTTTTGGCCAGCGTTTCTTTGCAATCAAAAGCGTTAGTGACACTACCTCATTAACTCTTAAGAATCAGATTTCTGATGTTCTTGTCCGTTTCAACCTTCAAGTGCAAAACATGAGAGGTCAAGGGTATGACGGTGCTAGTAATATGCGTGGTTCTTGGAATGGACTACAAGCATTATTCCTTAGAGATTGTCCATATGCATACTATGTCCATTGTTTTGCCCACCGTTTACAACTCACATTGGTTTCTGCAGCTAGGGATGTCTCGGATATTAATTCATTTTTTTCTCATTTGGACAATGTTATTAATATGATTACATCATCTCCTAAGCGTATCAATGAGTTGAAAAGTGCCCAAAGAAAAGAAATTGAGCATTTGTTGGAAATTGGAGAACGACAGTCGGGAAGTGGGGCTAATCAGATTGGTAATTTGCAACGAGCCGGAGCTACTCGTTGGTCTTCTCATTACAACTCTGTAAAGAGCTTGATTGATATGTATGTTGCAACTTGCAAAGTGTTTGAATATCTTAGTGATCATTCTCCAAATACAAGATCTCGGTCCGAAGTTGATGGTGTATACAAAACCATGACAACATTTTCATTTGTATTTATCTTGCATTTAATGCGTAGAATTTTGGCAATTACTGATGTACTTTGTCAGGCTCTTCAGAAGAAAACTCAAGACATCTTAACTGCTATGAGATTTGTCCATACTACAAAAACTATCCTTCAAGCATTGAGAGAAGATGGTTGGGAAGAATTTCTTGAAGAAGTGAAACTATTTTGCTCAAAAAATGATGTACATATACCGGACTTTGATGGTTCTTACATGGTTGGTCGTTCTCGTGGTCGTGAGTATCCTACAGTTGAACATCATTATCACTTTGATATTTTCAATGCAGCCATAGATTGTCAGATGATGGAGTTAGATACAAGATTTAATGAGACATCATTAGAACTCCTTTCTCTCAGTTCGGCTTTGGATCCAGCAAATTCTTTTGAATCATTTAACATGGATAATATCTGTAAGCTTGCGCAGAAGTTTTACCCTGAAGATTTTTCGCAACAAGATATTTATTGTTTGAAAATTGAGTTGCAACATTATAAGAATGATGTGATTATCGAACCTCGATTTCAAGTGCCTACACTTTCTAATTTATGTCGGGAATTGGTTGCAAGCAGAAGGTCGGAGAGTTACGTTATTTTGACTAAATTGATTCGTTTAGTACTGACACTACCGGTTTCAACAGCGACAGTGGAACGAGCATTTTCAGCAATGAAACATGTGAAGACGGAAATTCGTAACAGAATGGATGATGATTTTCTTGCTGATTGTTTAACACTAAACATTGAACGAGAATTTAGTATTAATTTAGATCTAGATTCTATTATAGATGAATTTTATGCTATAAAACATCGTCGGGTACAATTGTAATATGTAACGTTATATTACAATTTTTCTAGTTATATATAAATTTTATTCGTACATTCAATTTTAAAAATTTTTGCCCCCCGTACGGCACATTCCTGGCTCCGCCCCTGCATGTAGCATATGCTAAAAAACATAGCAATCATAGCATATTTCCTCAGAACGACCTACGTAATAAACCACTAAGAAAGAAACTTGTGCGAACCCTAGGTTCGCTGCGCTGTTAAAATTAATAAGTCCTCAAATTAATATAATATTAAAATCAGACTTGAAGGACTATTTGTTTGACCTCACAAAGAAGTCTGCAAACCTAGCTGGCTATCAACGAAGCACAAAACGAGGGCCGAAGGGAACAAAGAAATAGAAAGGCTCGCGTAAAGATCGTGAAGTCATTAATCATACATGGACTGGTTATAGACAATCAAGAAGATGCACATAGGAAAACGAATGAAGCATGATTTACCACCGAATTAGTCAGAAAATAGCCAACGAGAAGTTGCCACCTGTGATTATCCAGAAATGAACAAAACGCTTGAAAGGAAATTTATAAATACCCCTTCATTTGAAGAAGAAAAACATATAATTCAAATATATCCCTCCCAAATAGCTATTTCCCCTCTTGTTCTAGTTGAAGCGTCTAGACTAGTGAATTTAGGAGGTGAAACACATATTTAGGTGAGAGGATTTGTTAATTCTATTTACATTTGATTTTCAATTGTAATTATTTCATCAATAAAATTGTTTGATCCGATTTTTATCTTCAACAGTGATAATACAGGTGAAAACGCACACACATGTGTTATATCTTTCACAAGTTCCTCAAACTTTCTTAGCGTTAATATGGCATTGGACTTATCTTATTCGTTGAACTTTTAAGAAAGAAACTTCAACCCTTTAATAATGTGGCACCACCTCGAAGTTCATCTAGGTAAAGTTCTTCAATATCTTTGTTACTTTTAGGGATACTGGTACATAGTACTGGACTTCATTAAGAGTTTAAAGTGCAACCCTCCTTCAAGCAACAATTAGCATTATGCAATTAGGATAGGGTTCTCGTGAAAAATATAATGCTGAATCTATCCACATATCAAATGACTTGTTGTTACCTTTGAACCCATGGAATACTATTTTTGTAAAGACAAGTGGGGTTGCCGTCGTTGATGGATTGTTTTAGTTTCAGAGTTTCATTCCATCCTACTCGATATAGATATCACTAAATCTCTATTAAAAGATTTAGTTAAAGGATTCGCTAAATTTTCATTTGACTTGATTCATTCGACTTGATTAATAAAAAGATTTATTTCACTTTTGATTAATTTCCTTGTGTAGTCATATCTTATACTCATGTATTTAGACTTTCCGTTGTATATATCATTGTATGATTTCGATGATGTAACTTGACTATCACATAAAATAAATATCGAAGATTTGTTTTTCTGTTCCAAAGGTATCTTATATAGAAGATCATTAAGCCACTCAACTTTTTTTCCGGTGTTGCTAATGCCACATATTCATATTTCATGATTGAATGTGTTATGCATATTTGTTTCTTAGACTTTCAAGAAACTATACCTCTGTCAAGGGTAAATACTCAACCCGAAGTCCTCTGTCAAGGGTAAATACTCAACCCGAAGTAGATTTATTTTTACCAATGTTAGATATCCAACTAGCAAAGAAAAATATGCTCAATTAATGTCATCATAAGTTCGCAGTTCAAAAACACAAATCCTAAATTTAATATGAATAATAAAATCATATATTGGGGACTATTTTTTGAATCAATAAATCTATTCTGCGAACTCATCCTTCCTTAGCGAAGTCTAAGAGACGCGAGGATAATTTAAAGGCTCGCAAAATGGAAAGGGTAAACCGACCCCCCAACGGCAACAAAAAATGTTAGTTAAACACACGTTGATTAATTTGAAAAACATGGGTTATAAACCAATGAATACGTAACAGAGTCAGTTACCACTCCACCACTAAAATACTGCTACCTGTCATTCTCTAGAATGACCCAAAGCCACAGAGAAATCTATAAATACTCCCGTTTAAGAGAATGAGGGCATGTAAAATCAAATATCTCCCTCCCAAATAGCTATTTTCCCTCCTACTCTAGTTTGAGCATCAAAACTAATGAGTTTAGGAGGAGAAAATCCTGGTTAGGTGAGAGAAATTTGTTGATCGTAATTTCACCATCAAGAATTTCATTATTCAATTTTAGGGTTTTGGTATAAGATTGTTAATATTCTAAGAAATGGTAGTGAATTTGGCAGCACATTTGGGTGGGTGTCTTTGGTGTCGACGTTTTCTTTCGGGTAGTGGCTTGAATTTTTTGAAAATTTTGCATAGTTAGCTATTGTTTGTCTTGTTGTGATAGAGAGTGACCGTTGTGACACTTTTTAAAGAACACATTGTGTAATTTGACTTTTTAAAAAGAATATTTCTGTTTATACTTGCAATGTGCTTATAAAAATCTTAAATCCTCCTACTTTTTGTATTGAATAAAAATTGAGGTTTTGCATTTTAAAATAACATAACATATCACTTTTTCATTAAAAAGTCCCACGTGTGTAATATGGTTGTGCTACTTAGATAATAATTAATAATGTATATTTTTTTGTAGATATGGAGTCAATATCTTCATCTGTCATGGTAAAATGGGAAAAAGACAACTAATACATTGATTAAATGACTGAAATAGTTGTCCCTTTAAAATTCACGTACAGTTAACTTAGTGAGATGATATTTTGTTGTGCTACAAAAAAATTAAAGTTCTGCATTAGAAACTGACGTTCACTTTTTAATTAGAAGGTGATATTGTATAATTTGAGTTTTTCTAATAGAATATTTTTTTGCTAAAGTTACAACGTGATTATCAGGAAGTGACAATGTGACATGATGTATCATTTTTTATGAATGGGCCACACATCGTGTAATTTGATTTTTGTCTTAAAAAAAAAGAACACAGAATATTTGTTTCACTTCTCTCTATCGTCAAACCTTATCAACTCGACTCCTTTTCCTCATCCGAGCATTTCACTATGTTTCGTTCTTCGTAAGAAGTAGAATATTGAAATATGTGGCTTATTAAATGCAATTATTGTAAATTAAGAATAGAATTTTTCATTTTAAAAAATTAAAAGAGCAATGCTATGTAGCCACACTGGGGTTGTAACTCCAGTATAGATAGCTCTAAATGATAAGTTAAATTAAATGTGAAATTAAATGACTTATTTAATTTCATCAATCATTTAATGTCACATTAACGCCACCTAAACTGTGGTTGTAACCCCAGTGAGGCTAAATAATATTACTCAAATTAAAATAGTGTCTTTAGGAGTGTATTTTCAACATAGACTTTCTAAATTAAGCCCATGTTTGAGTCGTATTAAAATTTTTATTCTCATTATTCTACTCATTTCCAACAACACATTTTTCAATAAAATAATATTTTTCATTACATCATAACTTTTCCTTCTTTTTCGACCACACATTCTCCATCAATCCATTATTCCAAAATAATGTGGCTCAAACACACTCTAAAAAGCATTTTACATTTAAAGAATTTATTGAAAATACTCTAATTTGTGGTTCTCGAAAGAGCGGATTCCCAAAAACTTTATTAGCCCAAAGTTTTCAGGCCTAGCTGATCCATTGTACAGCCCAATACATCACATCCTTATCAAGGTTGTCCTGATGGGTGGGGTATGGAATTTAGACATCTTCATCGATTTATTCTTTGCCCAAAATTGAAAAATGTAAATTATTTTTTTCTAATTGTAACACGTAATCGTACTTATAATAATAAATATGAAATTGTGAGAAACGTTACAGTATCGACACCAATGCTACCAGGAAAACCAAATAATTCACAGTTTTTCAAAATGGCAAGTAAATTTATTACTAACCTTGGACAAAATATTAGTTCAAAAATTCAACAAATTGGCCAAAGGTGTTAAATTGTCAAGCCAAGGGCTACGAAATTGTGTCCAGAATGAGTCTTGATTCCAATCCATGGACAATTTGGGCACTTGGAGATGTACCAATTTCTCTTCACCATTTGGCAACGTTATTATACCATTAGTCGATATCTTTGTTAAACTTTTCTCTGATACATCACTATATTCACCCTCTAACATGGCGTCCATGGGGGGTGGGGGTGGGGGCAGGGTTGGGGTTGGGGTCGGGGTCGGAACTGTCTTTGCTTGTTCTTCCATTGCTACAGCCCTCTGCTCCATCACCTTCAAGGAGGTTGCCTTCCTGTATATTTTACACAATACGATGTCGCATGTATCTGGTAAGCGATATTCATTCATGATCCAATCAGTCTTTAGTCCTCGAGGTGCTCTCCCATTGTAAAACACAAGTGTCTTTCTCAGGCCCAACATTCTTTTTGGATCAGAAATGTTTATTATTTTACGATCAGAGCCTGTTGCCTTCCAAAACCCATTTCGAGTTGTCCTGCTAGGCCTCCCTCCACTCCCATTTTTTTTGTCCCTTGGCACAAAGAAGTACCATTCTCTCTCCCCAATTTTTGCCAGACCTGTTTCAACAAAATAAAAACCATTGTTTTCAAAATAAAATTCTGTTTATTATGGCCCTGTTTGTTTCTGATTCTCAAATCAATTCTCATTTTCAACCACATATTCTTCAATAAAATAATATTTTCCATCACATCAATATTTTTTTCTTCTTTTTCAACCACACATTTCTCATCATATCACTATTCAAAATCAATTCTTCCCCCAAAAATCCCTACCAAACAGGCTCTATACTGTTTTTTGAGCCAACTTGATATTTTGGTATTATCAACAAAGAAGAGCTTTCGGATTAATTATTTATTTTATTTTTTTCCTACATGACCTAATCAATTCGATTAGGTTCAAATCTTTGACAACTCGAAAAACCCTTATTCAATTTTTTGACAACATAAAAAAACCAGAAGCTCTGCCCTCCCTCTCTATCCATCAAAGGGATGGAAGGACGGATGATCAAGAATTGTTGCGTAACATAGTAAACTAAAAACAAAGAAAATGAACGATAGAACAATAATTTAGTTACCTGGCAAATCCCAAGGATCGTGATGGTATATATTAAGATAACCTATGATATCAGCACTGCGCAAGTTTTTTTGGAAGACCATATTTTTAAGGTAGAAACAGAGAAGTTCTTCCTCAGTAGGATGAAATCTGAAACCTGGCAACTTAAGCTCCGACGTTGATTCATCCATTGGTATTATAAGTTTTTCAGAAACTGTTTGTTTCTGTTGTATTTTTGGCACTCAATCTTACACTATGTGGAGAGTTCATTTATAAACAACAAGGTTAGGAAGACTTAAGGTTTGTGCAATGGCACGAATAAGAATGAGTCAAGATAAACAATAGAGTAAGAGAAAGTGACTTTAATTTATTTCACGCGTTTATATTGCCGTCGGAACGTAGACAGCACACGACACTATCGTTGCCATCTATTTCTCTTGAATTTCCAATAGCATTGTATTTCAATTTCTTTTCAAGCTTCAAATTTCTAGGAAAAAGTGGTGGTCACAAATTTAAACATCCTGACTTGGTCATACCAACAAATATAAATGGATTATAATAGTTTGCGACTCATGTCTAGGGTCTGTAATTTGATGTTTTCTTGCTTATATCTATTCAATGCATATCGACATATCAATTTTTCTTAACAAAGGTCAAGTAATTCGAAGCATTAGCTCTCCTTGAAAAGGAGATGATCAAGTCGCACCTTTTAGTACGATTATCTTGTTACGACTTCACTTCAGCCACTAACCTTGTTTTCGGCATCCCCTTCCTTGCAATTAAGTAGACTTTGGGCTTTTTGAACACATCAATGTATTTATACATTGCCATCGTCTTCTCATTTGATAAGAAGTGATGAGATGTTGAGTTGTTAAAAATGTATTGGAGGACAACAAATCTTAATTCTTTATTTTATTTGACAAATGAATAGAAGAAAATTTGATTCCAGTAAATTTCGTTTGTAATAATAAAAGAAGATATGATACTCAGGGTTGTGAATATAACCCTTTGGGGTTGAATTGACTACTTGCAGTAATTTCTTACCATGACTTGGTCCAAATTTACTCTAGAATTTGACTCCCTTAGGCAAACAAAGTAACTAAGGTCAAGATTAAAAAAAAGAAAGAAAATGTCTGTCTATGTTTGCTAAGTTCATGAAAATTCTAACACAGTTAAGAGCCGACAAAACGTACCCTCATTTTTTTTCAAATCACAAAGGTTGATCAATAATAATTACTTATTTGAAACAAAAGGGTGTAATTTGCAATTTAATTATTCTTTTATTTTATATCATAGTCAAGATTGTCCATATAGAAGGTTACACAAAATCAAGCTACAAAGACAACCGTGTAGTCCAGTTGTTTTTATTTATCTCAGTATTAAAAAAAAAAGGTAGATTCTTGACTCTTGACTTGGAAAATCTTACAAAACTGGGCCCACATTCTTGACTCTTTAGTCTTCGCTAGACTTAACATTTTTCTATTCTGGACTCCAATCACTTTTCTTTCTTCAATCAATTGGAGCATTGGTTTATTATATAATTAATACTTTTCTGGTTTCAAAAGTTTTAATGGAAATAGTGGCTTTCTTTGCAATTTTATTGAAACTTAATTGTTATGGCAGCTGGTAAAAGAATTTAAACAGTAATTTTTAGATTTTTTTTATTTTAGTTTCTAATTTGTAAAAAAAGAATTAGGGAAAGAAAAGAACAAATGTTGATCTAAGACGTCCAAGTTTGAATACATTCAAGAAAAAAGATTGAAGTACAGGCTGTAAGCTTCACAGGAATTCAAATTTGTGAGTATTGGGAGATGGCCCCCACATGATTAAAAAATGGCCAAAACTCTTCCCACCCACCCCATTGTGTCTTCCCTGGCAGGTACAGGAATTTTGAATTCCTGTACCTGTAGCAAGGCTCTACATTCAATTCTAGCAGGTTGAATGTTGTTTATAAATAGATTACATTATAAATAAATAAAAATGAATGATAAATAAATACTCTCCCGTCTCAATTATATAAACCGAGTTTCCTTTTTCTCTTGTCCAAAATATATAGGCATGTTTCATAATGTAGAATATTTTGTTATATTCCTTTACTAATATACTCTTATTAAAATTTCTCCACTTAATATGCAAACTTCTTGAAATCATCTAAATACACACATTTCTCATTTTTTGGAAACATGGAACAACTCTCATTTTTTCTTCTTCTTCAAAATTTTTATTAGTTCCAACAATAATTTAGTTTTACATACTGAAAATTAAATAAGAATAAACTAGAAAAGATCTTGACAAAAATTAATTTTCCAAAGATATTAAAGATGATTTATTAATCCGTGTGAAAAACGAAATAAGCCTATATAATTGAAAAAAAATGCTACTTGTACATCAAAAAGTGTACATCAAGATTTACATCCACTCACATGGACGGGTCCACTTGAATAAAATATTCGAGTGGGCCACTTACCCATGTGAGGGGGGTGTACACCGTGATGTACACCCCGATATACTAGTAGCATTGCTCATAATTGAAATGGAGGAAGTAGTATTTATGGAACTCACAAGCCACTCAAAAACGAAACAAGCCTATATAATTTTAGGTGACTACTTTTCTGTAGCACCAGTGTCGATCACTTGCATGGGAAAATGTCAACTTGGCTCAACCCACTACTCGCTTTCAGGACAAGTTGAGCTAACATGTGGCTCACTCTATTTGACATCCTTGGCATCGGGCCAATTGAATCAATCTTCTGAAGTTGCCTTTAGGGTTCATTGATATGCTATAATAAATTCTCATTTTATTTTAAATAATTAGGAAGTACTTTATTTAGAAGATATTAAATGTGCAAAGAATCTACGTGTATCGCCTTATTACATGTATTAGAGGAATTTATCAAATAACTTTTCAAATATTATTTTATATAGGAACTCTTTAACTTATTTAAATACTTGTTACAAAAATTCGAGTATTATTAAATGGGTTTCAATGAAATATCATATATGAAATGACTTGATCCATGAACAGAACCTTTGGCTTATCCAAGGATCGATCAATTAGGTACACTTTCTCTTAGTGGTATTCCACATATTGCTTGTTTTTGGTCAAAAGATGAAATTCTTAATGATAGTTAGTTGTATCGTCGATTTTCAGAATAATAACTTGAACTACAGCGGGATTATCTGAGATCATTTTAATTTTGCTCCAGTATTGTCTCCCTAAGGAAGAAACCCTGCCAAAGCTTGGAGTGAGAGTTGAAGAGTTAGAATAACAAGAAAATTTCTTATAGTAGCTATTATAAGGTGAGGAGGAAGGTAATACAGCTTGAACTTGAACGTGGAGCTTGTCTACTTGACAGACCTACTTTTCTTTGTCAACGATGCTTGTTCCTTTGTTTACTAATGACCAAGAGGGGTTCTTGTTGGTTGACGAACTGGGAAACATGGCAACTATAGAGAAAGCTGCCTAATCTAAGTAAATGTGACGATCCTATTCACACTCCCAGTATTGAACTCAAAAAGGGTAGGCACCCCCATCATAAAAATATATAAATAAAATATACAATAAAGCAAATTCAATGAATAATAGAGTCGACTATACAATAGGCAGTGCTACCAACACACGAATCAACTTTTGATGTTGAACAATCTCAATTCGGCCTAGCTGGGGAATAGTTATGGAGCGTAAAACGAAAAAAATATGCAGATGGCTCGGGGACATTACAAATTGTATTACATCGAAAGATTAAGGCCTTGTATGGGAGGGATTAAAATCGGATTAAAATTGAAAATATAGCTATTATTGTTGACTTTTATTAGACGAGTGGGACCCAATAACGGCCATATTTTCAATTTTAATTGACTTTTAATCCCTCCCGAACGGGGCCTAAAACTATTTGCCACTAGTCATATTGAAGTGGCATGTAAATACTTCAAAATTCTTTAAATTGTATTTAATTGTGATTATATATTGATGTTTCAGTCAAATAAAGGGCATATTTCAGCCCCATTTTTTGTGTGGAATACATTTTGGAATAGTAAATTAATGGAGAATGTATAATTAAAAATGAAGAAAAAATTTTGGGTTGCCTGTAATATTATTTTATTGAATAATGTATCATTGAAAATAAGAGAGAGAAAAATGTATTTTGAAAAAAAAAAGATCAAACAAGGTCAGAATACAATAGAAACTTTACTAATTCCAAACATTTTTTTAAACATTTTTTAATTCTCCAAATACTTTTTCTACTTTATTTTAATTTTTTACGATAAATTTTGTACCATGGTGTTTTACAATTTGACGTCTATTTCCACCGCCGCCGCTAGCTGTGTCAACAAGCTGAGCCGAGCCGAGCCGAGCCTGGAAAAAAATTTTTGGACCTAGCTTTTTTCGAGTCGAGCCGAGTCGGGCCCGGCAAAAAAAAAAAAGAGGTTCGGCCCGAGCTTTTGGCCCGAGCCTTAGCGGGCAGAGCCGGCTCTTTTTTTTTTTTTTTTTTGTAAAATCTACATTTTTTAAAAAAAAAAATTCTACATTTTATACGTGTTATAAATGTATTCCCAAATTCGTTGCTGGTGCGGATTTATGTTGACAAAAAAAATATATCGTTTAGGTATATTTGTACCATAAATTAATGGAAAAATGTAATCTTGACAGATTGACGTCAATAATTATTGTTATCATCCAAAAATATAATCTTTGAAACTATATTCACATCAGATCACCTAAATTGGGGAGAAAATGCATAAAACGTCAAATTAGATTGTTTTAAGTTTAAACATTAAAAAGATACTAAACATATAGAATTCATCATAGAGGGGAAATCAAATTTTCAATAACTCAAAAGATCCCAAAGGTGTAATCTTTATAACTGTATTAGAACAATAAGGAAACAAAGTTATGTACAGTTGTATAATTAATAAAAACATGAGAGAGAGAGAGAGAGAGAGAGATTATAGGATAATCAACATTTTCATAATATCTGTGAAATAATTAGATTAAAAAATAAAACAAAAACTCACCCCGGCATACCATATAGACCAACGATCAAGAACATTTTTTTCAATGACAGAAGTTTAATCAAAATCCACAAATCCTAATTTTATTCTTACAGGCAACTACAAGCCCAAATTTTGAATTCAAAAAAATAAAAAAATAAAAAAAATTTTTAATGCTACACGGGCCGGCCCGGGCTCGGCCCGAGCCTCGGTTCGGTGCCACCGAGCCGTCTGAGCCGCCGAGCTTTCTTGCCACCGCTAGCCGCCGCCACTTATCACATTCATTGCTACACTATCATAACAATTTTATAACAAAACTGTGTTACACCTACTACCACTAAGACCACCACCACAATCGGCACCATTACCAACACTTGCATCTACCTTCAACATCACCAACATTATTTTTTTAGAGACCATGCCTATGTTTACTGTGCTGCTAGAACGACTAAAGGTTCTGTGCCCATATCTGCCCTTATGGGTGCAACTTGCTCAGATGATGGCTCACAAAAAACAACAATTGCAGAACCCAATCACCTACCCATGAAAAAAGTTAAACCAAAATCTTAATTCGACAAAGAAAAGTATTGCACATCAAATCTAAAATCGCTACAGCAATCGAGGGATCAGCATCTCTAAAGTCGTAGCAATCGGGTGGTGGTTGTCCAAGGAGATAGTGATGTAGAGCTAAGCGATGGTTGTAAAAGAAGGAGCGGGTAATGGTGGGGCAGCAAAAACGTAGTGTATGGAGACAGGCGGTGCTGTAGCGGAAAGTACAAATTTTGCGTAGTTTCATACGCGTGAAACCAGCGCTGTAATACTCGAAATTGCAATCTCAGCCAACATATATTTGGTATCAGAGCGTTCCAGGTTTTATTTATGCATTTGCAATTGATATTTGGCTGCAAGGGTTCCAAAAAAAGAGGGCTTTTGTATTTGATCAACAGGTGTCCTACTAAGGCTGTGTGGAATAAAACACCTTTTGAAGCTTGGAGTGGGAGAAAGCCATCAGTTAAACATATTAGAGTATTTGGTTGTATTTGCAATGCTCAAATACCAAAGGGAAAAATATACAAGCTGGATGAAGCAAGTGAAAAATGTATATTTGTTGGTTATAGTTCAATGTCAAAAGGCTATAGGCTGTACAGTTTGAAAACCAATAAGATTATCATTAGCCGAGATGTGATATTTGAAGAAAAGGTTGAATGGAATTGGGAACAAGGTAAAGAGGAAAAGCAATATGTTTCAGTTACTATTTCACGACAAAATGCAACTCATGAAGATCAAAGTGATTCTGGAAATTTTTCTCCTCAGACAACTTCAAGCCCAAGTTCAACAACATCAAATCCAAGTTCTAGCTCATTTATCCTTCAAAAACCTGCAAATGCACGGGATCATGGTCAAGTAATATAATGATAAATAGAGTGTTGAATCCAAGAAGACTATGTGTTTGACCGAGTTAAAATTAATTGCAACTATAATCGAATAGCAAACAAATTTTGTGATTTTTTCTATGCTAATACCTAAATTATCAATTAAACTAATGAAAATAAATGTGTTTTTCAAATTGTGAGTTGCATTGTTAAGATGTCAAATCCCTCTTATTATTCAATTTTTAGTGTTACAGTTTAATTGACAATTTGAAACCATTCATATGGGTCAATGTTTCTAATTCAACTGAAAGCTTCACTCGATAGCGATCAAATTTATTCCCCTCATGTGACCATTCTATCTCTCGATAAAATATGCAAATATGATAAATGCATTAACAAGTGGTAGAACACATATTGAAACCATATAAAATACAGAGGTATATCTCTATCCTCTATTGAATTTCATAATGTTTATTATATTTTGCTTAAACCTTATTATCTCTTTTAATAACAATAAAATCCACTAACATTTCAATTGGTGATCAAGCAATTGAAATGAACAATAAAGTGATAATAAACATCCACAAATTAAATCAATTTAAAGTCAAAAATACATATCAATGGTTCATCGCATCCTAACAATGTATAAAACTAGCCTAACATATCGAAATTATAAAATCATATTTAAGAGAAAAGACATAACCCGAATTTTTGATAAATCGAGAAGATGAAGATGAATCTTAAAGTCTTGAATCTCTTCAGTGATTTTTTGATGAATCTCCACTTCCGCCTTCTCTTCTTTGCCCGAAAATCAAGTTTGAATCTTTACTTGATTGAATCTCCTTTTTCAATTCTCTCATAAAACTATGAATTTTCCTCATTTGATAATAATAATTGATGGATATTGGAGTATGAGATATCTCTAATATGTATTATGATATTATGTATTTGTAGGATCTAAATTGGTTTTCAAAAGAGTTCCAATCGAATAAGGAAAATTGCCTTCGCGCACAAGTTTTTTTGTCTCTACACAATAGTCATTATTTTGGCCATAACTTTCTCTTCCGATGTCCAATTGAAGTGATTAAAAGTATGTTGGAAAGCTAACTCAAATGGATACAACTTTGATATAAAATATAGTTTTTTAATCCGGACGTTTACTATGCCAAAAATGGGTCTCAATCTTCAACTAAAAATTTGGAATATAACTTGTACAGATGGAAATTGATTTTAATAATATTTTGATCACATTTCATTTTATTTTAAATCCTAATTCCATCTAATTATCTCCTAACATTCTTTAAGTAATCGTCTTGTGGTCCGAATCAACTATGAAATATTTACAATTTGGTCATCAAACTTTGGACTTCGCCATTGTCCTTGATTTTTCTTTTGTTTCTTTCAATCCTCAACCATTGGGTTTTACCGCATAACATAAAATACAACAATTTAGGATATATTTTGTTAAAAGAACTATCAAATATCAATATTTTAGGCCCCGAATAAGTGTATAAAATACACTTATCACTTATCATTATCAACCTCAACTCTAGTAAGAATGAGAAGTTTGGATAACATTGATGCGAGATGTAATTTTTGCATGGTGGATGATGCAAACCCACGTACCAATTGAAACTACGAAACCTACACAAGATCGATTCAATCCCAAGAAAGCCTAAATCAATGTTGAAGCTTGATTAAAAAAAAATAGAACCACACAATCGTCGACAATATGTTGACTTCGTGATTTCAAGATTCAAGAAATCTCACTCGGTTTGTTTGAAATCCATAAGAAATAATTTTGATAAGTTCAAAATTAATTGGATGAAAAATAAGAAGAGAGCAATAATGCCTTACAATTAATCTCTCAATAATTTTGTGTTTTTACAATAAATGGAATGAGTACTATTTATATGGAACTCATAAAACAAACTTAAAACGAAATTAAATCTTAAAAGATATAAAAAAAAAATATCATACAAGAGTTTTAACTAATATAGAAGATTGGATGAAATTTTGAAAATTTGTGATACAAAATATATTATGCAGCCGCATAGTGTAAATATATGTGGTCGCATAGACCAACTAAACTCTTCCTCTGTAGTTTCAGTAAAGTGGCAAGCTATTGTATGCCCTGAACAACTATGTGGTTGCATAGTTGTTCCTTCCAGCCTCTCCATCCATTACTTAAATTAAGTTACTCCACTTTGTTTTGTCTCACATGCTCAACATGAAACTTGTCTCTTTGGTTGTTGTGATCACTGTTTCACCCACCGTGGCTTGAGCAAGTAGTCACATTGTTTCTTTGACCCGCTTCGCTCACGACCTTGCGTCAAGGACTACAACTTCAACTAGCCCCTTGACCCAATAACAGCCGTAGTTTGCCCAACTTCGACTGCACATTGTAAATATTTTATTTCAATTGTAAAATAGCTGTGATATTGGTAAACGTTTAGTATGATTCCTCGGCATTTAAACGTCGACTCATATCACTTAGGTTTTTGTTCAGAATGTTATTATAGGAGGTATTAGTCTTTCAAACAAATCTTTCAAGCTTTCTGGTGTTCGCCCCCTATACTAGCTATTGTAATTTCCTGATTTCATCAATCGTAATTTCTAGCTTTCAAGCAATCAATGATCAATTTAGTTTCAATGTATTTCAATTTCATGTTGCAAGCTTTCTACAAATTGTAATCAAATTTTCTTTCGTCCCAAAATATCCGAGAGAAGGCAGAAGATAGTCCAGCGGAGCAGACTACTACCGTACGGTATCCCTTTCTGTGCCAAGAAGAAGGCATCCCTTGAAAGTTGGTATCAGAGCTGCAGCTCAAGACCCTCGATAAGAAAGCTATGAATCTAATTAAATCAAACACCACGGAGGTGGTAGATCCTCAAAAGAGGAACACGAAACAGCATGAGGATGCATTTGAGATAACAATTACTAGGTTGTACTATACCGCGTATAGCCTCGAGGATAAAGTCGAGGTGGTGAAGCAAAAATTCGTGAATTACACATCCAACTGGATGAAAGTCGAATGGCTTGCACAACAATAAATAAAGTTGTTGATATCCTGCCTGATTTGTAGGAGAAAATGGAAGCGTTGAGAGATCAACTACTAGTTCTTCAATGTGTGGTTGAAAATGGGCAAGCCCCCGCACGAGAGCATGTTTCTAGGCTTAGAATTTCGGAACCGTGTACCTACAGAGGGGCACGCTTTGCAAAAGAAGTCAAGAACTTCTTGTTTGATATGGACCAATACTTTCTTGTGGCTTTGATCGAAGATGAAGCAAGAAAGGTTACAACAGCTACTGTGTATCTTGGTGGAGATGTAAAACTATGGTAGTGGACCAAGTATGCCGATATTTAGGCTAACAGGGTCCGAATAGACTCTTGGGATCTCCTCAAGGAAGTGATCAAATCTCAATTTTTCCTAGAGAATGTGGAATATCAGGCACGACGTGCACTACGAGAACTGAAACATACAAGCTCCATCAGGGAGTGTGTGAAAGCCTTTTCAGGGCATATACTGAATATTCGAAATATGTCGAAAAAGGATAAGCTATTCACCTTTATGGAAGGGCTGAAACCGTAGACACGCACGGAACTTCAGAGATAGAAGGTCACTGATTTGAGTGTGGCCATGGGAGCCGCCGAATGCTTAAGTGACTATCAACCGGATTCGAGAAACGATCGACCTTCGGGGAATAGTCAAGCTATTGGAGGTTGAAACAGACCTTACAAATCAAGCTCGAACTCAAATGGGGGAGAGTGTTACTCTCATAATAAGGGAAGATCCTATCAAGGCACCCGTCAGATTAACTTGCAGGGAAACTATCAAAATAGCCATCGGTGAAACTATAACGGCAGCAGTAGTAACAACTAGAATAAAGGAAATGCAACTGAAACCAGATCTAATGCCACTCCTAAATTGATGTGTTTTTATGTGAAGGACACCATCGGGTGACGGAGTGTCCTCAGAAACGGATGGTAAATGTTGTTGACTTATGGTTGACGTCTCGTTTTGGTTATCACAAACAAATTATGTTGATTACTAACAAATTGATTTCAAGTGTCCATAGTGATTATTCCGCATGAATAAAATTGATAACATGAAATTTGAGGCCAAGTAATTTGCATACAATGATTAACGTGGAAACAAAATCAATCACGAGGCTATGAAGAATGATATTGCAAAACCCGCAAAAAGATGTCTCAACAAAAATGTTTCACTCGAAAAATATTTTTTTCAAAGGTAAAAATCGAAAGACGTATTTTAAATATGACAAATACTTTGAAAAACATTTTTAAACGTCCCTCCAATACTTACATTTGAGGAAAATTAAAAACGAGGGCTTTTCGAGCCAAAAGATCGTATCGAACGTCCGGTACTCCATATCGGACATCCGTTATGGCCAATTTTGGCTCCAACGGTCTGATTTTCTAACAAAAAATAACATCTAATTAACAGTTCGGTACGGTGCATCTGGTACGACAGGTGTTTTTGACCGTTTGAGTGCTATAAATACCTCACTCTTTCCCCACTTATTAATAACTTTTCTAAAGCATAAAAGTGAAGCTTTTATTGATCACAACCACCTTATTCTTTATCCTTAGAAGATCAAAAGCATTAAATTCTCGAAAAACTTTTGAGTGATTAATTTTGTTAAAATCTTTAATTCTTTAAAAAGTTTTTCAACCCAACACCTTAAGCTACACTCATTACCACCTATCAAAGTGTTTACCTCTTCTCTTCTTGTTCTCAACTTTGAATATACTATTCGATATGAAGATAAGACTCCTCTTGTAAATTCATTTTGAATTGTGGGTAGTGTTGAGGTCCTGAAAAGCTCAACATTGTAAAAGTATCGGTGCTCTTTGGTTGTAAGGCACTAGAAGCGTTGTAAAGGGTTGGATTGCACCATAAGTCAATCAATATAGTGGAAAAGGCCTAGCTCGTACCGGAGAGCTTGGTAATGGGGGACATAGATCATTGAGTTAGATTGAACCTCCATATTACATCGTTTGCACTCTTTAATCCTTTTTCACTTAACGTTTTTACTTTGTGGAAGCCTATATCGTTTCATTTACATGCTTACTTGTGTTTAGTTTATTTCTCTATCATTTGTATGTTCATTAGTTTAAAATCTCGAGTAATTAACGAAAAAAATTTAATAACCAATTCACCCCCTCTTGGTTAGCGTATCTTGGTATCTTGGGTTTTCAATTGGTATGAGAGCTCGGTGCTCACCTCTTTAAGATTTCACAATCTTGAGTTATGGCTAACACTGGTTTTCAAAATCTTGAGGGGCATTCTACAAACCGACATTCCTTCTTTGAAGGCACACATTACAATTATTGGAAGGCTAGAATAATGATTTATATTTAATCTATTGGTTACAACAATTGGGAAATAATTGAATATGGTCCCTATGTGCCTACAAAGAATATTAAGATTGACGGTAAACCCGATCAAAGTATTCCTAAATCGAGAGAGGCATACGATGAAAAAGATAGGAGAAAATTAACATTAAATGCTAAGGCCAATAATTTGCTCTATTGTGCTCTAGATAGAAATGAATTCTATAGAATTAGTACATGTGATTCGGCTCATGAAATTTGGCATGCTCTAAAAGTCATTCATGTTGGAACAAATAAGGTTAAGGAAACAAAAATAAATATGTTGGTTAAAGAATTTGAAAACTTCTTTATGAAACAAGATGAGCCCATTTTTAATATGATTACTCGTTTTACCGACATTGTAAATGGCTTAAAAGATTTTGTTCGAAAATATAGTAACGGTGAACTTGTGCAAAATGCTTAGGTCACTTTCGGAGGAATGGAGTCTCATACGGATGCTTATAGAAAACACAAAGGATGTATATCCTCTAGAAGAATTATATGGAACCTTGATGACCTATGAGCTCAATAATGCCAAGATCAAGGAGAAGACAATGAAGAGCAAAGAGGAATCAAAAGAAGCTCCTAAACGACAAATTGCTCTAAAATCGGCAATTGATGAAGAGACATCAACAAGCAACATGAGTGATGAAGAGCTCGATGATCTAATACTTCTCGTCAAAAAATGGAGAGGTTTTCGAAACAATAAGAAGTTTCAAAGAAAAGACGACAAATGAGAAGAAAAGAGTAAGAAAATTATTTGCTATGAATGTGACAAACCCGGTCACAAGAGAACCAAGTGCCTGAACTAAAGGAAAAGCTTCAAGAAAAGGATACTTCAAGCTGCTTGGGATGATAGAGAGAATGAAGATCAAAATGAAAGCGATGATCAAGACAAAATTGCTAACATTTGCTTCATGGCCCTCGAAGATGAGGTAAGTACAAAAGAAAAATTTTCTTATGATGAATTGCTTGAAGATTTTGAAAAACTTGCCGTGAGTCATTCTATTCTTAAAAACAAAAATTCCCTTTTGAAAGATGAATTAAAGAAAACTTTTGAAAAATCAAAAGAAAATCTTGATTATGAATTATTGGTTAAGGAAAACACTTCCCTAAAAGAAAATGTTGATGATTTAACAAAAATCGTTAATAAATTCACGGAGGGTAAGAAAAATTTTGATTTGATACTCGTAAATCAAAAATGTGTATTTGACAAAGGGGGAATCGAATTCAAACCCTCGTTAAAACAAAAATCTCTTGAAAATATGTTTGTTAATGCTTCAAACACGACTTGCACCCTTTGTAATAAAATTTGACATGTTTCTTTTAATTGTTTATCTAAAAAGAACCTATATTTTGAAAACAAAAACAAGTGGATTAAGGAATCCTCAAAAACTAACTACTAAGAACTCAAGTTTGTATGGGTGTCAAAAATCAAAAATTAAATTGTTTTTGTAGGTACCGAGAAAAATCAAAAGCAAATGGTTCTTGGATAGTGGATGTTCGAAGCACATGACCGGAGATCGATCACTACTTTCAAACTTCAAAAGAAAGAATGGAGGTTATGTGACTTTTGGAGACAATGCAAAGGAGAAGGTAATTGGAATCGGCAACATTGGTAATCACTTAGCCCCTTCAATCGAAAATGTTTTGTTAGTTGATAACCTCAAGCATAATTTGTTAAGTATTAGTCAATTATGTGATAAATGTTATAATATAAAATTCAATTCTTCCAAACGCCTAATTAAGGATGCTACATCAAAAGAGGTAATTTTCATAGGCCTGGTCACGTAAACATGGACCTTACTTCAAAGATTTCTAAAAATTATTTTGTGAAAGGATTGCCAAATTTGAAATTTAAAAAAGAAAAATTTGTGATACTTGTCAACTTGGAAAGCAAGTTAAGAGAGCTTTTAAATCAAAATATTTTCTTCAACAACAAAACAATTGCAACTTCTCCACATTGATCTCTTTGGACCATCTAGAACTGCTAGCTTATGCGGTAAGCATTACGCCTTTGTTATCGTTGATGATTTTTCAAGATTTACATGGGTTATATTTTTTAGTGCAAAAGATGAAACTGTATAAAGGCTTTCAAACATTTTTGTAAGAAAGTTGAAAATGAAATCACCACTATTAGAAGTGACCATGGTGGAGAATTTGACAATCTTGCGTTCGATGATTTTTGTAACGATAATGGATATGAAAACAAATTTTCGGCTCCTAGAACTCCTCGACAAAATGGTGTAGTAGAGAGGAAGAATCGTAAATTACAAGAAACGGCTCGGACCATGCTAAATGAAAATAATTTGCCTAAATACTTTTGGGCCAAAGCCATTAATACCGCATGCTATATTATAAATAGAGTTTTGGTAAGTCGTAAGAAAACCAAAACTCCTCACAAACTTTGGAAAAATAAAATTCCCAACATTAGTTATTTCAAAATCTTCGGTTGCAAAGGTTTCATTTTAAACACAAAAGACAATTTGGAAAAATTTGACTCAAAATCTGATATTGGAATTTTTCTTGGTTATTCATCGACTAGCAAAGCATATAGAGTTTTCAACAAAAGAACTCTAGTCGTTAAAGAATCTATGCACGTTACATTTGATGCGACAAATCTTCTTGATCGAGAGAAAGGTATTGATGATGATGTAGGTTTGGAGTTAATTAACGGCGATCCATCAAAAGGTATCACTACTAGAAATTCTCTTAGAAATCATTTTGGTAGTTGTGCATTCATTTCACAAACTGAACCCAAAAATTTTAAAGAAGCGGAATTTGATGAATTTTGGATTCTAGCGATGCAAGAAGAACTTAATCATTTTGAGAGAAACCACGTTTGGGACTTAGTCGCTAGACCAACAAATCAAACCGCTATTGGTACTAAATGGGTTTTTCGAAACAAAAGAGATGAAAATGGAATCATTGTGTGTAACAAGGCTAGATTAGCTGCTCAATGTTACAATCGAGAAGAAGGTATTGATTATGAAGAAACTTTTGCACCGATGGCTCGGTTAGAATCCATTCGCATGCTTCTTGCATTTGCATGTCACAAAAATTTTACTCTTTATCAAATGGATGTTAAAAGTGTATTTTTAAATGGATTCATTCAAGAAAAAGTTTATGTTGAACAACCACACGACTTTGCAAATCATAAGTTTCCAAATCATGTTTTGAAACTTAGAAAAGCTCTTTACGGACTAAAGCAAGCTCTTAAAGCTTGGTATGAACGATTGAGCAAATATCTACTTTCAAATGGTTTTTCTATTGGAAAAGTGGATACTACTCTTTTTATCAAAATCCATAAGCAAGACATGTTTATTGTTCAAATTTATATTGATGACATTATTTTTGGGGCAACAAATATCCAACTTTGTGAAGAATTTTTAGAAAATATGAGCATGGAATTTGAAATGAGCATAATGGGTAAACTCAAGTATTTTCTCGGACTACAAATTAAACAAACTTGTGAGGGCATTTCCATAAATCAAAGTAAATGCATATTAGACATATTAAAGAGGTTCGAAATGAATGATCTAAAGTCGATGAACACTTCAATGAGCACTTCCATAAAGCTTGACAAAGATAAACAAGGCACTTCCGTTGACATCATTAAATATCAAGGTATGATTGAATCCCTTCTTTATTTAACCGCAAGTAGACCCAATATCATTTTTAGTGTATACTTATGTGTTCGTTTTCAATCTAATCCTGAGGAATCCCACCTTAAAGCCGCAAAAAGAGTCTTTAGATACCTTAGTGGGACTCGAAACTTAGGACTTTGGTATCCTAAATGAACTCACTTTGATTTACTTAGTTACTCGGATGCCGATTGGGCCGGATGTGAAGTTGATCGAAAAAGCACTAGCGGCACTTGTCACAATCTAGGCTTCGCCCTAGTTTCATGGTTTAGTAAGAAACAAAACTTTGTCGCCTTGTCTACGGCCGAAGCCGAATATATCTCAACCGCGAGTTGTTGTGCTCAAGTGTTATGGATGAAACAAACCTTTAGTGACTATCATCTATCGTACGATCATATTCCTATCATGTGTGATAACACTAGTGCCATAAACTTATCCGAAAATCCCATTTTACATTCTCGAACTAAGCACATTGAGATAAGACATCACTTTCTTAGAAATCATGTTCAAAACGGAGATATCTCACTTGAATTTGTTGACAACGAAAACCAATTGGCCGATATTTTCACCAAACCCCTTGCGCTCGATCGCTTCCATCCATTAGACGGAATTTGGGCCTTTTCGAGTTAAATGATATTCTAAACTAAATCTCATCTAAATTTCTTTTTATTGTATATTTACTTCCCTATTATTATTATTATTATTATTATTATTATTATTATTATTATTATTATTATTATTATTATTATTATTATTATTATTATTATTATTATTATTATTATTATACCGGACGTCCAATATCTCGCGTCTGGTAAGACAGAGATTTTTTATTTTTCTATCATTCCTTAGAGGACATCTGGTATTCAAGCATTCCAGTTTTAAAGGTCGCGATTTAGCCTTTTTTTTCTCAACTTTTCTCTCCACCATCAATCTCCTCTCAACAAAACTCGCCAAATCCACTTTAAAGACATCAAGATCTCTTCCTAAAACTCATTTTTCATCAATTCTTTACATTCCAAAAATCTGATTTTTTGGCACTTCATCGATTTTCAATTCCAAGTCCGAACCCTAGACTTCAAATCTCACTTCCCACCTTGATTTTGCTCAAAATTTGACTATTTATCGACAAATCTACTACTTTACAAAGATTTTCCAACACTCTATATCCTCTACTCAAAGATTCCAATCCAAAAATTTCAAAATCTCCTCTTCAAACCCTAAAATCCGAAAATCCCTAAATCTCTTTGAACATGTCGACTTCCAGAGGTAAAGGCAAGAGGCTCAAGCAAACCGTTCGACGACATCCTCCATCTCCATCATCCAAAGAGGAAGACATGGACCTTGAACCCAAGACGCCGACGAATCCCTTTGCGAAGCTACCCATTTTACTAGGTAAAAACATTATTTTTTCCTCATTTTCTATTGATGCACCCGCATTTAGGATTGAGGAACTTTTCATAACAATGGGTTGGGTATCAATTTGGTCGTTAGAAGAAAATGTTTGTCCACGTTTAATGCAAGAATTTTATCAAAACATGACATTTTCTTCACGACAATGAGATATTTCGTGCTTTATCAAAAACACTTGCATCACAGTTTCAAAACCACTTCTTCACACTCTTCTTGAACTTGAACCTTGTGATTTTCAAACCTATGTGCACAAAACCCACCATTCGGTGGAAGGCTATAACCCGACCGACGCTTGTCGTCGTGTTACGGGTAAGGATTTTGAAAATATTACTAAAATTTCAACAAATCAACTCACTCTACCTTGTAAAGTCTTGCAAAACATCATCGCTAACATTATTCTACCTAGGAAGGGGCATCGGGATGAAGTAAATTGTTTTGCATCTTCCTTCTCGACTCTTTCCTTGTCGATCGGCAAGTTGATTTCCCGACCATTGCATTGGGCCTCATGTGACTCATTCACTCTTCATATATAGCCAGGCTCTTCCATATGGCATGCTTTTGACTAAGATTTTTAAACATTTCAACATTCCTCTTCATTACGAAGCTTTCATTAAACCCCCTCCCATCGATACCATTAGTTCCACCACCCTTAAACGCATGAAAATTGTTAGGAAAAATAAACAATGGGTAGCTGAAACAAAGGGGTTCGACCCATCCTTGGGGCTGTCTATGTTACCAATTGAAGAAGATGAGTACGATGATGATGACGAGGGCACGCCTCGTACCACCGGCATCTCGAAGTCAAGAGCTTCTCGACCGACTAGATGAGGACTTGACAAAGACCAGTTATCTCTTTTGCATGGATGGATGGACTCTCTCACTACGACTGTCGTGAGATAAGTGGGGAACTCCGTCACATACGAGCTCAGCAAGGCACAATCCTCACACGATAGGCTACTATGCAGGATCAGATGACCACTTTCTTTGCCGACATGCTTGCTTGATTTCCACATCCTCCTCCTCCGGCACCGAAGTTTTTATTGTTGTCTTAAAATTGCTTTAAACTATGGTTGAACGTTTTGATTATGTACTTAACTATACTTAAATATTGAAATGATTATGAAATGTCTATTAGTTGTTTTATTGGTACTCTCTCTATAATTGACTGTTCTTATTTGATTTCGTACTTTTTGATTATGCTAAAAGGGGGAAGAGATATAAAAGATTTGCATGATTATATTTAAACAGGGAGAATTGTAGTAAAATAAATAGGGGGAATACATGTATGCAAATTTTATTCCTCGACAATTTACTTAACTTATACTCTGCAAATCATCTTGTTTGTCATAATCAAAAAGGGAGAAATTGTTGACCTATGGTTGACGTCTAGTTTTGATTATCACAAACAAATTATGTTTAATACTAACAAATTGATTTCAAGTGTCCATAGTGATTATTGCACGTGAATATAATTGATGACACGAAGTTTGAGACCAAGTAATTTGCATACAATGATCAACATGGAAACAAAATCAATCAATCGAGACTATGAAGAATGATATTGCAAAACCCGCAAAAAGATACCTCAACAAAAATGTTTTACTCGAAAAATATGTTTTTCAAATGTAAAAATTGAAACACGCCAATTTTGGCTCCAATGGTCTGATTTTTTGACAAAAAATAGCGGCTAATTGACCATCCGGTATATACCGAACGTCCGGTACAGTGCGTCCGGTACGACAAAGCTTTTGACCGTTTGAGTACTATAAATGCCTCACTCTTTTCCCACTTGTTAACAACTTTTCTTAAGCATAAAAGTGAAGCTTTTATTGATCACAACCACGTTATTCTTTATCCTTAGAAGATCAAAAGCATTAAATTCTCGAAAAACTTTTGAGTGATTAATTTTGTTAAAATCTTTAATTCTTCAAAAAGCTTTTCAACCCAACACCTTGATTACCATCCATTAAATGTTTGTCTCTTATCTTCTTGTTCTCAACTTTGAATCTACTGTTCAATAAGAAGAGAAGACTCCTCTTGTAAATTCATTTTGAATTGTGGGCTGTATTGAGGTCCCAGAAACTTAACATTGTAAAAGGATCGGTGCTCCTTAGTTGTAAGTCACTGGAAACGTTGTAAAGGGTTGGATTGTACCATAAGTCAATCAATATAGTGAAAGAGGCCTTGCTCATGCCGAAGACCTTGGTAACAGAGGATGTAGATTATTGCGTTGGATCGAACCTTTATATTATATCGTTTGCACTCTCTAACCCTTTTTCACTTAACGTTTTTACTTTGTGCAAGCCTATATCATTTCATTTGCGTGCTTACTTTTGTTTAGTTTATTTCTCTATCATTTGTATGTTCATTAGTTTAAAATCTTGAGTAATTAACCAAAAAGTTTTAATAATCAATTCACTCCCCCCTTGATTAGCTTATCTTGGGTTTTCAAATGCATACTGTCAACTAGTGAGTGGCGGAATGAGAGTGGCAAAATGAGTTCAAAGCAAGATGTCCCACAAGCTAACTGTCATAGTACGACCTACTCCGAAGAGGATGGGGACATAGTTGGCGCATTATCACATCGGTGCAATATACAATCGTACCAAGCTATTAAAAAGGATGATGTTCCCTCGAAAGAGGTAAAGATGAAAGAATCGAAGGCTCGTATTTGTAGAACCAAAGGCCTAATGTACATTGATGTAAAGATCAATAGAAGGCCAATTAGGGCTATGGTAGATACTGGTGTTACCCAAAACTACCGAGCAAGTACCGAAGTGGAGCGACTCAGACTTGTGTTGGAGAAAGGTAGTGGAAAAGTCAAAGAAATAAACTCCACTGCTCAACCAATTATTGGAGTAGCGAAATCTTTGTTGCTCAAAGCAGGTCTTTTCGAGGGAAGGACAAACTTGTCTGCAGTTTAGATTGATGATTTCAAGCTTATTTTGGGATTGGAGTTTCTTCCGGATACTAAGATAGCAGTGTTGCCATTTTCCGATTCATTGATTAGAAGAGATCGAAGAGGCAACTGGTCCTATTCCAAAACCTGTCAGAAGGCTGATTAAGGAATTTGAGGGCATCGTGCTGGATGAGCTACTAAAGAAATTTCGACCAATGAGGGAAATTGATCACGAGACAGAACTTATCCCAAGTTCCAAATCTCCTGCCAGGGCACCCTACCGTATGTCTCAATCAGAGCTTGAAGAGCTTCGAAAATAATTGGGAGAAATGTTGGAAAGTGGGATTATCGTGCCTGCGAAATCACCATATGAAGCTCCTGTGTTGTTTCAGAAAAAAGCCGATGATTCTCTTAGAATGTGCTGCGTCGAGCCTTGAAAAATAAAGAATAGTTATCCAATTCCACTAGTCCCTGATTGCTCGAGCGAGATACTATATAAAGATTGATCTCAAGTCCTAATACTGGAAAGTTCGGACCAAAGAGGAAGATGAAGCAAAAACTACAGTGGTAACTAGATATAGAGCCTTTGAATTTAAGGTGATGCCTTTTGGCTTAAAAATGCTCAAATAACGTTTTGTACTATGATGAATCAGGTACTTTATGGGTTCTTGGATGATTTTTTGGTGGTGTACCTGGACGACATATTAATATACAGCGTGACATTAGAGGAATATGTGCAACATGTGAGGTAGGTTTTCAATCGAGTACGAGAAATAAACTCTATGCCAGACTATCTAAATGCTCATTCGCTCAGACGTCTATCAGCTTCTTAAGTCTCATCATAGCGTAAGGCAAAACTCATCAGTTTTGGTCGATCTCATCGACCACGGTAAAACTCATCAGTTTTGGCTCGATGGGGGTCTAGTGAAGACTAAGGGAGACTGCCTTTATGTTCCTAAGGGCGGAGATTTGAGGAAATCCCTAATCACAGAGTGCCACAACACTATTTGGGCAGGTATCCCGGAGATGAACGCACTGCTGCACTACTACAACGTGCATACTACTGGCCTCAAATATGGGATGATATTGCAACTTATGTGACAACTTATCTTGTTTGTCAACAAGATAAGATAGATCATCAGAAAAAGGCAGGCTTGCTGGAGCCTCTTTTTATCCCAACTAGACCATTCGAGAGTGTATCGATGGACTACATTGTTGGATTGCCAAAAGTTGGGGATTTTGGCACTATCATTGTTGTGGTAGACCGTCAATCGAAATACGTAATTTCATCTCAGCGCCTAAGTATGTATCAGCCGAAGAGACAATTCATTTCTTCTAAAAAACATATTGTCAAATAATAGGGACTACCTAAGGACATTGTCATGATCGGGATCCTCGATTCATTGAAATATTTTGGACCGAGTTGTTCAAACTTCTTGGTTCAACTTTAAGCATGAGTTCTAGTTTTCACCCACAATCTGACGGACAGACGAAGTGTTTCAACTCTATGCTAGAAGAATATTTTCGACACTTTATCTCTACTTCGCAGAAAAATTGGGAGAAACTTTTGGATGCGGCTCAGATGTGTTTCAATGCCCAAAAACGCTCTTCCACCAATAAGTGCTTTAGAGATTGCTACTGGCCAGCAATCGTTACTCCCTCATACTGTAGATATCGATCAAAGTATCAAGTCCCCTCAAGTAAAAAGCTTCTCTCAAGAGTGGAAACAAAATATTGAAATTGCTCGGAGTTATCTTGAGAAAGCTCAGAATAGGTACAAAACGTTTGCAGATCAAAAGTGTCGTTTCCTTGAATTTAATGTTGGAGATCTAGTAATGGTTAAACTCCCTGGTAGAAATGTTTATAAACTGACAAAAGGAAAATACTTAAGATTGGTGCCAAAATATATTGGACCATGACCTATCGTGAAGAGGATCGGAAGAGTCCCATACAGAGTTGCACTCCCTTCATGGTTCAAAATCCACAAAGTCCTTCATGTCGACGTATTCAAGCCATACTTTACCGACAAGGAGGACGCATCTGGAAATAAGCCAAAACGACCTGTGTTTGAACTGAGAAAAGCTGAAAAAAGGTTACAGAAGCTATATTAGACCATCGTACTACTCGAGTTTCCGTAAAATATCATTAAGAGTACTTTGTCAAATGGAGTGGAAGTAGCAGCGAGGAGAATATTTGGGAAAGAAAAAAAGACATTGGAGTTTTCAAACTATTAATTGAAGAATATCATGCATGAGGGCACCAAGGACGTCGCCAAAACAAATGGGAAAGAATGTCAAGGACCACAGCTTCAACTACCCACTTGACCCATTCGCAACCGCAGTTTGCCCAACTTCGACCGCACATTGTAAGTATTTTATTTCAATTGTAAAATAACTATGATATTGGTAAACATTTAGTATGATTCATCGACATTTAAACATCTACTTTTATCGCTTAGTTTTTTGCTCAGAATGCTATTATAGGGGATATTAGGCTTTCAAACAGTCTTTCAAGCTTTCTGGTGTTCGCTCCCTGCACCAGCTATTGTAATTTCCTGCTCTCATCAATTCTAATTTCTAACTTTCAAGAAATCATTTATCAATTTAGTTTCAATGTATTTCAATTTCATGTTGTAAGCTTTCTACAAATTATAATCAAATTGTCTTTCATCCCAAAACGATCGAGAGAATGCGGAAGGTAGTCTAGTAGAGCAAACTACTGCAGTACGGTATCCCTTTCTGTACCTAGAAGAAAGGCACCATGTGAAACCTAGTCATAGGCCCTTCCTCAACGATCAATGGATCATTGCGCAGACTTGCCCTCGTATCATGGATCACATCATCCCCTCCCCCTTTGAAAGAATTCGACCTCGAATTTGTACCTGCATCAAAGAGAGAAATATAAGAAACAACAAAAATGCAAATTATTATAAACTTACCTTGAAGATCCAAATTATAGCCATTGGTTTCAATCCTTACAATGACGTGGAATGGTTCATCTCCTCTAGGATGTAATCTTGACCTCTTTTGCATTTGAACAAGGCATTTTTGCCTAAGCACCCAAACCCAATCACCTAGTTCGAATACTTTACGCCTATTCCTTTTACTACCTTGAGATGTATATAGTTCAATCCCCTACTTTTTATCTAAGCTATCACTTACAATAATAGTTATAGAAATTAAACCAAACAAATTTAACGGATTTAAACCATAAACTATATCAAAACGTGTAGTACAGGATACTAAATTGGTTCCCAACATATTCCATAAATTTGAACCAAAATAGTTAAAGACTTAAAGATTGAAATATAGATTCTCATGCCTCAAATAACTAATAATGCACTCCAAATGTCTATCCTGCTCAATTAATTTCTTACAACATACTAGAATATCATTAAGTAGTAATTGATTGCCTACGAATGCACATGACAAATGACTTATTACTCTCATAAAAATATTAGATGCATTAATATGTGTAGACGTACATGACCCATGTGAAAAAATATTACTACATGCTAGACCATCATCTAACAAATGTATGGGGTATTGATTCTTTACCATGCCATAGTTGAACGCTTCTCCTTCAATGCTCATTAAATTCTCCACTTGCATCGAATCAATTGGATACTCAATGAATTGTATCCCACTAAATAAGTCTTCATGGAATGAGTTTTTGAGTTCCTACAATAAAGAAATATCCAAACTAGGGAGGGGTTTATTAGTTCCCATTAAAGCCCTCTCAATCTCACTATTGTTTGCATAGAAATTCACTTTTGATTTTTCTCATCTCTCAATAAACTCTCTTTCTTTTCTCTCTTGTGACTTTATTCTTTTTCCCTCATGATTAGCCACCTCACTATCTTCTCTCATAATCTCCTTTCATCTTTCTTTGTTTTTTTCTTCCTCACCTCTCAATCTCAATTGGTCCTCATAGACCTGTTGTGATGTTAATGGTACAAGAGTAACAAATCTCCCATCTTTTACAAAGTTGTATTTATTCTTGAATCCATCATGTTTCACCTACCTGTCATATTGTTATGGCATTCCCAACAAAATGTGCCCAACATGCATGGGAACTACATCACACTTCACTTCATCACTATACCTCCTGATTGAGAAATTCACCAAAAGTTGACGATATACCCTAACCTCTCCACATTCATCTAACCAGTACAATTTATAAAGTTTAGGATGTTTTGTCGTAGTCAATCCTAATTTCTCAACAAGTATAGTAATAGAAATATTAGTAAAACTATCCCCATCAATAATCAAACTACATACCCTATTTTTAACATGTTATCTAGTATGAAAGATGTTCTTCAGTTATTGTTTCACATCATCCAATTTAATTTGTTTATTGAGAGCACGAATCACAACAAATAACTCGCCTCTTAGCGGGTACTTTATTCCATCACCATCACTAACATTCTTTAATACGGGCATATCATCACCGTCATTATCACTCACCACTTCTCCATTATCTCGCAAAATCATTGCCCTTTTGTTTGGACATTGAGAGACAATGTGCCCCAATCCCAAACACCTAAAGCATTTGATATCCCAATTTTTAGAAGGTTGGAAATCCGTTTTGGGTGTAATTTTGTTAGCAACTTCCTCATTTCTCTTTGGTAGTTCAGTCTTAATATTTGAAATAGCTACATCACCTTTATTATCATCCCACTTCGATTTTCAAGAAGAGTTAAAATCCGAAGAACCCGATGGATATCTAGATGCTCACTTCCTCTTCAACCGTATCTCCACCTTCATAGCTACATGTAGCATGTCTTCCAACTTCACATAATGTTGCAACTCCAACACATTAGTTATCTCCATATTTAAACAATTCAAAAATCGGGCCATTGTGGTCTCCTTATCCTCCTCAACATTCTCTCTAATCATAGCAGTCTCCATCTCCTTATGATAATCATCCACACTTTGAGAACCTTAGTAGAGGCTTTGCAATTTTTTATAAAGCTCCCTATAATAATAATGATTAAGCACGAATCTCTTCCTAATGATAACCTTCAATTCGTCCCATGTATTAGTAGGCCTCTCACGGTTTCTCCTCCTAGATGTTACTACTCGATCCCACCAAATGATAGCATAATCGGTAAATTCAAGTACCTTAAATTTTTACCTTCTTTTCCTACGAATATTTGTGGCAATCAAATATCAACTCTACTTTCTTTTGCCACTCCAAGTTTGCCTCTGGATCACTCCTTATTTTGAAAGAATGAATTGTCATTTTAATATTGCTCATACTTCTATCAACACCATCTCCAACAAGATATGTACCTCTCCTTTCATGCCTAACTCATCTATTTCTCATTCTTCCTAATTCGACATCCACCAATACATCATCATTAATGTCACTATACGCTTCATATTCACCAGCAAAATTCGCTCTATGATCCCGCCTCCTTGCATTAGGAATTATTCTAGGTTTTTCCTACGTAAATTAGCAAACAATGTATCTTGCCTATCCAATCTATCTCTTACATCCTCAAACAACCTTTCGAACCTCCATATCACTTCATCTGACATGTTGACTTGATTATTATTCTTGTTTGAAGTAGAATCATCTCTATCCAAGATCCTAAATCTAATTTAATATTTACCTCATGTGTATACTCTCGTGTATCACTCAAATTGGCATTTTGCCTCTATTAGTCTCACCACTCTTACTTTTTTCCACTTAAAGCTTTCTTGCAAACTCTTCAAAAAAAACTAATTCGATTTCAATCAAAATTTCGTCCTTGTAAAGTTTCAAACAAAGATTTGACTAAGAAACAATTGACTTTAGAATGACTCGAAAAGTAGGATTTGGCACTTTTAATAGAACGCTAAGGGAAAATCTAAGAAGGTAATCTTTGAAATTGAATTGGACACTTTTGAATTTATTTTTATTTTTTACTCAAAAAAATGAAATTGTGTTCTGCTGGTAATTTTTTTTTTCCAAATTTCGATTTATTTTCTCGAAAATTTAACTAGATACCAGCAATAAAAAATAAAAATTTGATTCGAATGCTAAATTAGCACACAAACAAGTTTTGAAATTTTATGGATTGGAGACGAAAGAATTGAAGAATGTAAAGAACAAGAAGAATGAAAAACAAATACTCAAACAAAAGAAAAAGGGATTTAACCTTGATTTTTGACGCTTTGCTCTGATATCAACTAATGAGAACCCACGTAGCAATTGAAACTATGAAACCCATCAAGATTGATTCAATCCTAAGAAAGCTAAGAATCAATGTTTAAGTTTGATTCAAAAATATTGAACTAAAGAATCAACATAAATGCAAACAATATGTTGACCCCATGATTACAAGACTCAAGAAATCTCACTCAATTTGTTTGAACGCCACAAGAAATAATCTTGATAAGTTCAGAATTAATTGGATGAAGAACAAGAAGAAAGCAATAATGCCTTGCAATTAATCTCTCAGTACTTGTATGTTTTTACAATGAATGGAATGAATCTTATTTATATGAAACCATAAAACCTATTTAAAAAGGGAATTCAGTCTTAAAAAATATCAAAAGTATACAATACAAGAGTTTTAACTAAAATAGAAGATTGAGCAAAATTTGAAAAATTCGAGGCCGGAAATATATTATGCATATTGTAAATTTATGCGGTCGGATAGACCAACTAAACTCCTCCTCCGGAGTTTTGGTGAAGTTCATACGATCGCATGCCCTGAACAACTATGCGGTCGCATATTTGTTCCTCCTCCGGAGTTTTGGTGAAGTTCATACGATCGCATGCCCTGAACAACTATGCGGTCGCATATTTGTTCCTTACAGCCTCTCAATCCATTACTTGAATCAAGTTGTTCAACTTCGTTCCATCTCTCATGCCTAACATAAAACTTGTCTATTTGCTTGTCGTAATCAATGTTCCGTCCACCGCGATCACATCAGTGGAGCCAGAAAATTTTAAAGAAGTGGTAGGGATGAGGCTTGGAAAAATGGCAAGGAAGAAGGAATTGATGTGATTGAAAAGAACAACACATGGAGCTTGTTGATAGACCTGAAGATAAAGAAGTTATTGGTGTAAATTGTATTTACAAGGTGATATATAACTCAGATGGTTCTGTGTAAAGAAACAAAGCAAAGTTGATTGCAAAAGGGTATTTATGACAACTTGGTATTGATTATCAAGAAACATTTGCACCAATAGCTCGATTTGATACAGTGAGAGCTCTTATTTCTTTTGATTCTCAAAAAGGTTGGTTGTTGTATTAGCTTGATGTGAATTTGGCTTTTCTAAATGGAGAGTTGAAGGAAGAGGTCTACGTAGAACAACCTCAAGAGTTTTCCATACAAGGCCATGAAGAAAATGTGTACAAGCTAAAGAAAGCGCTCTATAGGCTGAAACAAGCACCTAGAGCATGGTATAGTGAGATTGATAGTTGCTTTCAAGAAAAATGATTTGAGAAAAGCAAGAGTGAGCCTACATTGTATAGGAAAAGGCAAGGCATTGGTGATGTTCTTATTGTGGCACTTTATGTTGATGAGTTGGTGATAACAGGAAACAATGTTGAAATAATTGAGTATTTCAAAAGAGAAATTATGATAAAGTATGAAATGAGTGACTTGAGAAGGCTATGTTATTTTCTGGGAATTGAAGTTTATCAATGATGATACAGTGAGAGCTCTTATTTCTTTAAATGCTAAAAAAAGGTTGATTGTTACATCAGGTTGATATGAAGTCAAATTTTCTAAATGGAGAGTTGAAAAAAGAGGTCTATGTGGAGCAACCTCAAGAATTTGTCAAACAAACCATGAAGAAAATGTGTACAAGCTAAAGAAAGCACTCTATAGGCTAAAACAAGTACCTAGAGCATGGTAAAGTGAGATTGACAGTTATTATATGTGACTATGAAGGTAGATAGGTAATTAAAAAGAAAGGAGCATCTAGGTATTTTTCGGGTTCTAATCCTTCTTGGAAACCAAAGTGGGATTGTAATAGAAGTGACAAAGCAGTTTTAAAGGTTAAGACTGAACCACTAAGGGGAAAAGATGAAGTAGCTATCAAAATAAAACCCAAGGCGGATTTCTTACCTCTTAGGAATAGGGATATCGAGTGTTTTAGATACTTAGGTTAAGGGCACATTGCTTTTCAATACCCAAACAAAAGGGTAATGATCTTGCGTGATAATAGAGAAGTGGTGAGTGATAGTAATAGTAATAGTAATAGTGATAGTGATAAAATGCCCAAATTGGAGGAAGCTAGTGATGGTAATGGAGTAGAGTATAAACACTAATTACACGTGTTCTCAGTACACAAATCAAGGTGGATGACATGGAGTAGCAAAGAGAGAGCATATTTCATACAAAGTGTCATGTCAACAACAAGGTATGTAGTATGATTATTGATGGGGGGATTGTACCAATGTTGCTAGTACTATCCTTGTCGAAAAATTCGGCTTTAGTATGCTAAAACATCTTAGACCCTATAGGTTACATTGATTGAATGAGTGTGGAGAGGTTAGGGTTAATAGGCAAGTCTTGGTAAAACTCTCCATTGGGAAGTATAGTAATGAAATAATGTGTGAAGTGGTTCCTATATATGCTGGGCATATCTTGTTGGGGAGGCCATGGCAATATGATAGGAAAGTGGTACATGACTGGTACAAAAATGGGTACAACTTTATCAAAGATGAGAAATCTGTTACTCTTATTCCATCAACATCAAAACATGTCTATGATGATCAATTAAAATTAAGAGGTGAGGATGAGAAGAAAAATAAAGAAATACAAGAGGAGAATGACATTGATGCTTCAAAGAAGAGAGAAAACGGTGAGGTGATTGAAAATAAAGAGAAACGAGTGGAGCCACATAAGAGAAAAGAAAAGTTGAAAGTGAGTTTATTTGCAAAAGAAAGTGAAATAAAGAGGATTTAGTGGAAAACTAGCCTTTGATATTGCTAGTCTTCAAGGAATCATACCTCAATTTTGAGAAAACTAACCAACCCCTCCCCAGTTTAGCTATCTCTTTGTTGCAAGAATTTGGAGACTTTTTTCTCTGAAAGAATGCTTAGTAGGTTACCACCCATTCGAGGCATTGGGCATCAGATTGATTTTATGTCTACAGTTGTTATTCTAAACCAGCCAACTTATGGAAGTAATCTTAGGAGACAAAGGGCTTCAAAGGCAAGTTGAGTAATTGATGAGCAAAGGGTATATGATAGAAAGTTCATGTGCCATGCCGTGCGACTTGTACCTAAAATGGATAGGACTTGAAGAATGTGCATTGACTGCAGGGCATTCAACAATATAACGGTAAAGGATCTTCATACCATACCAAGGTTAGATGATATTCTTGATGAACTACATGGACCATGTACATTTAATAAACTAGATCTTAGAAGTGGATATCACCAAATTAGGATAAAAGAAAAATATGAATGGAAAAGTACTTTTAAGACTTATTATGAATTGTATGTGTCATTTGGACTTACTAATGCACCTAACACTTTCATGATATTAATAAACCATGTTTTGCGTGAATTCATAAGTAAATTCGTTGTAGTTTGCTTTGATGACATTCTAGTATGTAGTGAGAACTTAGATGAGCATATAGATAATTTGAGGTGTGTGCTTGTTGTCTTAAGGCATCAAAAACTTTATACTAACTTTAAAAAGTGTACATTTTGCATGGAAGAAGTTATTTTTCTTGGTTATGCTGTTAATACAAAGGGTATTGAAGTGGATAAGAGAAAATCAAAGTCATCAAGGAGTGGCTAACACCTTAAAACATAAATGCGATAAGAAGCTTGCATGGTTTAGCTAGCTTTTCCAGGCTTTTTGTTAAAGACTTTGGTACACTTGCCACACCATTCACTGAGATTGTGAAAAAGAGTATAGGATTCCATTGGGACATTGAATACTATTAAGGATAGGTTGTGTTTAGCACTTGTTTTAGCACTACCTAACTTTAACAAAACTTTTGAGATTGAACGTGATGCCTCATGTATAGAAATTGGAGCTATTTTAATGCAGGATAGAAGGCCAATAGCTTATTTTAGTAAAAAGCTAAGTAGGGCAACGTTGAATTATCCTACATATGACAAAGAGCTTTATGCACTTGTTCGAGCTTTGGAGACATGACAGCTTTACCTATGGCCTTAAGAGTTTGGAATCCAAACCGATCATGAGTTATTGAAACATCTAAATGGCCAAGGTAAATAAATAAGAGGTATGCAATGTAGATGGAGTTCATTGAGACCTTTACCTCTGTCATTCGGTATAAACAAGGTAAAGAGAACATAGTAGTTGATACATTATCAAGGAGGCATTTATTTCTTACTTCTTTAAGTAACCTATTTTTTTATAACCTAAGAATCCTTTAATAAACATCATCCAAAATCCATACTTCTTAGTTTGGTGTGGAGCTTCTCTTTCTTTAAGATTCCATTATAATCTTCAAGCGTTACTAATGCTCCCTATCACTCATGGTCATGGAATAAATCGAGATATCATCGATGAACTAAATGATGAATCGATTGAGATATTCATAGAAGATACGATTCATTAAATCCATGAACACTTCAAGAGCATTAGTTAAATCAAATAGTTTAGCTAGGAACTTGTAATAGTCATTAAGAGTTCCCAAAGACATCATCTATATATTGCTCTCTTTGATCATCATCTCATGGTAACTTAACCTTAGATCGATCTTAGATAGTTTCATTATGAATTGAAGCTGATTGAACAATTCTTTAATCTTAGAAAATGATACCTATTCTTAATAGTGATCGTATTCAATTCCAGATAGTTGAAGCATTCCTCATTATCCATCTTTCTTCTTGATAAATTAAATTGGCATGCTCCATGGTGATTTGCTTTGGCAAATATATGCCCTTTTAATAACTCTTCTAATTGCGCTTTCAATTCATACAACTTATTTATGTCATCTTAATAGGAATCTTAGAAATAGGTATGGAAACAATATTTAGATAAATTGTGGACTATACTTCGTGCTCTAGGGACATTCCAGAATTACTCAAGAAAGACTTCAATAAAATCCTCTACTACTCTGCATTGCCTGGTGTAAGTTCTCTCTCTGTGGGCTTATTGGGCTCTCTAAGTGGTTCTCTTTAACACTTTGTTGGGCCAGCTTCTATTTTTTTACCCTTGGATCATATGGATGGTTGGGATTAAATCTTGGCTTAGATATTTTCTTGGTTGGTCTTTGGGTCCATATATTCACGTGGGTTATCTAGCTTCCACGAGACTCTTCCTTCTTTGAGAATACTCTCTTGACTGTGGTTCCCTTCTTCTACTCTGCCTCGACGATTCCAGGCTGTCTTCTTTCCTTTCTTCCTTTGGCCACATAAAACTGATCCTTAGCCCATTAATAGAAGAGATCCGTGTGTGTTCTTAGGCCTGAAAGAGTGGCTAAGGGTTGGGTCTTCTTGGGGGCTAGGTCTGTGTTTTTGGGCATTTTTCTTGGCTGAAATTGGTAGACCATTGGTCGATGATCCAAGCCAAGTGGGAAGCATTCGTCACCGATTCTTGTGCTCTCTCTAGACGGTGATTGCAAACGTGGGAGGCTGCTCCTGAGCCTAAATCTCGACCAGTGCACAAGCAGGAGGAAGAAAGGGAAGCAACATTTTTCCTGCCTTAGTTTCCTTTTTCAGTCTAGTCATGGTTTCTTTACTCTGTCGATTTATCCATGTTATGCTTAGGCTAGTTAGAGAATGGTGAATATTGATTTCAATATATATATGTTATTGAATGCTGGAGATTTTATCATATGCTGAATCTGTTGGCTATTGAATTTGGTTATTGCTTCGAAAAGATGACATTGGTTGCTTGAGCCCTATGAACTCTGTTATTGTTAGCCCTTGTTGATGTCTGAATATTGCTGTAATTTCCCAACATCTGGTATCAGAGCTTAGGCTGTAGGTCTAGGGCTTGTTGTCCTTCAGAAAATTAGGGTTGATTGTTTTTCGTGGCAACTTGTGTTTTTTAATTCGATACTGATTATTATGAATTTGTGTTGTGCATATTGAGGACTGATTTGGTGACTGGTGATTCTAGAAACTGGCTGGCTTGTTTGACCTCGAGGGTTGGTGGTATATTTTTACTGTTTTTCAACAGTAGTTTGGTAAGATTATTCCAAACTCTCCGATAGGTAAGTTTGGTACTTTTACCATTTTATGCTTGGTACGGTTATCTGCATTATATATCTGTGCATTGCTTAAGTTTGAATCACACCGGCACACACAACACATCGAAGTTTAAGTGATTGAATTGATTCGGTGTTGTGTTTCATTTCTGGACTTTTTTTTAACTCTGCCTTCATATTGTGTGTTAATCATCTGGAAAAGATTTTTTTAAAACATTTTCTTTTTATCCATGAGTACGAGCCACCCTTTTACAGAATCTAGTATGGGTTCGAGGGTCGAATTATCGCAATTTGATGGAAAGAGGGACTACTCAATTTGGAAACAGAAAATGAGGGTCATTTTGGTCCAACAGAGAGTTGCTAAAGCTCTTGATGATCCTTTGACTTTTTCTGACGAGTTAAAAGCTAAACCTGATGAAATAGAAGAAATGAATGAAATTGCATATAGTTCCATAATCTTGCATTTATCTGATAACATTGTTAGACAAGTTGATCGTGCTAAAGATGCTAGAACGTTATGGACTGCCTTAGATTCCTTATTCTTGACTAAGACTTTGTTAGAAAAATTGTTTAGTTTTAGATGGACCTGGGGAAGGATATAGAGGGGAATTTGACCGATTATAGCATTATCATTAAGAGTTTGGCTCATAATGATAAGAAGTTCGACGATGAGGATTTAGCTGTCATATTGTTAAATTCACTGCACGAATCATATAAAAAAATCAGAAACGCAATTAAATATGGCAGGGATACTCTTACGCAATCTATTGTGATAGATGCGTTGAAATCGTGGGAACTTGAACTGAAAAGAGATAACAGAACAAATGTGAGAGAAGAAAGATTGTTTGTTAGGGGAAGAACCGAAAAGAAATAATTTAACTTCCATAACAAAAAGGGAAGAGGAAAGTCTAAAATGAGATCGAAATCAAAAGACAAAAGTGTAAAAAATGTTATAACTGTGGAAGGTTAGGACATTTTAAGAAAGATTGTTTTGATTGGAAGAAGAAACTGAGAGAATTGAATAACACTGATCAAAATAATGCTGTCGTTGTTTCTGAATTTGATAGTCTACATGTCCTGAATGTGTCTGATGGGGAATTTGATAACAATTCGATCCTAGACACGAGGTACACTTTTCACATGTGCCCTGAAAGGTCTTGGTTCTATAACTATAGAGAGGTTGAGCCTAGGAAGGTCTACATGGGAGATAACAATTCTCATAATGTGGTTGGAGTTGGTGACGTAGCCATCAGGATGTACGATGGGGTTGTTAGGCAACTTAGGGAGGTTAGGTATGTCCCTAATTTAAAGAGGAACCTCATTTCCTTAGGTACTCTTGAAGATGAGGGATATACTTTTAAATCCGGGAATAACGTTCTGAAAATTTTTAAGGGATCTCTGATAGTTATGAAAGGACCAAAGAGGAATGGACTGTACTATCTAGAGGGCAAAACTGAAACAACACCTGATTCAAATCTTCTTGCTGTCAGTAAAAACAAAACTGAACTTTGGCATAACAGAATGGGTTACATTGGGTTTAAAAGGCTAAAATCTTTAAGTAATCAAAAATTGCTTGGAAAAGATGATATTAAATCAATGGACTTCTATGAAACTTGTGTTTTTGGTAAGTCACATAAGGTGAGCTTTGAAGCTAGCTCTCATAGGACCGGCAGTCCATTGGACTATATTCATGCTGATCTATGGGGTCCTGAGAAGCATTCCACATTTGGTGGAAGTAAGTACTTCTTGTCCTTAGTGGATGATTACTCAAGAAAAGTTTGGATTTATCCTCTGAAGGCTAAGTCGGAAACTTTTGGGAAATTCAGAATTTGGTTAAAGTCGGTTGAGAATCAGTTAGAAAAGAAACTTAAAACATTAAGAACTGATAACGGGCTTGAATTCTGCAATTTCGAATTTGACAATTTCTGTAAGCAGAAAGGGATAACAAGACACAGAACAATTAAATACACACCTGAACAGAATGGGGTCACTGAGAGAATGAATAGGACCATAATGAACTAAGTTAGGTGTATGTTGATTAGCTCTGGCCTTGCCAAAGGGTTTTGGGCTGAAGCTGCAAGTACTGCAGCTTATCTGATTAATAGGTCACCATCCTGCAGTATAGGGTTTAAGACCCCACAGGAGTTGTGGACGGGGGAGCCTCTAAATCTGGAACACTTGAGAGTGTTTGGATGTGCTGCATACGCACATCAATCTGAAGGGAAACTTGAGCCGAGGGCGGTCAAGTGTGTGATGTTAGGGTATCCTGAGGGTGTGAAGGGCTATAGGTTGTGGGTTTTAGGGGTTCAAGGTATTAAGATTATTAACAGCAGGAATGTAGTCTTTAATGAATCTGAAATGCCATGTCTAAAACAGAAAACTGATGAAGCTAACAAATCTGAAACTGAGAGGAGTGTTCAGACTGAGGTGAAGCTTACTAAGCTTGATTCACCTACACCTGGGAATGACGGTAATGACCCTACACATCAAGAACCTGAAACTGAAACTGAACCTGAAGAGGTGACTGAACTTCAAGATAACACTGAACCAGTTGAAATTGAACATTTTAATGATCAGCCACCTAATCAAGATTATCAATTCACTAGGGATAGGGCGAGACGGCAGATTAGGCCGAACCCTAGGTACGAATCCCTAAGTTTGATTGGGTTTGCATTAGTTTCAGGTGAAGCCCTTGAACAGATAGAATCTGCTAATTATGAAAAAGCTATTAATGGAAATTATTCTGAAAACTGGATAAAAGCCATGTAGGAAGAAATGAAATCTTTGAGTGATAACAAAACCTGGAAACTTGTTAAGAAACCAAAAGATCATAAATTAGTTCCATATAAGTGGATCTACAAGTTAAAGGAAGGTTTTAGCCCTAATGATTCTGTGAGGTATAAGGCGAGATTAGTGGCTAAGGGTTATACTCAAAGAGAGGGTGTGGACTATAATGAGATATTTTCACACATGGTTAAGTACAAGACGATCAGATTGATGTTGGTTCTTGTTGTTCAATTCAATTGGGAACTTGAACAACTCGATGTAAAAACTGCATTTTTACATGGAAAGTTGGAAGAGGATATTTTCATGAGCAACCACAAGGGTTTGTAGCTAGAGGTAAGTCTGAGTATGTGTGCAAGTTGGAGAAATCTTTGTACGGGCTGAAACAGAGCCCAAGACAATGGTACAAGAGGTTTGATGCCTATGTACTGAAGATAGGGTTTAAAAGAAGTGAATTTGATGCTTGCTTGTATTTTAATGACATAAAGAGCGGTTGTGAAGTCTACTTGTTGCTTTATGTCGATGATATGCTTTTAGCTGGACCTAGCAAGTCTCAGATTAATGAACTTAAAGATCTTTTAAAATCAGAATTTGACCTGAAGGATTTAGGGAATGCTAGGAAGATTTTAGGGATGGTGATAACAAGGGATAGGGCTAAGAACAAATTAACAATTTCACAAGAAGCGTACTTGAACAAAGTTGTAAGTAAATTTGGAATGAAAGAAAGTAAAATTGTTAATGTGCCTCTTGCTAGCCATATGAATTTTTCTCGTGATCATTCACCTAAATCCGAATCTGAATTGAAAGAGATGGAAAATATTCCGTATGCAAATGCCATAAGTTCGTCATGTTTTCTATGATTACTACCAGACCTGATCTTGCATTTTCCATCGGTCTTCTAAGTAGATTTATGTCCAACCCTGGTAAGCCGCATTGGGCGGGTATGAAATGGTTATTAAGGTATTTGGTTGGGACTTTAAATCTAGGCTTAGTGTATGAGAAAAGATCTGAGGAGTTGACTCTTAAGGGCTATGGTGATAGAGACAATAGGAAATCAACCACAGCTTACTTCTTTACCCTAGGTGATAACTGCATAACATGAAAATCTCAGCTGCAACCTTTAGTGAGTCTATCTAGTACGGAAGCTGAATACATTGCCATAACCGAGGCGGTTAAAGAATGTATGTGGTTAAAGGGAATCTTAAAAGAATTGAACTTCATGCATGATACACCTATTATGTTTACGGATAGTCAGAGTGCGTTGTCACTTAGTAAAAACCCTGTTCATCATGAGAGATCCAAACATATAGAGGTGAAGTATCATTTTATACGTGAGAAGCTTTCTCAAGGTGAAGTCGAACTTGTTAAGATTCACACTGATAGGAATCCCTCTGATGTGGGAACTAAAATTCTACATGTAGGAAAATTTAAATTATGCTTATCTTTGCTGCATATTGGTACTGGTTAATTTTTTCTTGCAGGTAGTGGGCGATGATGATGAACAGTCCTTCCATGTGCAATTCGCAACCGAGAGGGTGTGTTACGAGAACCAAGGTGAAGTTTGTGGGCTTATTGGGCTCTCTAAGTGGTTCTCTTTAACACTTTGTTGGGCCGGCTTCTATTTTTTGACCCTTGGATCATATGGACGGTTGTTATTAAATCTTGGCTTAGATATTTTCTTGGTTGGTCTTTGGGTCCATATATTCACGTGGGATATCTAGCTTCCACGAGACTCTTCCTTCTTCGAGAATACTCTCTTGACTGTGGTTCCCTCCTTCTTCTCTGCCTCGACGATTCCAGGCTTCCTTTGGCCACATAAAACTGATCCTTAGCCCATTAATAGAAGAGATCCGTGTGTGTTCTTAGGCCTGAAAGAGTGGCTAAGGGTTGGGTCTTCTTGGGGGCTAGGTCTGTGTTTTTGGGCGTTTTTCTTGGCTGAAATTGGTAGACCATTGGTCGATGATCCAAGCCAAGTGGGAAGCATTCTTTACCGGTTCTTGTGCTCTCTCTGGACGGTGATTGCAAATGTGGGAGGCTGTTCCTGAGCCTAAATCTCGACCAGTGCACAAGCAGGAGGAAGAAAGGGAAGCAGCGTTTTTCCTGCCTTAGTTTCCTTTTTCAGTCTAGTCATGGTTTCTTTATTCTGTCGATTTATCCATGTTATGCTTAAGCTAGTTGGAGAATGGTGAATACTGATTTCAATATATATATGTTATTGTATGCTGGAGATTTTATCATACGCTGAATCTGTTGGCTGTTGAATTCGGCTATTGCTTCGAAAAGATGACATCGGTTGCTTGAGCCTTATGAACTCTGTTATTGTTAGCCTTTGTTGATGTCTGAATATTGCTGTAATTTCCCAACACTCTCCACTACCAACATCAAGAATCCCACACAATTCTTTAACCTTGTGAGCCAGAGTTCTTTTAAAGCAGAACAACACGGGATGGGGTTTTATTTTTATCACTAATATGTGGAGTTGTTATTTTCGAGCAATTAAAAAACCACTACATTCTTGAAACATCAAATTGATGTGTGATTCTTAGGCAACTACTCCAAGCGTAAAAGTATGTCAAATTCATGCATATTTAGATGAAGTACTTTTCACTAATGACACTTATGGAGGGTATTTTGGTAATTAACATAGCTACTAATCCTAATTTATGGATGGCTCATGTGGTAACCTCTAGTTGGTTATTAGGTATTAACCAAGATTGAGCTTGTTGAGAGCTCTCATGAGCCATTGGATTTAATCAATGGCAGGGATTGAAAGCTTGGTTGGATAGGTGACTTCTAGCTTCTGACATGGATAGACATTCATTATTCCACAAGGCAAGTTTACTCATCTTCCTACTTCTCTATGACTTCATACTTCTTCTTCTTCTTCTCTTCTTCTTCTTCTTTTGGTTTTAATCCTTCTAAAATATACTTCAGATTATGATCCTTGTAAATAGTCTTGCTATTGTAAATCAAAGGCCTGGAAAAGTGGCTTTGATTAGGTTGTTCTGTGCATAGATTAGGATTCATGAATAGATTGAGTTACGGTTGTAATATGGAAGGATTATACTTTTCTTGGACAAAATCTTATTCTGTTCGATGTTCCTTATACTCTATCTGAAAGGTTTCTAAGGTATATAGTAAACGTGCTGATCTTTGAGCCCCAAAATTAAGCATTTATTAAACTGGTTGGACTGTTGTTCTGTCTTTATATTTTATATGCTTGCCTTTTATTATTTTTTTAATCTTCAAACTGTTTAACAAGTAAAATTCCAACAAAATTAGTATTACAGCCTCTTGGGTTTCCAGGTAAGATTTTTTAAAATTGAAAGTCCTTTTTTTCAGAATGAGTTGAAACTATATAGATTTTGAACGATCTACATAGATACTAGTCCATTTTGAGTACTTCAGCAATTGCAAGCGCGACATTGAAAGCTATATACTGCTATACTAACTCTTTAGCTACTGGAGTTGAGATCGTTGATTTCTTGATAAAAGTTCTAAAGAGTTTATTGTTTTTCAACAGTATTTAGTGAGAACATTCCCTTTTAAGTTCTTTATCAAGTAACCAACGATCTTGACTCCAACAATGATAAAATCAAGAAGGAAGAGGAGATAGAATTCTGAAATTATTGAACAAAAGAAACAGAGACCAAACAAAAATTAAAGGAGCTGAAAATAGAAGACAGGAACCGGATATAAACCTGCTGCAAATGAACAGGGAAGAAGTAGAAATTCAATTCATACTTGCTTAAGGAAAATACAATGCAACCTACTCTATTTATAGAAGAAAAACTAACCAATTATCTAACAAACTAACAATCTAACAAACAAAGGAAGAGACTAGAAGAAACTAGAAGAAAGCTGGAAGAAGAGCTGAAAGTGTTCTGGTGTTGCTGAAGGTGAACTTCTGTGAATCTGCACGTGTGTTGCTGGTGAGCTAGTGATCTGGAGAATCTTATTTGGGCTGGAGAATGTGGTTTGGGCTGGTGCACGTGGGCTGGAGAACTTGCTGTTTGGGCTGGTTTAATATTCCAACAAACAATCAAGGAGTCAAGGAGTTAGTATAGTAGCATACAGCCTTCAATCTTGCACTTTCAATTTTTAAAATACTAAAAAAGGACCAGATCTGTGTAGATCATTCAAAATCTATATAGTTTCACATTGCTCAACATAGAAAGGATTTTCAGTTTCCAAAAATCGTACTTAGAAACCTACGAGGCTATGATACTACTTTTGCTTGGATTTTAATTGTGAAAATAGTTTGAAGATGAAAATAAAACAATAAAAGCCAAGCAAAACTATAAAGAACATAGAACAAATGTTCACCCAGTTTAACAAATGTCTATTCCGGGGGCTTAGGTAGCCCATTTACTATGTGCATCTGAAACTTTTCAAAGAGAGTACAATGTACATCAACTTAGAATCAGAACAAGATTTTGTCCAAGAACCATATGATCCTTCCAAAATACAAACCTAATTTAAACTATTCATGAATACTAATCCATGTATAGAATAATCCAATCAAAACACTTTTCCAGTCCTTTAATTTACTGTAGCAAGACTATTTTACAAGGATTAGGATATGAGGTTTATTTCAGAAGGATTAAAACCGAAGAAGAAGAAGCAAGTGAAATCAGAGAAAAGTGTAAAAGTGAACAATAAACTAGCCTTTTGGAAGAACTAGTAGTATGAACTTGAATCACACGTCTTATGTATTTGGTGAATCATATGCGTAATATTTTGAAGTATTAATACTGTTTTTGAAAGTAGTTGATATAATTGATATTATTAAGGGAAAATTAAGATTGTTAAAAAGAATATACACAATGTGAAAAGTTTGAATAAACTAAAATGTAACTTTTTTATTACAATAACACTTTTTTGTACACAATTTTTGTCAATGTCCTACAAATTTTCTACTTTTATCAGGACTTTTATTGTTTGCATTGAAACTCCACGAGAAAATACAACTTATAGAACTACCCATGAGAAAATACAAGTTCAGGAAGGCATATTACAACAGTATGTATTGTTTGTCCTTGAGCGTTGTTAATGGTCATTACAAAGTATAGACATTGGAAATTATATCCTTTTGAATTCGAATAGATATCCTTCATCATTTACTGGATTTAATGGGATGCACGAGGAAAAAAAAGGGCTTCATTATGATAAACCAACTTCATACACCTCTCTTTGCAATAAATATAAATTATAAAAAAACACAAACAGTAGACTTTGTAAATAAACTGAGAATCAGCTTGGGTTGTTAAATCATTTACACTGGATAATTATTAGACTAAATTCATTTACACTAAACAAATCAAAAAATTGAAAAAACATTCTTATTTGTAGTTCACATAATCTACAAAAAGATCTTATATTTTGATCTATGACTAAGGCAAGAGATTTATGGATATACGAATTTGAACTTCAAAGTATATTATCTCCACTTAAAACAAGGTTCAACCAATGTAACAAATGTTTGAGATGAATTTATGAAAAATAAATCAAGTGGTTGAATCTAGAGATTTTGGAAATTTTTGTTGCTCTTCAAGAATGTAATCTCTATAAAGAATATAATTCAACATACTTTGGAACGTTCCTATAACTATATATTTATAATGGAAGTGTTTGGGTAACAAGAGATTCAAAAATCATCATTTTACACAAACTAGGGTTCCTGGAATTCGATCTACCACTTGAGTGCTAATAGGGTCGGTTTTGAGGCAAGGCCAATGAGGCCCGCACCTCAGGCCCAAAAGTGGAGGGGGCCTCATTTTTTGGCCCCCCATTTTTTTTAAAGTGAGGCCCAGCCAAACACCAGAGGGCCTCGCTCAATTTGGCCCAATTTTTTTTTTAATGACCTAATCCAGTTCAACTTTCACCCCCGTCACCGTCTCCACTCTCCTTTCCCCTCAAGTCTCAACAATTCAAAATTTCAAGAATCAAATCCAAGTTATCCAAGCCTTTTTCAAGCCACACAAACGCCGGACTAGACATCGGTATTTCCAGACATCACTCTACTCTTCTTCTATTTCCTTTCACTTCCTTCCTTTCACTGCATCTACTCTTCTTCCCCAGTTCCCCAGTACGTCTGCGACTGCGAATCGCGCTTCAACTTCAAGGACCAAGGTCATCAACGTGAATCAGTCGAAGGTCGACTACGGGCTGCTGCTTGCTGTGCTGGTATTGACATTTGACATATTGTAATTTGTCAACTGTGTGCCTTCTGCCTTCATCGTCTGCGATTTGCTGTCATCGGCATTATTAAGAAGCCCAAAATTTTCATTTTCAAGAATTTCAGTATAAGCTTATTGAATTTAGACTGGGTTTTCATTCTGATAATTGTATGAAGAACAAAATTGTGGGAATGGAAAATTATCGAGCAATGTTTAGGGTTTATAAAAGGGATATCGATGACTAAATTATTCTAAAAGTAAAGGATTCGACGTTTCAAAATCTGGGGTTGATGAAAGGATGAAAAACTCCAAACATTAGGCGAAACTTCATTCAGTTCATTAGGATTAGTGACTGGCTGACCGATGACTGCCTACTAGGATTCAATTCATTAGGAATTTAGTATTCAGTTCATTAGGAAAACTGCTGAAAGCTTAGACTTGTGTTAACTAAAATTTGAACTTTTGACTCTAGCATAGATTAGCATCAGAATAGATGATATATAGTTTGTCTAATTGCTGAAGTACTGGGTCGTCCATGATGTGAATATAGAATTTCTTGATTGTAATATAATATTCCATAATCCATATGTTCTTTATCTGATTGTTGTGACTTGTGAATAGAGTGTGATTCCATTCCATGTGGTTTAACCTTTTATTGATTAAAATGGTAAACTTCGTAGCTTAAGAAAGAGTGATGATGTTGTGGTTAATGTGAACTTTTGATTTCAGGCTTGTGAGATGCGACGGTGGAATAGGGTGTGATTCCATAATTTTCGTAGTCACTGTATTGAATACTTTAATTGTGAGATGATTGAGATATATTGTAATTGTATTTTAGGCTAATCATTGTGTATTAGATATAGACTCATACACAATGCCTCTTAAATATAAGTCTGGAGCTATGAAGAGAAAAAGGAAATGAAATGAACTTTTGTTGACTCAAAGTCAAGCAACCGATATGGACAAGTACTTTAAAAGCAACAATGTAAATGAGTTGGATGAAGATGAGGTAGTGATTCTACCTGCCCGTGTTAATGAAGTAGATAATAAAGACGAAGAAGTGATGAAAGGTTCTCGTGTGAATGAAGTAGATGATAAGGACAAAGAAGTGATGAAAGCTTCTTGTGTAAATAAAGTAGATGATAAGGAAGAAGAAATGATGAGACTCGTCTCCGTGAATGAAGTGGATGATAAGGAAGAAGAGAGCAACTTTTCTTTGAATTTGGATGATCCTGGAAATTGGAAAAACGTTGATTAAAGAAAGAGGGATTATTTAGTTGAAATGGGTTCAAAAAGAATTGATGACATCGTGTTTCCCAAAGATAGTGCAAAGAAACATTTCGATGCTTCACAATACAAGTGATTACTACCAAATGGGCAAACAATTGATAGAAGATGGTTGGTGTATTCAGTTTCTATAGATAGGATCTTACGCTTTTTTTGCATGTTATTTAAAACACCAAAAAATGTCATCAAAGTTGGCCAACTGGGTAATGATGGATTCAAATATTGGCATAATTTGCATCGGTCTATTAAAAGTCATAAAGGGAATTAGGAGCATTTACGTTGCATGACTAATTGGATTGAATTGAAAAATAGGATTCAAACGAAAACTACAATTGACAAAAGCGTTCAATTGGTGATAGATGCAGAAAGATAACATTGGAGACGTGTATTAACGAGGATAATCGCTATTGTGAAAAGACTCACCAAAAACACCTTACCATTTCCAGGAGATGATGAGATGCTATATGTGGAGAACAATGGCCTATTTTTACAAATGGTGGAAATGGTTAGCGAGTTTGATCCAATAATGCATGAGCACATTCGGCGGACTAAAGCATGCAAGATTTAGTATACATATCTCGGCAAAGCAATTCAAAATGAGTTGATACAGTTGTTGGCAAATGAGGTAAGAAGTTCAATAGTGAAGAAAGTTCAACATGCAAAATATTTCGCAGTAATACTTGATTGTACTCCGGATGCTAGTAACGAAGACCAAATTCTGTAGTGATACGATGTGTTGACTATTCAGCAAACTTACCTACAGTCGAAGAATATTGTCTTCAATTTATGAAGGTAGATGACACAACAGGATTTGGACTTGCAATCGAGCTTCAACAGGTTTTGACCAGACTTGATGTTGATGTTGATGATATTAGAGGGCAAGGGTATGACAATGGATCTAACATGAGCGGGAAGCACAAAGGTGTGCAAAGAAGAGTCCTTGAGATGAATCCCCGAGCTTTCTATACTCCATGCGGCGCTCATAGTCTGAATCTAGCATTGTGCGATATGATGAATTGTTGTCCTAAAGTTGTATCCTTCTTTGGAGTGATACAACACATCTACACATTGTTCTCCTCTTCTACCAAACGATGGAAACTTTTCAAAGATAATGTATAAGGTTTGACAGTGAAGCCATTGTCACAAACACGTTGGGAAAATCATGTTGAGAATGTGAAGCCTATAATAGAGCAAACTGCAAAAATAAGAGATGTGTTACTTGAATTGGCAGAAAGTAACGAAGACCCAAAAGTAAAGAGTGAAGCCGAGTCTTTAGTAACATATGAACTTCAGAATTTTGAGTTCTTGCTTGGCATGATTATCTGGTATGGGTTGTTGCATGCAGTCAATATTGTGAGTAAATTCCTTCAAACTTAAAATATAGATATTGATCATGATATCGACCTCTTACAAGGACTTGTTTCATTTCTTGAAGAATATTGAAAAATTAGATTTGCTATTGCCATGGATGAAGTGACCAGAAAGGCAAAGGAAATGGGAATTGAAGTTGTATTTCGAGAAAAATGTAATAATTTGATGAAAGTGGGAGTAATGAAGAAAAGCAATCGGTTGAAGAATCTTTTAGAGTTGAATACTTTGTTTTCATAATTGATCAAGCTCTATCATCTATGAGGACTCGATTTAAACAATTCAAACAATATGATGACACATATGGATTTTTGTTCAATTTGAAGAGGTTGAGTGAAACTCATTCAAGTTTGATGAATTCTTGTATGAATCTTGAGAAACAACTGGAATATAATGGGCGTTCAGACATTAGTGGAGATGATTTATTTTCTGATATACAAGTCTTGCGGTGTTATATACCGAGTGAAGCAACGGGAGCAATTGAAGTGCTACAATATTTGATGACATTGAATGTTTGTTTTCCAAATGCTTATTTTGCTTATAAAATCTTGTTAACCATATTGGTTATAGTTGCATCTGCAGAAAGGAGTTTCTCCAAATTGAAGTTGATCAAGACTTACATCCGATCAACTATATCACAAGAAAGATTGAATGGATTGGCTATGTTATCAATAGAGAAAGATATGGTTGAACAGTTAAATTATTCAGATTTGATTAATGTTTTTGCCGCTAAACTGCGATATGAATAGTATTTAATTAATTGTTTGAACTCTTGTCGATTTTGTTACTTTATAATATAAATCTTTTGTTCTTTATATTTGTTCGGTCCATCCCCTATTCACATTTGCAATCAACCATGAAGTATCACCCGCTATGCCAAAACTTATCACATAAACTTGTCTCACATGCCTCAGTGTCCTAATAGAGGTCAATAAAATATTTTAGGAGGAAAGCTCAATTTTACAATCATGTTGTGCATGCTAGATTTTCAACCATGGACGTATGTCATGCATGCACATGAAAATGCTTGTGAGTAACATATTTAATGATCATAACCATCAAATGATACACAATTAGCTCTTTATCAGAGTTATGTAAATATTCTAATACTACCATATCACAAACGATATGTTCTTGCATTATAGTTGCAAATGGATTTTCACTTACATTTTTACCCTTGTGCTTTTACGCGCTTTTACGGGGTGTAAATCAATTCTCTTTTTCACTTAAAGTCGGAGAATCACTTGTATTACCATCTAATATTAAAAAAATCCTCAATTTGATAATCTTAACACACACAATCCCGTGCTACGTCCATTCATGCCAGAATAATTTAGATGACATTAACCAATCAAGTTACAGATTGCATTGCAAACTAGTCTCATAAATCACACTATTTTTTTAGTCCAATTATGAACATCAACGTCATACAATTGTTGTTAACAACCTAGTACTCCTTGAAATATATTTTTCATGCCTAAGAGATAATTAATGGACATGTAAAGGTTGAATCTAAGTTAAATACACAAAAGGATAGAATCTGTTTTCAGGTTTCCAACGCTGTCCAAGTATTTTTCCAATCATTTTTCACACCTTAACTATATCCAATAATTCCCAAATTTTTACCACACTTCTACAACATGTATGTAAAGGTAATAATGCCATAAATTTGTCAAAAATGAAGGGTTTACAGCTTCGAAGGCATTCATTTTTTACAGACACCAAACCAAACAATTTCCCTCATGGCTGTTTTGAGTTTCACTTGAACTAGACATTCAAAAATTGGATTCCAACCTATTAAAGATCATTTCTATACTTCTAACTCTTATATAAAAGCATTCATATTTATAAATAGAAGTTATACCTAAGGGATTACTTAAAATCAAAAGTTAAACTATTCAAGTCTAACAATCCACATCTCTGTCCAGGTTATTTTCTTTCGAATTCTTCTAATTAATTGCCCTTATTTTTGCTATCATAAATCATCAAAACACCCCCAGCATGATCTTAATCAAGTCCGGGGGTTCGAGAGGCTATAAAATTCTCAAAAACAATAAAGACATACCTCAAAACTGTGTATTAATTCAACTGCCCAGAACTCCCAATTCCCAGCTTTCTGTTTTCTATTTTTCCTTAGCTCTTTTGCTTTCTTTTTCACTTGGGGATAACTTGAGGAAAAATTTGGGGTTAAGTGTCCTATTTATGGGCTATATAAAGAGTCTTAAGGGTTGGGGTCGTGCTTGACACTTAAAGATGAAGAAATTGGTGATTAAATGACAAGTATCTCCAAGCATGAGGTGTCCAAGTGGGATGTGGCTTCATACAATCATATTTGACTTTTCCTTTCTCATATTTGGATCATTATGTAACTTATAAGATATATATATATATAAGGTGCTAAGGCTTTAGAAGACGTGAAGGAGGCCTTAAGATTGAAGGAATTTGATGATAACGTGACAAGTCATCACATGTTAAGTAGGAGGTGTCTCTTTTTAGTTAAATTCTAATTTTGTACCAATGATTGGACGATTTGTATGAAATTTAGGGATAATATGTTACACATTTGAAATCTTAAAGAAGCGGTAGACGTGGCTAATGCTTAAGGGTGAAGGTATTTACCATTACAAGGATAAATCAGTAGGCAGGAGGTGTACTAAGCATGATGTGGTTTCTTGGGGTTGAAATCGGATTTTGTACCTATCATTGCAGGTACAAATCAAGTATCATTGACTTATTTTAATGTGTTTACAATCCACTTTACTTGCCCTAAGATCCCAAAATATTTTATAGAGCTAATTCTTTAACCGTTCATTCATTACCTACCCAACTTCTCAACCGGTTTCCACGATTTGCACCTCAATGTTTATAACGTCATATAAACTTATCTTATAGCATTGTGATCATTTTACTTCATGCCTCATGTCCCAAATCTGTCAATCACCTATCTAAGATTTAAGGTTGCATTGATCAATCAAATGGAGAACTTGCAACTTTGTCGATACTAATTCCGATCTTTTCAATATTCTCATTACTTAGCAAGTCAACATTCAACAGCCAAATTAATTTTTTTCTCTATCATAGCTCAACATAAAATTCACCACCTAGGTCGAGGATTAAAGGGCTAACATCATACCAAAGTCTTAAAACCTCAATAATCGAATGCTTCATTTTAAGATAAAAAATTAAGAAAATTGATGCAAATGACATTATAAATAGCATGGAATGCATGAATCATATTGACCAAATATGATGTGAAGTTCGGGGTATTACATATGAGGTTGTCATACTATGATGATATTAGATGTTACTCTACCAAGAGTCGCTAATATGATATCATTCAAGTATGACAAGAATCATATGAAGTTATGAATGATCAGTATAGGATTTGATGTACAGTACCCCATAAATCTCTCTCTCTCTCTCTCTCTCTCTCTCTCTTTCTCTCTCTCCGATTTTCTAGACTCTTTTTTTTTTTAATACCTAAATAGACATTGAATTTAGTTTTCGTGTGTGAGGGTTTTTTTTTTTTTTTTTTTGTGGAGGTTTTTTTTTTTTATTTGAAAAGGCCTCACTTATGGCGGAGGAAAACCGTAATTACATTTAGGGTATGTTTGGTAAAATTCTCATTTTCAACAGTAAATCAATTCTCATTTTCAACCACACATTCTTCAATAAAATAATATTTTCTACCACGTCAATAATCTTATCTTCTTTTTCAACCACACATTTCCCATCATATCACTATTCAAAATCAATTCTTCCCCCAAAAAATCCGTACCAAACACACACTTAATGATTTCCAAAGCATAACAAAGTCAACATCTAAGGTAAGGTATTTCCAAACAATCCGTACGCAAAATTCCATTGAGAAGAGTTGGAGTCTCATTGCCACAAAACATATTACTAGAAGTACCATCACTCCCCTTTTTTGCCAGAAAATCAGCCGCCATATTGACCTCTCGATATAAATGTTGAACACGGGCATTAAGGAAACCAATCGGTTCAATAATTTCTTCCCAATATTCCCAAAGCCACCATACTCAGATTATTACAAGAAGATGCATTTCAATGAGAGAAGGATATTGGGTAGTCAAAGGGTAGGCTCCTTTTTTCTGATCTTGTTATTGAGCTCGTTCATTCTCTTCATCTCTCCGAATCTTCCTGATAAGAGCTTATACATTGTCTTAGTTGGATTCCCCTGCTTAATAGCAAGTAGTAGTTAAGCATAATAATTTGGAAGAATCAAGGGTGATTAATAGTCAAAGGGAAGGCAAAAGATAGTGTATGCTATGACTGAATATTGTAAGGGTAAAGTCACTTCACCGAAAAAATATTGACGTGTCATGGCAAAATGGGTGTTGGCAAGATATGACTAGATGAAAAAGTTGAATATATTTTAAACTGTTCAATAATAGAATGTCATGTGGCATTAAGTTAAATATTATGTCAACATCTCTGGTACTATAACATGATTTATATTATAATTAGGATAAGCTACTTTGCCGAAAGACTTGACAAAAAACTGGACAATAATTACATGTAGCAGTAGGTGATTCAATGGAAAAGTTAACGGTGTTTTAGACTATCCAATAATATAATGTCACGTGACATTATCTCAGGTTTTATATCGTAATTGATGCTCATGTAGCACTATTGTTATAATTAATATTTAATGATTGGATAGCTTGATAGATCATTGAATGTGATTCATTACGGTGAATATGAGGTAGCTTAGCTAGTTGATTTTATTAATATAATAGGGAGTTGAATGGATTTGGAGGCATATATTCATGACTAGATGGCATTTTATTTTGGGATAATTACAGTAAAAGTTACAAACCTTTCAAACATTTCAAACGCTGCAGCCGTCGCCCTACCAAACGTTGCATGTGAGGCCCTTTCGAACACTTTCAATTCAAAATGTCGTTAGTTGACCACCAAAATAAATTTTGATCATTTTCTAACAAAATAGGGGAGAGTAAGATCGTGTGTATATTATATAGATCCTTTAAAAAAAAAAAAACAGAACTTCATCTTCTTCAACCTATCCCCAACCCCTCCCCAAATCAAAACCAAAAATCTCAATCACAATTGCTTAGTCCCACGGGCCCGGCGTTTTAGCACCTTAGGTCGGGTTAATACTGTAAATTTATGGATCCCTTTTTCCAAAATTATGTTCAGCTTTTAAAGTTCAACAGAAATAAGATAAGCCCCTATTTGCATAAATTACCCAGTCTAGACCTATATGAAGCTCACGTAGCAGTAATTTTTCTGCTTAATCATTGACCAGTCCCAAGATTTTTGGTTTTCAGGTGCCTCAATTTCAGCAACCACCTCTTCAGCAACTCAAACCACCAAAATTTCTCTTCTTCCTTGCCATTTCTTTCCTTGTTATTTTCAAGTTTCTCCAGCTGTAAACAGAGTGCCTCCCCTGTTTTTAGCTCCTATACCACGAGAAGTGAGTGTCAACTTCGGCTAACTCCTTTCTCCTCTGCTTTTGTTATTTACCTCTCTCAAACTTCCGGTCCCCACACACCACACGCTACTTCCACTCCTCTCTCCCTTGTGACTGAGATTTTTGGTTTTGATTTGGGGAGGGGTGGGGGTAGGGGGACTGGTTGAAAAAGATGAAGTTTTGTTTTGTTTTGGTGTTTTTTTTGTTTTTTTTTTTGCTTTTTTTTAAAGAATGTATGTAACGTACAGACGATTTTACCCTCTCCTATTTTGTTAGAAAATTGTCAAAATTTATTTTGGTATTCAACTAACGACATTTTGGATGGAAACCGTCCAAAAGAACCTCATACGTTGGAAAGGTTATGGGTGACGATCCCAACGTTTGAAAGGTTTGGGAAAAGTCTTTCAAATGTTTAGAACTTTTACTATAATTATCCCTTAATTTTATAATGTAATTTAAAAGTATTAAACTAAAACGATTATGCTACGTGTACATTTTATTTGACATTATTTTTTAAATTATGTCACGTGTCAATACATGATCGAACGGTTTAAAAAAAAAAAAACACTTCCCCGCTCAACACACTTTAAATTCCTACACAATATCAATAAAAGTGTTTATATAGTTCAAACTAAAAATACGTTGAACCATTCATTCCGTTTCGTGCATCATTACATAGGTGGTCAACCAACCCTTCCAAGCGGCTAAAAATTTACACAGTTTATATTATAAAAAGCAGAGGCCCACACGGCATATTAGCTTTTGACATTAAAACTACCACAATAATCATTTTCATTCCCAATTTCTTGACTAACAAAAGAATTCAAGCTACAAATACACTCTCAAACAGTAACAAAAGGTTCCTGTACAAAAATTTGAATAAAGTAAACTCTTTTTAAGTTATGAATTTATACTCACGATAACCAGATTTCTGGGTATGACTACAGTTTTACAAAAGTCCTAGCTTGCACCGGAGCAAGTGATGATAATGCCAAAAAAACTGAGACTGCCTCGCCTACTCGCTTCTTGTGGTTCAGAACAGAAAGAATGGTTTCTGCTGCTAGCGTAGTGATCATTAATCAAGTATCCGAGCAGCAAAGCAATCTCACATATTTTCGATACAAATAACCATCCTCGCTTACTTTTGAGAGCACAAGATTAGGCCAACTCGCCAATATACAACAGATCTAAAGAGTCCTGTGAAGATTGTGAAACCATTCACCGCACGTAGCCTCAAATTTGCATACCTTTTCTAATTAGGTAGCAAATGGAATATACATGGTAACCATCAACAGCGGACCCCAGGGCTAGGAACAGTCACATGAGTCCTGCTAATTAGATTCAACACCAATGAGAGACGGATCTTTAGGAACAAAGTTATGTGAATCAAGAGGAATTAGCTACCTTGGCCCCAAAAAATCCCATTGACCCGTCTTCTGCGCTTTAAGAAAATCAGCTACTTTAATATCTTGTAACAATGTTTCAACTTCACAACTGTAACCTCTTTGTTGAGTTGCATCAATGACAAATACATATCGTCCCTCATTGGATGATGGAAACTGATTGCCAGCGAATATTTCACCACAAGATACGTGATGGAGAAGTTTAATGTGGAGGTAGAAATTCTTACGTCCACTGTCCCAATTTGACAAGCCCTGAATATCATACCTTTGTGGCTTCTACTAGTACTGCAATCCGGACATAGTAAATAAAAGTCGCCCACCAAACATACATCATTCAGATTTCATCTAGAAGTCAACGCTAGGAAACTTGTTCACGCACTCGAGCAACATGATCCTCTTCAATGCGTTGTAAAAGCTCTTCGTAGACTTTCAAAGAGTCAGAAGTATACTTCTCCATGGCCTTGAAAACATGTTGCAGGCTCGCCTGAAGACTACTACTTTTGCTGGTCTCACTCTGATACACAACACGTCCAGTTAATGGCATACCACTGTCGTCCCCAGAGATCAGAACCATTCTTTTGTCTAATGCCTGAATCTCCTTTTGTATCTTCTGATCTTCCCTCTCCAGGCCCTTAACTTTCCTCTCATCCTTGTTTGCTAACATCCTTTGTCTCATTTCCGACTTATCTCGATCCCAGAGCTGAAGCACACTTGTGGCAAAATCTCGCATTGAATCAACCACTTCTTTCTCAGAAATTCCCTCCAATGATTGGGACCACTGGAAACATATTACGAACACTGGAGGAGCACCAATCCTACCAGGGGAAAAGGGAACTATTCCATCAGGTGTTTCTTCAGGAACATAAAGGAGACATTTCATAAGCCAGTTATTCAATGCTCTAATATAACCCTTTTGGGCACCAATCCAGTAAGAGAATCTTAAAGTCCAATTAATGAGATCATGTTCAAGCTGTCGAGTGGCTTCCAAATGAGCATCACTGAAGTTTTTGCGTAATGCAATGGCATCTAACCGTTTGGCTTCTTCGATTGCTTGACATTGATTATGATGGCACTCAAGCATGGATTTCCACATCCTGGTTAACCTGGAGCAAAAGGCAAGAAAATATTAAATGAGAGAGACTGAAAACAATAATAGAGACAAAATTTGTCACCAAGTACTCTCACTGCATGCCCCCATACATGAGAGGATGATATAGTAAATTGGATTCATATGGCACCTAATTTGGCTTCCCTATGTCTTTTAATCTTATTGTTCTCAATGCTGTATGATGGTTAATTTGATGTTAATAATCAGTCATATATACTATACTCATTTTGATTAAGTATGCTCAAGGCAACAAGATAAGTTGATGCTAAAGCTTTTACATAGTCTTCAAAAACCTAGAATAGAGAGGGTTAATCCTACAAGTAAATAAAGCCCAATATTTTTTGGCAAAAGTCCAAACAATTCATCTTCATCTTTTTCTTTAATCATCCTATTTCCATCTGAAATTTGACAAACCATTGTTACATGAACTGTTCCATTACAGCTCAAGTACACGTGTTCCAACACTAAATAGCATATCAATCCTTCATTTTAACAGAGGGCTATAGATATTTTTTACTAATGCAACTCCTGGACACATGCTTGTCTCCAACACCCAAAGCCAAGTCCACCTAACATGGTTACATACCGAAATACAACAACAAACTGAGCCGTGTTTTTCAACAAAATTGGGTAAGGTACATAACTAGTTACATACAGAAATAGCCACCACAAATTCCTCTACCATAAACCTTACCAAAAGCCATTCCACGTTAAGCACATAAACTTGAAAAGGTCGAAATTTCCAGGTACCATGCCTCTGCTCCAGCATCCACACATAAATCCATTTTAACACTCGACTGTCCAAAGCCATATAGTCATACTTTTACCTTATGCAATAAGGAAACTCCAGGCATACCATACACTTAGCTCATAGGAAATCAGAACAAGCCTCATTCTTCTAAATTCAAATTTCAGACATGTATTTCTGGGAGGAAGGTCAGAGGTTGTTGTTCCCTTGCTTCTTCATTTCCTAGACTAAGCCCCTGTTTGATGGCCATTATAAAGAGAGATAGGAGGAAGATGATGTTTTGAATAGTGATTTTTTGGAGAATATGTGGTTAAAAAGTAGGAAAAAGTTTAGGTTTACATGCAAAACATTTTATTTTGTGAATGTATGGTTGAAAATAATTATGAGAAACAAATAGTTTTGAAATAAAGAGAGTCAAACAGGGGCAAAATGATCTGTCTATGCTTAAAAATGTGCGTGTATTTTGTTAGTTCGCTCTCTGAAAATGGAAAATTGGATAGGAACCTTCAGTTCTGCAGCAACTAGACAAATAGATAGATTTCAGATTTGTCCCCTCTACGGATCATCCTCAAGATAATTTACTTGAAACCTTCTCAAGACGACAAAAGTATGTTGATGGTGGATTCAAATTCATTTGGAAATCTTGTGTCCCTTACAAAACTATGGTGTTGCTATGACTGGTCTTAGAATTGGGAAATGTAATTCCTTGTGGATGACCCTCGACAATCTTACTTCAGAGGTGAAGATCAACATTAACAAGACCAATAATTTGTGCTTCACACCTCAAAAGACATTTTCTAGTGCTGAAGGTTAGTAGGGGGTGGTGAAACAAAGTCTTCCATGCTTAAATGGACATAGATGAGATTCGGTATAAGGTTAAAAAGAGAATAGATCCTATGGGTGTCAACATATCACTGCATAAATATATGCATCAATCAAGTTCATAAAAATGTGGAAAAAAAATGTGATAAACATAATGCAGTATGCAGAAACCAAGTTCAAACTTGGGAGCAACTTAATACACAGTTTGTGAAAAGGTCATAGATCCACATACCCTTGAATGAATTCATTTAGCTGCGGCCATAACTCATCGTCCCTCAAACTGTTTATCTTCACTGAAATTTTATCGACAACTTGAATCGCAATTCGAATTTTTGTGGATAGACCCCTAACTAAAGCTCTGGTTGCATCGATTTTTTGAGCCTCGGCACCCTTTTCATCTAAACGCTTCAGTTTATGTGACTTCCTATCATGGAGGACCCTCATTTTCTCCTCAACCTGCAAAAGCATGAGTATATATAAGACTAAGCAGTTACATCTCTACTAGTTAAACTTTTAGGTTGGTGATCTAAATGTGATAAACATATTTTAACTCCACTGTGCCCACACACAAGGACATAAGAAAATAGAGCCTCATCAGAGACTTATGCTCAATGATCAACCGACAAGATTACGGTTTCAATATTCTCTAGTCTACAAAAGTTCTATAACCGATTAATCTGATTAGACAAAGCCATAAAATATCAATCTTGCCTCAATGGAATCTGGAGATCCATGTGAATAACTAGTGAGCTTCAAATAGAGGTTGACATATAGTTGGTACATAATTAATGGAGCAACTAATGCAGAGGACATTAGTAGCACAAATACAAATAAAAGAACATGGGGTCAATTACAGGAATTATCGGTGTACCTTCACTTCTTCATACAGTTTCTTCTCCCACAGGTACAGCTTATGCAAAGTGGAAGAAATGTTTCCAGAGCCGGAACCCACAATTTGATCAACATCCAAGTTAGGATTAGCATTTTCATTATCTGAGCTTTTGGAAGTCAATGATTGTGACGCTACCCCAGGCATCTGCAATATCTTGGAAGAAACTGCCCCAAAAATAGCCATAAGTTTACACATTAAAGAGATATCAAAGCAGGTCAAATATACTCGAACTTAATTTTCCACTACAAAACTACAAGAACTCAAGGCCTCCACGTAATAAATTAATTAATTTGTATATCAATTAATTCTTTGCAGACAAACAACAAAAGAGAATTTTATTCTGGAAGTAATACAACTAGGCATTAAAAATGTGTGTATCAATTGCAGAGATAAGAACAATAAATAAATAAATAAACGTGTGGGGGCTATATATATATATATATATATATATATATATATATATATATATATATATATATATATATATATATATATAATCTTTACCATGATGGCCACCATGTTTGTGCTTATAGGGAAGCTTCCCGACCTCAAGCAACTTAGAAAGTTCGCTTCCAGATTCTGAAGCTCGCACGAATTGAACGTGAATTTCTTTCACAACCTCGGAATCAACCTTGAAACCACTCCGAGCCTTAAATCCAGCCACATTTCCTCGATCTTTCGAACTGTCCTCATCATCAACCACCTTTTTATCCACCATACGCACTTCATACTCCACTGGATCACTCTCCATCTCGCCACTTGCCTTTGCCTTTGCCTTTGCCTTTGCCTTGTACCTTAACTTATCATCGTTCTGCACCCTCTCATCCTCCACCTCATTGGCCGCTCCAGCTGCTCCCGCCTTCGAATAACTACTCCTTCCGCTATCCACAAACTTCTGGTTTCCGTGAACTTCCTTCACGACTTCATCATCATCATCTTCCAAATCAGGTATTCCCTCTTCCTCCCTAACTTCCCTCGAGTCTTGGCTTGGCGTGTAAGACGTATAATACTTCTCAAAGGTATCGAACGGGTTCAAAAAATCCCAGGTCGAACTACTTGGTGGTGGTGGTGGCGGTGGAGGTGGTGGCGCTTTTGAACTCGAAGTAGAAGCTCCCCCATCAGGCGGAGATGGAAAGCCGTTGTAACGCGCCGGTGGTAACGAAGAACCCAAAAATCCACCTCCAGCACCCATATTCGGATAATTACCGTAATTATCAATATTATTATTATTATAATAATAAGGAGACGAAGATGGGTTCTGAATATTATTTGCATAAGGATAAGAAGGATATGAAGAGGAAGTAGAAGATTCACCCATATGTATAGTTTCTGGGATCATCGGGCGTTGCTCATACACTACAGACGGTGTCGGTTGCTTCTTCATATAATTTTCATTCATAAAGGTGCCACCTCCCTGAAAAGTTTCATAACCAATGGAACCACCATACCGATGAACCGGGGACGGCGCATCATGATGATGTAGCGATTCAGAACCGGAATCCTCTTCGTCTTCGGAGTCAGAGTTAAATTGAAGATGCGAACCAGAGTCCGAGTGAGAGTGAAGGTGGTGAATCTTTTCCGGCGGTGAACCAGAAGGTTCAGGTAGGTCACCTTTCCGTTGAGAAGGAAGGTTGAGAACCGGCGGAGACGGTCCCGGATTGGAACCATCAGTATCTTGATTGAAAAATCGATCCAGCGAAACGCCGACGGCCTTAAGAGTGTAAAGATAAGCCGCGTGGGCTTCAGCCAACGCGTAGCGTTGGTGTATGGCTTCGTCTAGGAAGGTACACCGCTCCCGGCACAAATTCAGCGCCGGTAAGTCATCGTGCTTTGAGCCGGCACAACCCATCAAATTTAATTTACAGTAAAAATCAAGAATGAAATTAGATCGAGAAAGAAAGCATAATCGAAGTTGGGTGAAAAATATTTAGGGTTGGAGAAAAAGATGAGATCGGGAAAAAGAAAAGGAAAAGAAAGAGGGAATCTTTATTGTGCCAGAGGAGAGTTTGTCGTCGGTTTGTATGTATGTATGTAGCATAAAAGAGAGAGAAAGTGGAGGGGAAGAGAGGGGCGTTTACACAGTGAGTCGGTCACTGAGTGTATGGATCGTCGTGTATGACTGAGTGAGTCAGCCTACAATACATATATATACTATTATTTTCATAGGTATCTTAGAGCTCGGAAATTTTAATAATTTTAATAAAAGAATGAAGTTTTCAATGTTATTCAAAGTCATTGTTCATCCTACGTAGAGGCATGTTGTTTGTAAGTCTCAAATAACAAGCGGCCACATGGAATCACTAACTATAAATAATATTACTTTTTTAAAAAAAATTATTAGTTAATAATAATTTAGATGAAAATTGATTTTCAAAAAATCTATGCAAACAAGCTCTTAGACTACGTTTGAATACTTTTATTTTAGGAAAAATTACCAATCTATTGTCTTCAAAGCAATTTGGTTCTCGACTTTTAGAAAGGAATAAATTGATTTGAAATATTTTTATAGTTGTCTAATCAGCACAAAACTATCGATTTCTTCTTTAAATAGTCAAAGGATCCTAAAATTAAATCACTTATTACAATTTTTTAGATACTTAATTTTAAATAACATGCAATTTTGTTGTCAACAAAGAGCCGAGCGATTGTTAAAATTAACAGGTGGACTCTATCATTCCATGACATGACGTTGCATCTCGATGCAGAGTCTCTACAACTAATGCAAGAACGGTCTTCTTAGAGTAGGTGTTTCGATGTTGGAATACACGATAGCTCATAAGTATATTAGGGCCAGTGACGAATTTAGAGGGACAGGTCTGCGATTTACCTCAATCCCCTCATACTAATCCATTTGAAATTTGTATCGGCAAAAAAAATAATTTATGTGTGAATTGTTTTTCACATATTAGTCTGGTCTTAAATCCATCCTTATTAGAGCAAGAATGGTGCTGACTAAAATTATAAAACAAAACTTATAATCTTAAAATTAGATATACGAATTGAGGAAATTATAATGATAAATTTGGTATCAATTTGTAACTTTGACGCATGTAGCTGTCTCATTGTCATCACAATTAACAGACTATACGGTAATTATATTAAAAAATCACATACGTTTTGGCATTTAATTATAATATTAATTTCAATGATATACGTAATCAATCCATAAATAAATCTGAATTTAAAAAAATATATAATTAATTACATTTTCATATAATTTAATAATATACTAAGAAGTTACCGGTCAACAGCCATTTATCAAGTTTTGTGATTTTAATCATAGCATATTTGTCATCCATTTTTTCAAAATTCTTTTTTTCTTAAAATCATTTTTAACTATGTATTCACATAATAAAATATTTTATACATAAATCCAAAAGAAAACTCCTAATTTTTAATCATACGTTTTCCAAAAAATCATTATTTTAAAATAATATATTTTCTCTGAAAAAAAAAACACTTTTTAATAGCCACCAAACGGAGGCATAAGTGACAGGTTGAAAAGGACAAATATGTGTAGGGCTGGCTGGCTGACTAGTCGGTCAAAAAGAAAATTGAGTGATCACTTATTCATTCATAATGCACGTCTCTATTTGTAAAGCTACAAATTAATTGAGATGACTTTTCAAATTACTCTATTTATTTTCTAACACTAGATGTGAGATGTAGGGGTGTTAAAAGGTGGACGGTCTCGTTCAATTGATCGATCCGTATTTATCTTGGTTTCAGTCGTTGTCAAACTTGAACTGGCCCATTTTAAAATATGGTTCAAGCCTTGTTCGGTTTTTTGTTGCTGATAAGTGAACAACATGTTGAACCATTAAGGGGTTGATCTCTTCGTATTTCAATTTTTAGTTTTGAATTTATTTTGAGTTTTATGTTTTGAGTTTCCATTTCGAGATTACTGAAAATGTGTTCTTTTTGTCATTTTGAAAAATTATTTTCGAAAATAAAAAAAGAAATTTTGGCTTGATTTTAACTGAAAACAGCTAAAACGATTTTTCTAGCATTTTTCGTTTTCTTTGTAAATTTCAAACTCGTTTTTGGAAATTCGTTTCTGAAAATCGATAAATAAACGTGTTTTCAGTGTTTACGGAAACTGAAAATGGCTTAAAAAGGGCAAAGAGAACGAACCCTAATATTCCGAACCAAGCTGGTCTAGTTCATTGCGTTTTATTTTGTCATATTTTTTAAAATTTAATATGGTTTCATATTGAGTCATAATTGGAAATTTTGAAAAAAAATAAAAAAATCATCGATGCTTTTGCAAATTACATTTTATTTTGAAAGAGAGACTAACGGCTCTTTTAATTTTGCTTTCATCTTTTAATTATTTTATTATAAAATATTTCATCTGTCACGAGTCATTGGGTTGGACAATAAATTTTTTGTTGATCGTTCACTAAGGTAAATCAATCCATTAATCGACATGGATTGAATTAAATTAAATCAAATCGGATAAGAGTGATTTTGGTCTTTTCATTCAATTTTAGGGATAATTGCAGCTGAAGCCCTAAACTTTTCAAATAATAGTTGATTTTCCCCTAGCATTTTAATCGTTGTAGCCGCCATAGGGGTAGGCATGGGTTAGGTTGGGTCGATTTTTACCTCAATCCAACATGATCAGTTTGATCAAAATTTAACTCAACTCAACCCATGTAAATGTTAAAATTCAACTCAATCAAATATCGGTCGGGTTGGGTTGGGACGTTGGGTTGGTCGGTTTGGAACGACTTGTCAACAAAAATTAAAGTCATTCAATTTTCTATTATACTAAATTCGAATAGATAAGATTAAATAGTAAATAAATAAATAAATAAAATTATCTATTATTTTATTCGATCCTCATTAGCCGAGCCTACAAAGAATAAAGTACATTTAACATAACATGAAAAATTTATACTACATTTCTTGTAGGAAGAACATTAAGTTCATCATCTAAAATACATCAAGGTAATTACAGTTACAATATTTACTCATACTTTTTAGGTTTATTTTACTTTTCTAAGCATTTTATTTCTTTTATTTATTTATATTTTATTTTTTAAGTGGCGGGTTGGGTTGGATGGGTTTATTCGATTTTTATGAGTTAATCCATAATCCGACCCAACCCGCCTACACAACCACCCACCCAATCCGTGTAAAAACAACAAAAAAATCGACCCAACCCGGTCGGGTTGGTTCGGTTTGGGTCGGGTTTGGCCCACCCCTATCCGTCATCTCAAACCTTTCAAATCGTAACAACTGAGGTCTCAATGGACGATTTCCATCTAATCTATTGTTAGTTGACCAAAAATAATGATTTTGACCACATTTTAGGGTGTGTTTGATGGATATTATTTTGAAAGAATGTATTTTGGAATAGTAGATTGATGGAAAATGTGTGGTTGAAAGGGAAGGAAAAGTTATTGATGTGATGGAAAATATTATTTTAATGAAGAATGTGTGGTTGAAAATGAAAAGAAGAATGAGAATGAAAATTTTAATGGGTACCAAACACACCCTTAATCAATTTTAGACCTTGTTTGAGCTATATTATTTTTTTCATGTTCATTCTTGTACTCATTTTCAACCCCACATTTTACAATAAAATAATATATTTTTTTATCACATCAATAACGTTTCCTTCTTTTTCAACCATATATTCCCCATCACATTAACCAAAAAAATGCATTCTTGGAGCAAAAATGTGCACCAAACAAGGCTTAAAATGGCAAAACGGTAAGTTAATATTTTTCTCATATAATAATTAAAAACTTAAATCACAATATAATAAAAAAGGAAAAACTTTATTCATCAACCCTCAACCCAAAACTAGAAATTTGTCACCGACCACCATCGTCACCATTGCCATCTTTATTGACCACCGCCACTAATTTGTTCTTAAAAACATAATGGTCAGTCTAATGGGGTAAGATTCAAACCCTCATTTCATTTGAGATTATAATTAAAGCAAAAAAATTGCATTTAATGACTCAACTTGCTGCATCACTCCTTTATCAATCATCGCAATATCCATCGACCACGAGAACAAATTGGTGGGGTTGATGAAGAAGATAGTTTTTCCTTTCTTTTTTTATTTTTTTTTATATTTTTTGGTTTTTGATTTAAGTTTTTAATTATTTTATGGTAAAAATATTAAATTACTATTTTGTCATTTTTAAAATTGATTAAAATATGGTAAAAAATTAATTTTTTTTGGGGTCAACTAATGACAGATTGAATGGAAACCTTCTATTGAGACCTCAATTGTTATGATATGAAAGGTTTGGGGTGATGGCTGCAACGATTGAAAAATTAGGAAAAATTCTGCAACTGTTTGAAAGCTTTGGGGCCTCAATTGCAATTATCCCTCCATTTTATGAAAGGACAAAAATTATTATGAGCTTGGAGAGAAATATAAAATTCTCAGGAAATGATCACAAAATTCCAAAAGGATTGCGAGAAATAAAGGAGCGTCATATTGATAGTAGTGATAAAGGTGCGATATTGTGAGAAGACGGAAATAAAATAGGGACCGTTCATCATTCCATATATAATGGCGTATGTAGTAAGTAATAATACAACAATCATGCATCACAGGAACCAAGTTATATCTTTTCAAAATGATATATTATAACGGATGTGTAGTTAAAAATGAAAAAAAAAAAAAATTGGGTTATGTGTAATATTATTTTATTGAAAAATGTGTGGTTAAAAGAAGAGAGAAAAAAATATATTTTTAAAAAAATTGGGATCAAACTTAATATTAATTTGTTCTTGTTATTTTTTTCATAAACGGTATTCGACTAGCTTTTTATCAAGTTTATGTTGGGATCGCTACCTTAAGGTGATTGGTGTTGGTTAAATTTTTAGGGTGATGCTACAAGTACATCACTCTCTACATAAGGGTGTCCCCGGCACTTCCTCCAATGGAGAGGCGTCGGGTATCCATTATGTACACCCTTATGTAGGAGGTGATGTACACTTAGCATTTTCCAAATTTTTAAGGGCAATTTTATGAACTAAACCAAACAGGTAGTGATGGCCGCCCCGCCCCGCCCCGCGCCCCACCTCGTCTTAGACAAGACAATGCGGGTGGGGTGAGGAGAAGCGGGTACGGGGCGCGGGCCTGCCCCATTTCCTGTCACGTTTGTTAGTTTTTTTCCAGTTAAAATACAAATTCAAAACTTTAAAATCCAAAGCAAATAATGTTCAAATTAATTACATCAATATCCAAAGCAAGCACTAGAAACAAAAAAAATCCAAAACAAACAATATCCAAAACAATTTTTTTTTTTAATTCTTCATGGCACGGGTTCAGGGTCGGGGCCGTTCGAGACAGGTTTTTTTACCTTATTCGGGGTGGGCCACGCGAGGACGGGACGGAGAAAATTGACATCTCTACAAACGGGCCCAATGGTTAATTATATGACAATGAAAGCAATATAAATGCTAAAAATGATGATAATCATTAGAGAAAATCAAGTCCGAGGTATTCATTATTATGAATGTCATCGTAATTCAACCTAATAATATTGGAAACACGTGAGATAGAATCAACCAAAAGGAAAACCCGATTTTCAAATATCTTTCCCGTGAGAAAGTAAAAAGTAGATGCTTTTTTTCCTACCATATCCCTTGCTTCTTCCTCGTCTTTTACGATACATTATTTTGAAATTAAACCACATTAAAAGAAATTAGGTTGGTGTGTTGATAAAAAGACTGGTGCATTTTCCTAAAGATGTTGGCTGCAGAAACTATGTATGGAAACGCGTTCAAGATTGACTTTGCTTCCAATTTTGTAGTTGACAAGAAAAGACCGTCCTTGACTTTTCTAGAGATGACCAAAAAAAAATCTACAGTTCGACTATTTTTCTCAAACAAGATATTTTAGATTGGATTTTGTTATTTATACATTAAAATTATACATAAAGGGTTACGTAATATGATGTCGAGAAAAAAATTGATTATGTTTTAAACTGATAGCTGTTAAAATGTCACGTGACATTATTTTACCCATAATTGTAATTCATGATGTACATGTAGTAAAATCATTTTAGACAACATTTTAATCAAGGGCAAAGGGTTGGGTCCTAGACCCAATTTTTCTTTTTTTTTTGGTCCCCCAGACTCCGCCCCTTTTTTTAGCTATGGACTATTATGTATTGAACAATCTTCCATGTACAAAGTAATACATAATCATGGTGCACGCACAATCAATCGCATCTAAATTTAGCACGGCTTCGTCTTCTATATATGCTCTGAAATGATTCTGATATCACTTGTTGGACTTAAAGATTCCTTTAAGTTGAAGCCCCCTAAAGAATTTAGGAAAAAGGATTCTTGAGCACCAAATGAAGAACGTATTGTCACTATTTATTGATATGTTTAGTATTTATCCATGTTAGAAATTACTTCAAATAACTTTGGGGTCTAGACATATATAAATAATGTACTTGTTAATTAAATATTGGGTAGGGATAATGAGTACTTCATATTCCCAAAAAGACTAGAAATTTTCTCATCACAATCGCAAAATCTTCTATGCATTAATCGTTCTTTACGCTTTGTTACTTCACCCTATAGAATGATCAAAATTGCATTATTTAGGTTTGTGGAGTTTTACCGATTCCTTTTAAGTATACATTTTGACATTGTTTATGTAGTTCTAAGTAATAAAATTATAGATAAGAAGTAGCGTTACCTAACCATTAATGAAAAACTCGTTAGTTTTCATTTGTTCCCCGATATTGCGCCCTCACAAAACTTGACAACGTGTGCATATCTCGTCTCATTTTTTTTTTTGTACCTTCAATAAAATTTTGACAAGTCAAATTGTAGTGAATTGTCAAAATTTTATTTATTGAAGAGAATAAATAAATAAATAAATAGTCTGAACTCGTTCATTACTCGAAAATATGACAAATCTCATTTAATATTTCTTACGATGTTAGCATGTTGAAATTGACTCATATTAGTCTTTTTCCTCCCTTCTTCTTCCTTAGCATTTCCTGGTATATCAAGTAATAATGGGTAGGTGTGACCGTAAAAAAAACAGCGGCATGAATTTTTCCTAAAGTAGCTAGAAAATAAGATATTTGACTATTTTTTGTCCAGAAAATATAGAAACGTGTTCAAGATAGACTTTGCTTCCAATTTCTTAGTTCACAACAAGAGACTTTTCTTGATTTTACGAGAAATCTCTCACCTCATTGATTATTCGCAGGAGCTACGAACGGATGATAAGGTTGAATTTTTTTACCTTTCATTTGCCCAAATTTATAAATCATTTATGAATTATTAAACTTATTCACCACATTTTTCTATTTATTATAAAATTAAACCATTTATAAGTTTTTCCCAGAAGGAGGCTTAGGTTCAAAATTCAACTCAAATTGTTAATGGAATATTTGTGTTATTCTTCCCCATGTGCGCAGGCAGAAACATAGATAGCTCGATTGGTGGGCTGAAATATTCAACTCGCCCTCTATTTGTTTCCTTGTTCAATGAGTATCATCATACACCTCGTCAAGAATATTAGTTATAACTATCATGCTATGATTATCTAGTCAAAATATTCAAATTGGATATTTTCTAATTGTTGCTGATCAATTGGCTGAATCATGCTAGTGTTAAAGCCATGCTCCCAAAATGGCACGAGGTAACTCGATTGAGCCCTTCTACAATGGCCAAGTCGATCGTCCGGTAATGGTGGGTAGGAGAGGAACGCTAGTTGTTATAGTGGAAAGAGCATAATATATACAATAAACATTAATTGAATAAGAACAAAAAGAGTCTAGTTTTATATAATAATTTCTCATATATAATATAATCATTATGATCCACGTACAATCATCACAACTCTCGTAAAACATTCAATCAATCTCTACATTATCTAACTAGGGCCCACACATACTATATCTTTGTTAGATGAACTATATAATATGATTAGGCGAAATATAAAACGGATTAATAAGTACATATATGCTCGGTTTTATTGAATATATTAAATTTTCCATGAAATATATTAGGCTAAATTAATTATGTACTAGGGTTAGATGAACTATATAATATGATTTTCAATTCTGAGTTTTTTTACATTCTTGAAAATCAAAAATACGTTTTGAATAATTGAATGATTTATATGAGTTTCTTTTTCTCCATAATTATTGTATACGTAATTGTGTGAGTTTGATGGCTTGTTTCATGCATTCAAAAGAAGGGGAATATGTTCAACGTGATATAAATCATCATAGGGTTCAATAGGAGATAGAAATATACCGTTATGTCCTATGTGAATCGTTAATTGTTCATAAAATCTCATGCATTCCTGTTTATTCGCATCCGTCATAAAGATATAGTCGAGTGACATATTAGAATATGTTTAACTTTACTCGAGAGAGACTGTTAAATAAATTAGGAGCATTGATTCTTCAATGATTCAATCATGTGTCAATGTGTAAAACTAGGTTTAGAAAAGAATATTACATAGGGATTCGTAATCTTAGTACATTCATCATGCATTCAAAAAATCCAAATTACCTTCGACATCATTTGCATTCAGCTTAGACAATCATTCATCCTAGCATAACTAGATCAATTTAGTTATAATTTCATTACAACAACACTTCAATTTCATTATTTCGGTTAAGGTTACAATAATTTGATTAGAACTAATCAATCATTGTGGGACGATACTTGGACTCAAAAAGTCCATTTTATTATTTGTAACGAACCGTACACTTGCGGTAATTTTAATTCGACATATTTTCGTGAACAACCAGCGACAGCAAATGCTGCGACATTTGACAAAGGTTGCTGAGTTTGGGACACGACACTTCACTCACAAAATTTCCTCATCTATATATAAGACCTTTTGGATGTCCACTATGCGTCCCACATCATTTTTGTATTGATTATTACATCAAAACTCTTGCAAAATACTCTCAAAAGTCACTTCAAAACCATTTTCTTGTAGGGAGAAAATTATCGTTACAAGTTCATTGTTGTTTGTGGTTTGAAATATTTCTACCACAAGTTGTATCCGTGGTATTTTGGGAGACAAGTAATGTAGTCCGTTAGTACCGTTACGGGGCAATATTATTTTAAGAAAAAAGTGTTTTCACTTGTATCGAATTTTGATCTTCGCCTTATTTTCTTTTTCCTTACATTCTTTCTTTCCATTTTCTAGAGTTTAATTATGCTCTTCCGAATTAAACTTAAATATTTTCTAAATATTTTCTTTGTCTAAGCAACCATTTAGTATACTAATGCATCAACATTTCAACATTCTTAACACAATATCGTTTCTTTGTAGTTGTTGTTGGACATCTTTTCTTCAACTTTGGAATAAGCATTTGTGTACTATTCCCTTCTTTCATTATTTTGTACATTTAACTTCTGTTTATATTATAAATGAATACTGTTGAGACTACTTCGAGTCAAACAATAAATGGTACGAACCATGTGGTTCCGCCTTTGGCCGTACCTATATCAAACTCTCACATCTCACATGGGGATAAACTGGAAAAGTTTGCAGGTGTAGATTTTAAAAGATGACAACAAAATATGTTATTTTATCTTACTAATTTGAATTTGGCAAAATTCCTAAAAGAAAGGGATCATGCTGTACAAGAAGGAGAAAATAATCGTGCATTGGATGCATGGAAGTATTTGGATTTCCTTTGCAAAAATTACATCCTAAATGGATTAGACAATAGACTTTATGGAGTGTATAGTTCAATGGACTCAGCCAAGGATCTATGGGATTCGTTGGAAAATAAGTATAAGACTGGAGATGCTGGAATAAAGAAGTTCATTGTTGGCAAGTTTTTGGACTACAAAATGGCAGACTCAAAAATCATTATAAGTCAAGTACAAGAACTTCAAGTTCTACTTCATCATATGCACGCTGAAATGATGGAATTGAGTTAGTCTTTCCAAGTTGCAACCATCATGGAGAAACTCCATCATATTTGAAAAATTTCAAGAACTATATCAAGCACAAAAGCAAAGGATATGAATTTGGAGGAATTGATAGTCCGTTTGAGGATCGAGAAAGACCATAGAAACACCGAAAGGAAATCTATTGTTCAACTTGGAGCAAATTTTGTTGAAACTGGTTCAAAAGTTGTCAACAAGAAGCGTAAGATCTCTAGTATTGTTCCAAAAAGAGACCACTCCAAGAATGTCAAGAAGTTTAAAAGCAACTATTACAATTGTGGAAAAATCTAATGAATGTCGAAAGCCTAAGAAGAACGCACAAGCAAATGTGGTTGAAAGAGACACTCTTTCTGAAAGGATACAAAAAATGAATCTTTCAACGGTCGTTTCTAAATGTAACAATGTTGGAAATTTAAGGGAATGGTGAGTTGATACCGGTGCTACCTGTCACAATTATGCAGACAAGACTATTTTCTCTAACTACAAAGAGCTAATTGGAGAACAACTTTTTATGAGAAATTATGCAAGTTCTAAAGTTGAAGGACAAGGGAAAGTAACTTTGAAGATGACATCAGATAAAGAGTTCGTCCTCAATATTGTCCTACATGTATCAAACATTCGTAAAAATCTTGTATCCGAATCTTTACTTGGCAAAGAATAACTTTAAACTTGTATTTGTATCCGATAAATTTGTACTCACTAAGAATGAGATGTATGTTGATAAAGCATACCTATGTGATGGAATGTTCAAAATGAAAGTTCTTAAAATTGTACTGAAACAAAGCATTATAAATAAAACTTTGAATTTTACTTATATGCTTGAGTTGTCTTGTTTATGGTATAGTCGATTAGGACACGTTACTTACAAATTTATGCGCAAACTTATGAATCAAAATTTAATTCCAACGTTTAAGATTGATCCTAATCATAAATGTAAAGTATGTGTTGAGGCAAAATTGACCAAGTCACATTTTCACTCAATTCAAAAGCCCACGACATCTTTAGAGTTAATACGTAGTGATATATATGATTTGAAATTTGTTCAAACTAAAGGAGGTAAAAAATATTTTATAACTTTCATTGATAATTGTACAAAGTATTATTATGTCTTTATACTACGAAGTAAAGACGAACCCTTAGATGTCTTAAATATTATAAGACAGAAGTTGAAAATCAACTTGATAAACGAATAAAAAGTGTTTGTAGTGATAGAAGTGGTGAATACGGGGGCACCGTTTGAAGAATATTGTTCCGAGCATGGAATCGTTCATCAAACAACGACACCTTACTCACCCCAATTAAATGGTGATACTGAACGCAAAAATCGAACTTTTAAAGAGATAATGAATCTCAATGTTGATAAATTCGATTCTACCTTAGAACTTGTGGGGAAAAGCTACTCTATCGACAAATTGCATTCTTAACAAAATACCCCTTTAGAAAATGGAAGAAATTCCATATGAACTATGGAAAGGTCATTCTCCTTCTTATCAATACTTGAAAGTATGGGGGTGTTTAGCTAAGGTTGAAGTACCTAAGCCTAAACAAGTGAAAATCGGCCCTAAGACAATTCATTGCATATTTATTGGATACTTCAATAATAGTAGTGCTTATCGTTTCCTCGTATATAAATTTGAAATTCAAGATGTACATGAAGAAACAATAATTATCGAGAAATGCATCATTTTTTTAGAATATTTTTCCATATAGAAATAAGGAAAATGCGAGTTCAAATAAAAGAACATATGATACTACAAATGACACTTCAAATGAGGAAGAAGCAATGCATAGTAAAAAGGCTAGAATATCTACTTTATTTGGTCTAGATTTTCTAACATATATGATAGAAAATGAACCAAAAACTTTCGATGAAGCAATGTCTACAACAGAAACATCGCATTGGAAAGAAACTATCAAAAGTGAGATAAATTTATAATGCAAAACCATACTTGGGAGTTAGTTGATTTACCTCCTAGGAACAAGCCTTTAGAGTGTAAATGAATTTTTCAAAAGGAAACTAAAACCTGATGGGTCCATTGAAAAATATAAGGACATATTGGTTGTCAAGGAATATAGACAAAAATAAGGATTTGACTTCCTTGATACCTACTTACCCGTAACTAGAATCACCTCGATAAGGTTGTTAATTGCTATTGCAGCATTATATAACCTTGAGATTCATCGAATGGATGTAAAGACGACATCCCTAAATGGTGAGTTAGAAGATGAGATATACATGGAATAACCTGTCCCTCCTAACCACAAACAAAAGATTTGTAAACTAGAATATCAAAAGTTTGACAAAACAATGTTGTCTAATGAGTTTAAGATAAACGTGTGTGACAAGTGTATATACATTAAACATATGCCAATGGCCTACGTGATTGTATGTCTATATGTAAACGACATGTTGATAATGACCAATAGTCATGAAATAATGCTAAAAACCAAGAGAATGTTAACAAAATATTTTGATATGAAAGATTTAAGCGTGGCTGATGAAATATTAGGGATTAAGATATCTAGAACATTAGAAGAAATTATACTTTTCCAATCTCATTATATTGAGAGTATACTTAAAAGGTATGATGTACTTGATGAAAGTCCTGCGAAAACCCTTATTGACACAAGTTTACACTTAGTCAAAAATACGGGTGAATGTGTGTCACAACTAAAGTATTCACATGTTATAGGCAGTTTTATGTATATTACAAACTGCACTTAGCCAGACATAGCATTTGTTGTGAATAAATTTAGTAGATTAATAATTAATCCAAATCATGATCATTGGAAGGTTTTAACAAAGGTTCTTAGATGCTTAAAGTATACTTTAATATATAGATTGCACTTCACAAAATATCCCACGGTATTAGAAGGATATTGTGATGCAAATTGAATATCTGATATAAAAGGTTCTTGGTAATGATTTTACCATTGGTGGAGCTGTTATTTCATGGAAATCAACAAAGCAAATATGTACAGCTCAATCTACTATGAAATCAAAGTTTATTGCTTTGGACAAAGTTGGAGAAGAAGCATAATGGATTCGTAACTTCTTGGAAGATATTCTATGTTGGCCTAAGTTGGTATATGCAATTAGTATAGATTGTGATAGTCAACCGACTATTGAAAAAGTTCAAAGCAACATATATAATGGTAAGTCTAGACATATGCGTCGTAAATACAATATCATTAAGCAACTGATCTCTAATAGTATCATCTCCATAGATTATGTGAAATCAAAAGAGAACATCGTGTGTCCACTTACTAAATGCTTTTCGAGAGATCAAGTAAGTTTCATATCGAAAAGAATGGGATTAAAGCCTACAACGAAAGGATCTTTGTAATGATAACCCTACATTGTTGACTGAAGATCCCAAGATACTGGTCCAAGAGGACAACTAAGTTATGAAAATTTAATGAAACACTTGAGAAAATGTTTCCTAACTCATTCACATGATTATTAAAGTGTTTTTGCAGGATGTTAAGGTTAATATATCCTTTTAATGATTCTCATATCTTGATTAAGTCAAATGGAGTATGGTAGAATACTCTTAATATGAGGTCATCTATGTAAGTATGAGGTGGAGCTGCCTCAATGAAAATTATTCAAATGCTGAAATCCTCTAATCACTTATGAAACCCAAGAGTAGCCAGGGCCAAAATGAACCAAGTGATGAGAACTATGAACAATTTAGGAAAGATATATGTATGAGTATTATTATCTTGGTTTAAATCAACGGCTGAATAGTTAAAGACATCATGTTCACCAGTTAGCCAAGTAAATCCGATAGTATTTCACTAAGGAAAATTCAAAGATGGAAGCTACCTTACCGATGCAGTGTTTTTATACTTTCTCTCTCTACAATGCATCTTATTTCTGCATAGCATGAACATATTTAAATTTCTATTCATGTCGGGGATTGTTGGAATTTGGTTTAGAAAATGAAAATAAAATTTAGTTAAGTATGGAAAAGTGACTTTCGTGTCAATTTTAACTAAATATTCAGATTTGAACCAATAGTCAAATTATAAATATAAATAGACTAATTTGTTCTACTCATCGAGTAAATAGTCGTGGTATATTTGGAATCTCAAAATCAATCCCGGATGAATAAAAAATTGCGGGTCAAAGTTGGATAGGAAAGATGATATACAGGCTAGAAAAATGGCTAACTCTATCGCTCGCTTATCGCTCTCGAGCGACAAGTGAGCTAGAGAAGTTCTGATGAAAATGTGTCACTGTCACTCGAGCGACAGGCTAATGACAGCAAATGCTGTGACCTTTAGCAAAAGTTGCTGAGTTTGGGGCGCGACACTTCACTCACAACATTTCTTCATCTATATATAGGACACTTTGAACGTCCACTATGCATCACATATCATTTTTGCACTGATCATTACATCAAAAATATTGCAAAATACTTTCAAAAGTCATTTCAAAACCATATTCATGTAGAGAGAAAATTATCGTTACAAGTTCGTTGTTGCTTATGGTTTGAAGCGATTCTACTACAAGTTGTATCCGTTGTATCTTGAAAGACAAGTGTCATAATTCTTTAGCACCGTTGTGGGGCAATATTGTTTTAAGGGGAAAGTGTTTTACTTGTCTTGAATTTTGATCTTCACCTTATTTTCTTTTTCCTTACCTCTTTGTTTCCATTTTCTAGAATTTAATTGCGATCCTGCAAATTAAAGTTAAATATTTTCTTTATCTAAACAACAATTTACATATATTAACGCATCAACATTTCAACATGCACTTTGATTGACATTTTTTACGTGTCAAAAATCTAACGGTTGTAGGCAACAACGTTTTTAGGTCATAACTGTAGATTTAAAGCACTATTAATTTAATTAGTGTCTTCGAATATTTTTTTTTATTTAGAAATATCCAAATTCTAAGCCCCAAGCGTGCACACATGAGGAAAAGCTTTTTTATATGGGTGTGCACGTGAGGAAAAACTTTTTTTATATGGGTAAAAAGTAGTTTTAGCTTCAGATCCTCCCATGTGCTTTTTCACTTTTAACCCAAAGTATTAGTTGTCACTCACTCCCATAATTTAATTTTCTAATTAATACAACATGAGTACATATGTTGAACGATGAGCAAAGATCAAGGCCTGGCGTAAAGCAGGCGCAAAATATCTCGTCTTGTGCCTTTTTTTTTTAACACGATTTTTTACCTCTTTTTCACGTTTTTTTCTTTAATTATTAAATGATTTTTAGATTGATTTAAAATTTTAAAATAATATTAAAACGAAAAAAACGCTATTTTATGTTTTCTTACGCTTAGTCTCGCCTAACCCAAAACTTGGCTTCGACGTCTCGTCACACCTTTTAAAACAATGGGTTTAACTTCTTTCATAAGGTGGGTAATACTCATTTTTTTTATTAAAAGGTGATTTAGAAGCTTTCTATCTCCTAACATGCAAGGTAGTACTCGATATTGCAGTCACTGAACTTGACTTCTCGCACGTGAAAGAAGTGTTAACAACTTGCAGACACAAAAACCCAACCGATTTCATCAAACAAAAGGTGCAATAACTATCTGGAAGATTGAATCAATTTCGCATCGTGTAGTTCAAAGTTCAAACTGCTCTACACACTAGAATTAGTACAAGTAGCAAGTAATGTACACCAAATAATATACAACTATTATGGTATTTCTGTTAACACCAACATGCACATTGTAGGGTAGACCAGCCTTGGTGATTGTACACTCAAACTTAGTTGTATTCCTTTTCTTTCCAATCACTACATGACTGGTAATCATAGCAATGAAATCGGTCAGAAGTACACTTATTAGACTTGCTTAGTCAAATAATATGCAAGTATCTAACCTAAAAGTTTAAAGAGTAAAACTAAAGATAATTTACTTAAAAACAGAATAATGATTAATACGTTATCTCACATGCATGCTATCAAATTTCATTTTCTATTAAATACGTTATGAATAACTTTATTTAAAGGTTTAATTTATGGAAAATATTTTCAAAACTTACCTATCGACTATGATAGGACACAACATTTAGGACCCAAAGAAAGCAACATTGGTGTACCCATTGATAATGAGAACCCTACTTTATTACATCGAGTGATTATTATGCACTCCTAATTGATGTGGGACTGGCTTTCTAGAATTGGATCGACTCATTATCATTTTCAGCCATTCATTATTGCTTTTGCTAATGTAATTTGCAGCCCTAAATCGGTTTTTTTTTTTACACACACGAATATTGTCTCTTATGATGGAACATTAACATCTAAATTATAAGAACATTACATCAATTTTATCTTATATATTAAAATCATACATTTACTCAACTTTGCATCAAGAGCTCACAAATTAACTTCCATCAGTAAAAACTAACGAAAAAATTCACATGGCAAATTGAGTGTCTGCTGCGTGGCAATGATGTGGACACTTCATAAGTTAATTAAGCGAATGGTACATCTACTTTACTCCATGTATTAAAATCACACATGAACTTTACCCACTTCATCAAAATCATACACGAACTTAACTTTGTAGCACATAGACTCACAAATTTGTATCTCATCCATACATGAATTAACTTCCATATGTCAAAATTAATGGAACAATCCACGTAACAAACGATGCACAAGAAAATATATAAAATTTTCTTTACATTTCTTCTTACTATGTTATTTATGACATTAACTTTAGAATGCTCCATAAACTTCAAATAGTTGGATAAAAAACTAAAATAATTACCTTTCAAATGCTTCAATTGAATGAAAAACCCAATCCAAACATCTGTTGCCGAACAATTTATATGAATATTTTGAAAAGGTGATTTTAATGGATAGAAAGCAATCAATTTTGAAAATATTGTTGAGCATCTAATTGAAACTCACGAAAATAATTGAACAAAAAACCAAAATAAAAAAAACTCACAATTTGGACAATTATGAAGGTATCATATGTCCTGAAATTGCTAAGCTAGAATAAAAAATAAAAAAAAGCAAGCATATTCTCATTTCACTTTCCATTGGTCTCATTAAATTGAAGCATTTGTACGGCAAGTGTTTTAATTTTTGAATCCAACGTTTGAAGTTTATTGAGTATTCTAAAGTTAATATCACAAATAACAGAATGAAAAGAAACAAAAAAATATGATATATATTTCCTTGTACACCGTTTGTCACATGGATTGTTACATTAATTTTGACACACAGAAGTTAGTTCATGTATGGATAAGACACAAATTTGTGAGTCAATGTATCGTTTTGATACAATGTATAAAGTTCATAGATGATTTTGATTCATGGAGAAAATCTCATGTACTATTCATATAATTAACTTGTCAAATCTGTGTCACGTTATTTCTACATAGGCACTTCATTTTCTACATTGATTATTCCGTCAGTTTTGATTAGACACTATCCATGTGATAATATGTACTGATAATTGTATTTTGTACACTTATTTGAGATAATTATCCCAATAGTCACTGAACTTTACCTAAAGTTTTCACCACATCATTGAACTTTAAAAACTACGTGGTTAGTCAATGAACTTTGAAACTGCAACCCATCTATTACTGAACTAACTTCCGTTAAACAAGTTGACGGAATTGATCATGTAACTAACGGAATATCCTACGTGGCACGTGTGTGAGTGACATGGAATTTTTAGTGATGGATGAGATTGTACTTTCGAAAGTTCAATGACTAACCGCATAAGATGTATAAATTTTAGTGACCTGGTGGAAACCGTAGGTAAAGTTCAGTGACCTGGTGGAAACCATAAGTAAAGTACAGTGACGATTAAGGTAATGAACCCAAGTTTGAAGGAAAGTTGCTCCTGACATTTATTGAGAATCTCTTTATCGTAATACATCAAAATAGTCTGACTAGTAAGTCTGTTTATTGTCCCAGAGGCATCGCAATCCCAACGACGTTTTGGCATCTCTTGTTCATGTGCTTTTTGGTGTCAGACTAGTAAGTCTGCTTACATCATAATTCTTTTATCCAAAATTGAATAACATAGAGATCTAATTGACATTTCCTTTTTAGAAACCCTTCGTTGATAGTGCTGAGCATCTTACAGAGGATGTTTTATCTATTATTCTGGCTAGTGATGGTCTTGAGCAATATATTTTAACAATCATCACATCTACTTGTGAAGATGGAGATGCTGTCTTACTACAAAAAACTAACTTTATACAAGGTGAGGAATTTTATTTAAAAAAAATTCATATCCTGGTTTGCTTCTGAGGATTCTTAATGACCAAAATATAATGACTAAGTTTCAGCTGCACATATATGATTAATTTGCTTGCCTGGTGTCCAGATGTTGAATTCAGTTTAAAGCATAAATGCCTGGGACATGGGGAGACCATGTCCCAGACATGGGGACATGAATCACCTATACAACATCCTCTATAAGATGTTCAGCACTATCAACGAAGGGTTTCTGCAAAACAAATGTCAATTAGATCTCCATGTCATTCAATTTGGGACAAAAGAATTTTGTAGTAAGAGTGCAGCTCCATCTTCACAAGTAGATGTGATGATTATTAAAATATATTGCTCAAAACTATCACCAGCTAGAATCACAGATACAACATTCTCTGTAAGATTATCAATACTATCAACGAAGGGTTTCTGAAAAAGAAATGTCAATTAGATCTCCATATTATTCAATTTTTGACAAAAGAATTATGATGTAAGCAGACTTACTAGTCTGACACCACAAAGCTTGTAAACAAGAGATGCGAAAATATAGTTGGCACTGTGATGCCTCTGGACAATGAACAAACTTACTAGTCAGACTATTTTGATGTATTACGATAAAGAGATTCTCAATAAATGTCTGGAGCAACTTAGCATCAAACTTGGGTTAATTACCCTAACTGTCACTGAACTTTACATACGATTTCCACCAAGCCACTAAACTTTATACATCATGCAGTTAGTAGGTTAATTACCCTAACTGTCACTGTACTTTACCTACGGTTTCCACCAGGTCAATGAACTTTACCTACGGTTTCCACCAGGTCACTGAACTTTATACATCTTATCTTTCAAAATTACAATCACATCCATCACCAAAAATTCCATGTCACTCACAAACGTGCCATGTAAGATATTTCGTTAGCCACACCATCAGTTCCTCAAGTTTTTTAAGGAAAGTTAGTTTGGTGATGGATGGGGTTCCAATTTCGAAAGTTTAGTAACTAACTGCGTAGTTTTTAAAGTTCACTGATTTGGTGGAACTTTAGGTAAAGTTCAGTGACCATTTGGGTAATTAACTCCACTTATTTAGGTCATTAAATTAAAGTATTTGTTAGTTATTTGAATAAGTTATTCTAATTGGAAAAATTGTATTTCTAAAAGGATTGTAACCCTTTGAATTACCTTTCCAAAGAAATTTGAATTAGCTCAATCAGATACCTGTAAAAAACGTTATGACCAAAATACCGAAACTAATCAAAGACGAACCTGCGTGCGAGTTGCACTTTATTTTCCCCAACCCGAGAGCCATTTGGTTCTACGGCGGGTGTGCCGTGTGCGCCAGTGCACACGCGGGCCTTTTGCAGACGAATCTTTAGTATCCTTTCGTGATTCAAACTTTTTTGAAAACCAAATTGGACGTGATTTTGACATATTTTCTGACTCTTATAAATAGAGAACGAGGGCTACACATTGAAAAGAAACCTCTCTTGCCTCTTCATATACAATAGTATCATCAAATTCATCAAGAACAATGGGCTAATTGTTATCTTTTGAGAGAGGAGATCAAGCTCAGCATGGAATTGAAGGTCGATTAAATCAAGATTTTGAAGAATTCGACATTGGGCTTGAAGATCAACATCCTTTGATTTATTTGATGATCCGGTGATATTTTTCTATTATTTTTCTTGTAATTTATATATTATCATGCTAAGTCAATCCTTTTTGTATTGGATGAAGATGAACCATATTTGTTATTTGTTTTAATTTAAGACTGGTAGTTTAATTTATTTCTCTCGTTTCTTAATTAATTTTGCATACTCATTGCATTATTTAATTAATTGGTCACCAATTAGATAATTAATTGCTTGTTGTATTATTGAAAAACTCACAATAAATTTAGAACACGAAAAAATTAACATATGTGCAATATATGTTAGAAATAATATTTATCACGTGTGCAATCATATAGATAATTTAAATTGTAATGCATTCTAATCATTCAAATTTGGGTTAGGAATAAAATCGGGGTCGTGGTTAGGATAGATTTAATTTGTCTTGAAAAATAAAATTATATATTATAGTTTTATCGATTGTCAACAATGTATTAACAGAACCAAATTACAAATTAAGAATTGAAATAGATAGCAATAAGCGGATTCGAGATCCAATACAATCATTCATAAATTGATAAAAAAAAACATATTTTTACCTTTTTTTTAGATTAATTTAATATAAAACAAAATCAAACTCTCTTTAGTTTACATAATTCGAATCCCATAAAAAAGTTAATAAATTTGAGTTGAATTTATTCCCTATGGGACGATACTCTCAATTCATCAATTATATTACTTGTCAACGATCATGTACGCTTGTGGGTTTTGCACGAACATGTACTATAAATCATATTTAAATTTTTACATAGTCTATGCTTGGCCCCTATTTAATTTAATTGATTTTTCTCTCCATTTTTATCAATCATACATTCTATCAATAAAATAATATTACAAATAAACAAAAAAAATTTCTTTACTTTTTAAACACACATTCTCCAAAAAATACTATTCTAAAATCTTTTTTTTTTTCAAATAACGGAGTTCAGACATGAGCACAATTAAGAAAATAAAATCAAATCAAATATTAGAATGAAAAGTAAAAAGTAAATAAATAATAAAGTTAATAGGGACCCAATTCGTCCCACCTCCGTTCGGACCACTGGATTTACTACCTCATAGCCATTATTTGATAAAAATTAAATTCAAGATTTTACAATAAAAATTAATTTTAAACACACATTTTATGGGATCCATAATATTTCAACCATAAATTTCACCAATTTATATCAAAATCTACTAAAATTTTGATTTTAAAATCATTTAATAAAGTCAATCACTTTATTTAGGTCAAATAAATTGAGACGTTGAAATTCACACGTCTTTCTTTCAACTCTAGTACAGTATCTTGATCTGCTTTTTCTTTCTTTATAACGTGGATTATAATGGTTGTACAGGGCCACATGGATCATGTACAAGAGGCGCCACTAGGTGGGGGCCTACGCCTATACAAGCAGCATGGTCCTTATAACATTAACATGAATGTCTTCTTGTTTATTGGAACTAATATGGGTGTTTGATGATAATTATTAAGAAAATAATAATATTTTAAATAGTAATGTTTTGGAAAATGTATAGTTAAAATGTTAGGAAAATTTTTAAGTTTATGTGTAAGATATTTTATTATCTGAATGTGTGATGACAGATGAGTATAAAATTAGAGAGATTTATTTTAAAGTGAGACAAATAGGGGTTCCGATTTAAAAACAACTTTTGAGGAACTATTTAAGGTGGATTTCATATCTAAGGTGATTACAACGGTCTGTTAAGTACGGATGTGTATAAATTAAAATGTCTCGTTTCGTGAAAAAACTTTAAAGATTTGATTGTACCTTTGAAAAATGGGATTGAATAAAAGATTTGAAAAAGAACAAAAAGCGATCTAGTTTACCTTAAGAAGTAATTAGCATGGAAGCTAAAATGTTGCAAGGAGCTGACGTGTCAAAAGAGTGTGGTTCGACCGATTGGATCGTGTGGCATTAAAAAAGTTTGAATATCTTGAGGCATTGTTTCTCGTCAAAAAAGAGTCCAATTATCCGCGAAATCTTTCTCAGCCATGCATATACCTCACTTCGATTTTGATTGTCTAGACAATTATCCGATGGTTCGGTCACTTCGATTAAACGGTAGGGAGTTGATCAAACCAAGAATCTCTTGTGACTTGAAAAAGCATGGAGCAGGAGAGTGAAATTAAGGAATAATTTAGTGGATGAGAATCTCAGGATATTCTTTAGCTCACATAAATCATAATGCTCTTATGGGAATATGAGAAAGTTAAAAGGCAACAGTAGAATTCCACTTGCAAACACATGTTAAATAATGATATAGTATGTGCTATAGACAAAATGATACGACTGTCAATTGTCTTCAATAATACATATTCAAGTCAACATAATTGAACGAGGTATTGTATTTTAAGAGGTTCTTTATATAATTTATTGTGTGTCTGCATTTTTGTACTTTTTCATAGTCAAACACATTCCACTTTTGTTTGAGCCCCATACAAAGGGCCCGTTTGGTATCAATTTTCATTTTCTACAGTAAATCAATTTTCATTTTCAACCATACATTCTTCAATAAAATAATATTTTTCATCACATCAATATTTTTTTCTTCTTTTTCAACCACACATTTCCCATCATATCACTATTCAAAAATCAATTCTTCCCCCAAGAATCTCTACCAAACACACTCAAAATGAGGTTTGTAATAGTGGATTTTTTGAGAAATTTGCATGTAAAATTATTTTATTGAAAGAATATGTAGTTGAAAAAAGAGTTTGGAGATATAATTAATTATTGTCTCCCATACCTCATCTCTTGTTATAAAAAATAATTATAATTCTTTTATTTTAATTTCTTTTTATATTTATAAACATTTATAATAAGATGTGTTGAAGTTAAAAGGTGACCAATTTTTGGAAATGATTTATTAATTAATGAAATTGATCAACTTTGAGCCCCAATTTTAGTGGGATTCGTACCTCGACTTTAACGGGGATCAAGCATATTCATGTTCTACTCCACGAGGTAATTAACGTGATCTATTTATTTATCGAAAATCATTTAAAATTGAATGAAATATTTGAAGTCAAATTAATCCACTTAAAATTATAAACTAGTGAAAATTTTAATTTATTTAAAATTATCGAACATTTATCCCACATAGGAAAGTTATGAAATTTTGATGTGATTTATATAGTAAAAATTCGAGAATTGAGTTTGGGCCCCCAATGGATATCAATAGTCTTTGGAAGGGAGAGACTTATATCCTATTGAATTTGGTCCTAAGTCCACGTGCACACGTTCGTCGCCGTCTGGCCAACTCGGCAAGAGCACACCCCCGAATCCAGTTCGTGTTCGGGTGTGAGTGGATCCTTGTGCTATATTATCTATTTGGACAAAATTTATTTAAATTTTTGGGCTAGGTACTTAATGAAACTAATTTTTATTTGCTTACTTCCGGATAATTTTTTGGTCTGAGTCATCTGTTAATCGGCGTAACAGACATCCGTTAACAGACTTAACAGACGCAGTGTTTTATCCTAAACAGTGTTGCCTCTTCGAGTTTGGAGTGCTATCTAAACAGTGATGACTGTGTTGAAAGGTTGAAAGGATGTTCGAATGACCACGGACGAGTCTATAAATAGCTTGCCATGCTACCAGAATAACGATGCCATTTTCATTACAAAATTTCTTTACTTTGAATCTCATTCTCTCTCTCTCTCTCTCGTTCTGATATTGTTCTCAAACTGAAAATATTTAATTGAGTTTGTTGAAATTTCTGCAGATTGTTGTGTTGCTTCAGTAGGAGGCGAAATCCATTATATCTTGAAAAACAATTGATGAACACCTTTAACACATGTGAAGACATCAAATTCGTTTTAAGAAAATATCGTGAAGTCGGTTGGCTCGAATTAACTTTCTGATCATGTTAATCATATTGTTACGCTGTGCAAATTACTTTGTGGTAATTCTGCTAGTGTTTGTTTATTCAAATTGTTCGAATGAAGAATTTATACTTCAAAAACCACACAACTTAGGGTGAATTGGTTACTATCTCAACTTCCTACATTATGAAAAGTCGGTTAGAACTTGTTTGGGAGGGATTTTAATCCAATTAAAATTGAAAATATAGTCGTTATTGGGTCTCACCCGTCCAATAAAAGTCAACAATAACGGCTAATTTTTCAATTTTAATCCGATTTTAATCCCTCCCAAACAAACTCTTAATTTTGTCGACAGTTGGAAAAGTTGGAGCACAAAGGATGAAATGTCCGATGATTATAGTTGAACTCAAGTAGAGACTTGCAAGAATTGTGTGAGATGTTTGTATATCAAGAATAAAATGAATGTTACCTATTCATGGATTTTCCCACATTATCCTTATTTAAATGAATACTAATTAAGAAGCTAGAAAAATATAAAACTTATAGAGAAAATAGCATAAAGATTTACGTGAAAAACTCCAAAATTAGAAAAAAAATTCACGAACTCTTAAATACAGGGATATTCTATTTTACAAAACATTGTTACAATCATATATCCATGTAGAATCTCTCAAGCGGGTCTCCAATATTTTGTTATATAACAAAATATTCACGTGTTCATTTAAGTGTTATCATACTTTAACTTATGAGATCAACTACTTACTTCACAAGTTTGAAATGTCACACATTATGATCTATCCATAATAACGATATTACTTACGATCATCGATGATTTAAGATTCAGTCATATATAATTTGTATTTCACAATCATAATTTATTTTGATTAAAAATTACTAAAATTTGAATTTACGAACTCTATTATTTAATTTATTAAAAAAGTAATTCAAATAAATAATATATCTTGCCATAAATACATTAATCATATTAAAAATATTTACGTCCAAAATTGATTGAACTTAGAGTATAACACTTACAATACATTATATTTATAAAATTACTCATTTCATATTTTTTCAGTTATCAATATATAAACATTGCATAAAATAATAGACGTATATCTATAAAACTATAAATATTTCTTTTTCTTAATAATGTCTAATATAAGAACATATAACGAGGTAGTAAAAAGTACGTTGTTTTATTATGGATGTCATAATGTACAAGTAGCACAACCCAAATAATAAAACAACGTACTTTTTACTACCTCGTTATATGTTCTTATATTAGACATTATTAAGAAAAATAAATATTTATAATTTTATAAAATGGATGACATAATGTACAAGTAGAATTATCCTTATTATTTTTCGATCTTTTGTTTGAAGGGACCCTTGTTTTGTTGGACCGTATGTATGTATTTCTGTACCTATAAATCGTTCTCGAGATTTCTGGGTCTCTCGTTGCCAAAAGAGACGAGTACTTGCAGGATATGAAATCTATGCATGGCCCCTACCCATTAACTATTTCAATTTCCACAAAATAAAAAAAATAAAAAAAGTGTTAATAACTGACAGCTAGAAGAAAATGACATATAACTTTCGAGGATCATGATTACTCAACAACGTTGGAGTCAGGAGTGGACACAGACAATTAAAGTTGAGGGCACAATCGAACTTGAAAAAATGTTGGGAGAAATTTTACAATCGAAAATTTACATCCAAAAAAATCATACCCCTTGTAAATTTGCATCCAAAAGTTTACATGGAATATAACTTTTTCGAATGTAAATTTCGAAATTTTTTGATGTCATATCCTATATAAATTTCATAATAAAATAATGCAAATTACATTGAGAAATTTGTATCACAAAAATAATAAATGTTAATGAAATAATTAAAATTTTTAAAAAAATGCAAGTTAGACGCCTTTTTTTAAGACGTACGTTTGACTCATCTTTAACTATTTTCGATATCTGTTCGAACTATTCAATATGCCTATAATGTAGTTCTTGAAATGAATTTTGAGATGATATAAGCGATTTGTAGATTCGACTACCGTATGATCGTTGGAGAATTTTTAAATTTAGCATGTTATCGAAATTCTCGAAATACTAATTTTAAACCGCCTATTTTGAGAAGTCGTAACATTTGCTACGATTGATCGTTTCACACGTCGTTAACGACATAAAAAATAGAATGTGAGTACTTCGAAATGATATTAAAAATGCAATATTTTGATTTCGTTTCACATCTTATAATAATTTCGAAAATTGAAAAAAATATAGAAAAAAAAAAAAAAGCGAAGCAAAGTGGTGGTTTGGGGGGGGGGGGAGGGGGATAGGGGAGGGCGTGTCCGCCAGTGGTTGGAGTAGGAATTAGATTTTACGTACCCATATATAGCATACTTGAAAGAATTTTCAACACTGATTTCAATATACATATTTTTAATCGGTCGAAATTTTTGTATTTAAGTAACAAGTAAAAGATGATTTAGATTTCGGATTCGTGTAATGTTGAAAGAAATCAACGTGAAAAGTAATTAATTATTTATTTGCAATTTATTACATCATTAGAACCTTATTTGAAAGAAAAGTAATAATAATTGTTGGTTGGCTTTAGAAATTTTTTTCTACTTAAAACACCAATTAATTATATATTATTTTTGTATAATTGTTACATTCACCACCTTGACAGTCTCTTCAACTCATTTCTATATCTTGGTACATCGCCTCTTTTTATTACATTTTTAACGCATCGTCACATCACTTTGGAGTCCTGAAAAGATATTAAAGGACAATGCGTCTCAAAATCCAAACTTACCTTAGATAAATTAGCTGTTTTGTATTATTTTCAAATTTATAGCTTTTCTACATTTCAATTCTTCTTGTCCTCTAACTGCATTTGTCTCTAGAGGTGATCGAGTTGATACCCCTTCCATGACTTTCTCTCGATAAAACACGATCGGGAAATCTAAAAACTATCGAGAAAGCCTACATAGTGATGGCATTTCGCTTAGTATGGACCAAATGTAAATAAAAAAAAAAAAATTCTGCTAGTTGTATAACGTTAGAGTCCTCAAATTATGTCATACCCTTTTCTGAAAAAAGCAAGCCAACTGGTTTCCACATATTATTTTTGGAATTTAGTTAAAAAGTAAGTGAAAAAAAAGAAAAGAAAAGCAAAGTGTTAATTTCATTTCACGTCCAATCAAAATGATGATCTGATGAGAAGGTCCACAATCCCACATGCCACATTAATAATCTTCAAAACCCTAATCATTTGCTTTTTTCACTTTATCCGTTCTGCTCACGTATGTGAATTTGATGAAGTAATGAATTCAATATTATTGCTTCCTTGTTAACTTTTAACTACATCTACAGCAATTTGGAAAGGAGATTCCTTTCTCTACGATCCAATTTAATTTAATTCAATTGTTAATTGAGTATTAGAATTATCGAGCTGTAAAGAGCCATGTTACCGTTGCTAACTTCTTCATTTTTTTTTTCGGAGGGTTAAATCCATCGATGATCACCCAACTTTATACTTGGTGTCATCATGGTCACCAACTTTATATTTAATATTACAATTGTCACCCAATTTGATTTTATTTCATCAGGTTATTCAATTTCATATAACATTTCAACATCATCAACCAATTTCATGTAACTTTTCACCGTGACCACCCCAACTTCTTTTCACTATTTTCATTAATTTTAAAAGAGGTAAAACGGCAACTTTACATTATATATAAAATAGAATTTTAAAAAATTAAAATAAAAACTTTTTCTAAAAAGTAAAATAAAATAAAAAATTATTTAAAAAAACGTTATACAAAAATAAAATAAAACAAAAACTTATTTTTTAAAAAAATAAAATAAAAACTTATTTTACAAAAAAGTTACTTCGAAAAATAAAATAAAATAAGAAGTTATATTTAAAAAAACACTCCTTAAAAATAAATGTTTTTAAAATAAAATCTATTTAAAAAAACGTTTTTAAAATTAAAAAAAATATTATTTTTATTTTTAAAAAAATTATTTTATATATATAATACAAAGTTATCATTTAAAATTAATGAAAATAATGAAAAGAAATTTGGTGGCTATGGTGAAATGTTATGAAATTAGGTGTATATGGTAAAACGTTATATAAAATTGGATTATCATTGTGAAATAAAATAAAATAAAAATATTATGATGATATTAAATATAAAGTTACGTAATTATGGGTGAATAAATTCCACCATGATATTAAATATAAAGTCATTCCCTGACTCCATTTTTTCCAACCTAACTCTGACCTGAATCTCAATGTCATTTCTGAGACATTCCATCCTTTCTCACCTACGCACTGATAGGAATAATGGTGGGTGGCCCAATAAAAAAGATGAATTTTTCAATTACAGAAGTTTGAAGTCTTAACTTTAGCTCCCGTTTATAAATATTTGAATAATTTTTTATTCTCACATTTTGATCCACTGCTCATTTCTATATATTTACAAGGGAGAATTTCATATATAAGATGGATGTAAAATACAATTTCAAAATTTAAAAATAATTAATTAAAAATTATTTTATTAATTAGATATATTAAGATCACAATATTATACAATTTATAATCACAATTACGTACTAGTCACAATTATAGACGTCCGTAGTCGCAAATCACAAATTTTATAAATCACAACTTATTTTTCGATTACAAATTATCAAATTAATTGTTCACAAAACACAAATTTTATAGGTCACATTTTTTTTATCGATCACATATTAATTTAATAGATCACGTATTATTTTTCTGTCTCAAATCACAAATTTTATAAGTTTCAATTTATTTATCGGTTACAAATTATCAAATTAATAGGCAATGTATTATTTTTCGATCACAAATTAATAATTTTATAAGTCACACCTTATCTCAAGATCACTAATTATTAAATTAATTGATCACAAGTTATTTCTCGATCACAAATTATTAAATTAATTGGTCACAATTTAACAAATTGTGAATCACGATCACATTTTTAGATTATATATTATTTATTAGTTACAATCAATTAAATAATTGATCACGGCACCCCAGCCCGGCAACCATTGCACCATTGCCACCGCCACCGCCACGACCATCCCAACCACCTCACTAGAATCACCTACATCACCACCACTTCAGCCAATATTTATATCACCATCACCTCGCTACTGCAGCCAACAAAACCATCACCACCACCACCAAGAACAACTAACTGCAAACACCACCAACAAAATCATTATACAACCATCGCAAAACTAGATCCAAAATTAGAGTTGTTGCAGCAACAGCATGAACATAATTAGAAGTAGCAATTACATCGCCTATGACACTGCCACCTCCGAACTTCTGGGATGACATATCGGAGGAAGAATATTACTCCTCTAAAATCAAAGCCGTAGTAACAACGACATCAGCACAATCAGAAGCAGCAATTATACCGCCTACGATGCTACCAACTCCAAATTTCTGGGGTGACATGCCGGAGGAAATACTACTCTTTCCAAATGGAAAACTCTTTACTCAATCATTTCTCCAACTGGACACCACCCAGCCCATCAAGGCCACCGTGTATAGGTCATACGGTTACGGTTCCGACACTGGGTGGCTCTTCTAGAAGATATGCAACCACTACACTGCATGGGGCTAAGCCATCTTCGCCAACAACATCTTTGGCCATGACGCGCTGTTGCAACGACATCGCCGCTCACAACGTGTTACAGAAGCGACATTGCCGCTCATGGTGCGTCGTAGTGGGTAGACGCTGCAACGCCACCGAGGTGTTCTCCGACGAATTTTCCCGTTGGTTGCAATAGTGAGATAGAAGAGGGATGGAAGATGATAGGGAGAGGAGAGAGAGAGAGAGAGAATTGGAAAATGATTAGGGTTTTGAGTGGGTGGTTTGGGTTGGGTGGGTTGATATGTATATTAATTTAATTTTAGAATATAATTACTACTACTAAAATTATGAATTATTATATGATTTTTGAATAAAAAACTTATAAATCTTATTTTTGAATTGTAAAATTGAAAAACATGAGTTCATGTAATTTCCACCATGGTTAATAAACACTTTTTAGACATGGGTGTTAAATGAATGGATCAACCTAACGGAAGGCCGCTACGGGTTTAAATCGGCCCATTCAAAAATGTCATTCTGCCTAAATCTGGAACATCGTCCAAATTGAGAAAATTACCATAAACAAGGTGTTTAGTTTTGACTTTTAAAAAATCAGGTTTTTAGTTTATTTAATCAAAAATCAGGTTTTAATTTTACAATTAATATTAATAATAATATTTTTAAATTAAATTAAATATATACCCACCCTACTACCTACCCCCACCAACTTCATTTAAATATAACATCTATACAAACCCTAATTCATTTCACACCTCCTCCCTCTCTCACCCGCCGCCACCACCGCCCGCCGCCTCCACCCTCCTCTCCCCCTTCTTCTTCCCCCCCTCCCCCTCCCCCTCCATTTCCTCTCCCCCGCAGATCGCCGCCCCTCCCCCTCCCCTCCCCCGCCCTTCTCCCCCCCTCCCCCATTTCGTCGCAAATCGCGCGGCGGGCGACGCAGCTGCTGCGATTTGCGGCGGCGATCTGTCTTCTTGCGACTTGCGACGGCGATACTCTTCAACGTGCGGCGGCGCTTCTTCGCCGGTCTTCTTTATTTTTTTATTATTATTTTTTTCTTCTTCTTCTTCCTACTACCAGATCTTAGGTTTTTGAGATATGGTGATATTGAGTTTTTATTCATTCTCAAATCTTGTTAGTGATTTGCACATTGTGATTTTTTTGGAAATGAAAATGGTGAGGTGGTGATTATTTTTACGTTTTGGTGGTGTTGGAACTGTTGTGGTGATGGTTCTGTGTTGTTGTGACGGGTCGAAGGCGTTGGAGATGGCGATCGCGAGTCTCTGTGACCTAGGTAGGTGTCTGTGACCTAGGAATTGTGTCTGTGACTCGTTGAAATAAAGTTTAGGTGACTGTGACCTAGCTATTGTGGTTCTTTTTGGTATCTGTGACCTTACTACTGACCTGTGACTTCGAAATTGATAATTTGTAACTTAAAAAAGGAATCTGTGACCTTAATTTTTTTTCATACGTGACCTCGAAATAATCACGCGACCTATAAAATTTTAAATCTGTGACTTCGAAATAATCTGCGATCTACAAATTTTTTTATCTGTGATCTCGAAATAATCCGTGACCTATAAATTTCTTGATCTGTGACCTCGAAAAGTCGCCGGATCGGAGCAGTCGTCGGTCGCCGGATCGGAGCAGTCACCGGTCGTCGGAGTAGTAGCCGGAGCAATGGTGGTGGGGTGGGGTGGGGTGGGGTGGGGTGATTTTATTATATTACAGTTAAATATTTAATTTAATATAATAATTATGAAATATAATTAATTAATTCAAAATAAAACCTGATTTTTACAATTTTAAACTTGAGGACCTGATTTTTAATTTTGGTAAAGAAAATGCCTGATGCATAAACTTTTCCCGTCCAAATTTGCAGAGAAAATTGGACTATGGATCTGCCAATATTGCCGGACGGGCCAATCCAATCCGTCGTTTTTTTTTTTTTATTTTTTTATTGTAATTTAATTTTATTCACAATTGAACAAAAAATGAATACAGTGAGAGGGATGAGAATTTGCGTAAAAACTGGCGAAGAAAAATATTTATACGAAAAAAATTGAGTAATGCTATTAGCACATTGTACTAAAATAGTCCAACCTTAATAAGTAAATCCCACCATCACATAAACTAGTACTAAATAGTATTATTCCATAAATTGATTATTTGAAAAACATCATACTAGAATTTAGAAAGAACGAACCACGGATTAGAAACTTAAAATTGAAAGACAGCTCTACCGCTCTTTTAATTTACTTGAAACTTAATTTTGGGAAGATTTCATAAATAAGATAATTAAGTGTCACCAATTTCAAATTTAAGAGATCAATGTTTAAAATTTCAATTCTCGGTCTTTTTAAAATTTTATTTATAAATAAATTAAACATATATTTTATTAATTAAGTATATTAATGCCACAATTTCATATAATTGGTCACAAATCACAATTTTTACAAATTATTTTATGGTCACAATTCAAAAATTTTGGCCTTGTTTGAGCCACCTTTTTATAGAATGAGAATGAAAAATATAACCGTTATTGGAGCCCACACAAGAGATAGAAAATTTGAATTTAAATGTTGATATGATGGATAACGGTCATATTTTTAATTTTAATGAAAAAATAAGGTGGCCCAAATGAGGGCTTTATAAGTTACAATTTGTTCATCGGTCACAAATCAAAAATTTATACGTCACAATTTATTCATCAGTAGCAAATCTATCAAATTAATAAGTCACATATTACTCATTAATCACAAATTACAAATTTTATATATCACAATTATTTTACGGTCACAGTTAAAAAATTTTATAGATCACAAATAAAAAACTTATACGTCACAATTTATATATCGGTTACAAATCACAAGTATTATAAGTCACAACTTATTAGACAATCGCAAATTATCAAATTATTGGTCATATATTAACCATTTTGAGGTCACACATTATTTCTTGGTCACAAATTATCGAACTTTAAGGTCACATTTTAATAGTTAGTTACAATAAACCAAATAATTAGCCATATACACCAAAACATCCTACCTGCGATCCTAATCCACCACCAATTCGTGGTCACAAATCAACCACATAAATGATTACAGACACTATCCCACCACCGCCACTACCACAATACCACCACCACCACTAGATCCATTACACTCCCAACAAAATTAATCACAACCACCACTGCTACTGTCACCACCAGCCACCACCACCATTTTTGCAACACCACCATTGCCACATCGCACCAGCAACACCTCTGCACATACCACCAGTCACCACACTTCCACCTCCACCTCCACCACCGCCAAAACAACACCACACACTGTCATACATCACCCACTACACATCGTCACCACCATATCATACACAACACCCACTACACACCCTCGCACCCAATCCCAACCATCGAAAATAGCACCGCACCCATCCACCGCGATAGCTCCACCACCGGGCATATCATAATACCTAATCACCGCACACCACCACCACACCTAAACTAATCACAGCACACAGTACTCAACCACCGCATAAAAAAAGTTGTTGTCACTGTCCCTGCACCGTGATGAATCGTTGACATTAGTCGTGCGCAGCGTTGGTCAGCGATCGCAGAAGCGATGAACTCCGCTTTGTCTTTGACGATGGTGAATGTGCAAGGGAGAGGGGAGAGAGAGAGAGACAAGAGAGATGCGGTGAAGAGAGAGAGAGAGAGAGATGATGGGAAGAGTTCGCGACGCTGCCGTTCATAGCATCGTAGGCCGACAGTCGTAGCAATGACGATGATAAAATTAGGGTTTTAGGTTTGGGTAATTATGATTTAGAGAGATAAAATAGATGAAATAGACTAATTAATATCTGATTTTTGTATAAATAAAGTTTATATCAGAAATTTGAAATTCAAACTTTAAAATTCTGATTTTGTGTAATTTCCAATTATAGAAAACCAAACTCCAAACTGCCGAACCGAATTGGGTTGGTTTCAATAGAATGAGACATCCGGTCCCAGCCCATTTTAACAGTCTTGCTTACAGTGTTTATTTAAGCAGACGATACCTCTATAATATATTAAATATTATATTAGGTGATAATCATTTTTGGACGATTATAATATTACTACAATTCAATTATTTCAGTAGTACCTTATTTTTCATTTTTCAATATGTATTTAATTTACAGATAATAATAAATACTATAATTAATTCTAAATTAATTAATATACACATTGTATGACGGATTTCGCGTATTAAAATACAGAAATCGTTACAATTGTATTTTAGGAAATACAAATAAATGAGAATCTTCTTGTAATTGCAAAATTGCAAAATCCTCTGATTAATGATCGAATGTTTGAAAACGAGGAGTCATGTGGCTTGAATCCTAGACTTCGAAATTTGTTGAGAATTTGATTTGTCGAGAACTTGACTTGTTAACGCTTGGATTTGCACCTCGAAACTTGGGCTTGAATCTTGATTTAATTCGAAAAAGATTTTGATTTTCTTGGGTTTGTTTGATTTGAAGAAGATTTTGATCCTTTTCGTGTTCGCCGGACTTTGAGTTGAGAGAATTTCTTCACTCCCTCCGGTATTGAGATTTCTTTATCACTTCATGATTTTCTTCTTCACTTTTTGCCTCCCCCTCATTTGCAATGAACCTTTGACCCTATTTAGAGGGGAAATTCGTGGCCAATTTTGGTAATCACTCAATTAATTCAATTAAATTGATTATAATTGAATAATTGCGAATTTTAAAATAGTAGTGTGAGCTTTTAAAACCTTATGAGTTTATTAGATTTTAGTTTAATTGGGCTAATTATTTAAATTGACCAAACCCATTATTTATTTATTTTATTTTTTATGTCTACAAATGCACTCTCAATATTTATTTATTTATTATGAAATAAATAAATAAATAAATCTTGATTTTCGATTTTTTTGTCGTAATTGTTATTCGATAATTCGTTTATTTTGATTTCTGACAAGATTTTTATATTTTATGGTAAGTCGGGTTTAAGTGAAGTCCGATACTTACCTATTTATATGAACGAATTATAAGATTTTGAAACAAAAGATTCAATTTGCAAATAAATGTAAGAGATATTATGTGTGTGTGTGTGTGTACATATATATATATATATATATATATATATATATATATATATATATATATATATATTTTTTTTTTTTAATTCTCTATCTCCATCTTTTCACATTTTTTTTAACTGGTTCCGCCGTCGGCAGAAACCAAAAAAAAAAAATCTTAGGTATCCGCCGACGGCGAAAACCAAACCAAACAAATTGTTTGGTTATTGCCAATTTGTCAAATTGGTTAAAAAAAAATTTTTAATGCTAGTTTTCTTGGTTTCTGCAGGATTTTTGTTTTTTTTTCTTGGACTGTATACTGTTCACGTGAACAATACGTACACTGTTCATGTGAATAGTAACTTTTTTTATAAGTATGGTTGTTATAAGATTATTACTAACATTCTTTGTTTTTATTTTCAGGTATTTAACTTTTGGAGCAAGTCAAAGATTTTGAGGTTTGAGATTTTCATGGTGTAGAGTAAAATTTTGTGCTGCGATTATTTTAAGGGTTCAGAAAATATTTGTTCATGAACAAACTCAAGGCCAAGTTTAACGGGTTACCTTTCTTCTTAGCACAGAAAGGGACACCGTGCGGCAGTAGTCTGCTCCGCTAGACTACCTTCCGCCTTTTCTCGGTCGTTCCGGGACGAAAGTAAGTTTGATCATAATTTAAAGAAAGCTTGCAACACGAAATTGAAATGCATTGAATTAAACTTGATCATTGATTGCTAGAAAGCTTGAAAATTACAATTGATTGAAAGCAGGAAATTACAATGGCTAGAGCAGGGGGCGAACACTAGAAAGCTTGAAAGATTTTTGAAAGACTAATACCCCCTATAATAGACTTAACAACAAAAACCCAAATGACACCAGTAGACGTCTTTTGGCCGAGGAATCATACTAAAATTTTCTAATTATCAACTATTTTACAATTAAATGAAATATTTACAAGGTGCAGCGACTGCAATAGCGTCACGGGGCTTAAGTAAGGCTGCTGCCCGTGACATTCTCCCCCATTTGCTTTGGCGAAGTCCTCTGAGCCGTTGCTTGTTCTTCTCGTTGTTGAATCCGCTCCATTTGACCAAGTATTCTTGAAGATAATTCCTAGAAGCTCGATGGCCAAGAATCTTTTCAGCAACCTTCATTTCTGATCTTTTCAATTTAAACACAAGTCGCTTCAGATCTTCAGACTTCTTGTACTGTTTCTGATTGATGTCTGCAGTATGAGGGAGGGACGGTTGCTGGCCAGTAGTAATCTCAAAAGGACTCTTGTTGGGAGAAGAGGTCTCTTGAGCATTGGAACACATCCGGGCCACATCCGAGAGTTTTACCCAAATTTCATGTCGAGCAGAGATAGAGTGCCGGAAATAGTATTCCAGCATGGAGTTGAAGCGCTCTGTCTGTCCGTCTGATTGTGGGTGAAAACTAGAATTCATGCTCAAAGTTGAACCAAGAAGTTTGAACAACTCGGTCCAAAGTATGCCAGTAAACCGAGAATCCCGATCACTGACGATGTCTTTAGGCAGTTCCCAGTATTTGACAATATGCTTGAAGAAGAGTTGAGCTGTCTCTTCGGCTGATGTATACTTAGGCGCTGTGGTAACGGTTCCATCTTCAGATAAACGGTCCCTCTTGACCGTGATAGTGCCAAAATCTCCTAATTTCGGCAATCCACCAATGTAGTCCATCGATCCACTCTCGACTGGTCTACTCGGGACGGAAAGGGGCTCCAGTAAGCCTGCCTCTTTCTGATGACCTGCATGAAGCTCTTCAAGCTTCGGCTGAGTTGTACAGTAGGGTGCCTCGCTGGGAGGTTTGGCACCCGAATCAAGTTCAATCCCGCGATCAATTGCCCTCCTTGGCAACTCATCCGGTATGATATCCCCGAATTCCTCAACACTCCTTCTGACATGCTTTGGAATTGGATCAGCTACCTCTTCGATCTCCTCTAGTCGAAGAGTGCACAAAAATGAGGGTTCATTCCTCTTGAAACCCTTGCTATATTGCATGGCCGAGATACCCTTCTCGCCTGCCTTCATAGCTTGTGTGGGGATAACGCATGGTTTACTCCCTGTCATCAGTAATGAGTCAGAATGCGGCAACACTGCTGTTTTCGTGTCCCGAAGAAATTCCAATCCCAAAATGAGCTTGAAGTCATCCATCTGAACTGCTGACAAATTCGTCCTTCCCTCGAAGTGACCTACTTTGATCGACACAGATTTAGCTACTCCCGTTATCGGTTGAGCAGCGGAGTTGATTGCTTTGACCTTTTCCTTACCTCTTTCTAGGACAAGTACGAGCCGCCTTGCTTCAGAACTTGCGAGGTAGTTGTGGGTAGCGCCGGTATCAATCATCGCCCTGATTGGCTTCCCATTGATCTTCACATCAATGTACATCAGGCCTTTCGCCCTACTAGTGCGAGCCTTCGGTTCTTCTATCCTCGGCTCTTCCGAGGGACCATCTTCCCTTTTAGTAACTCGGTGCGATAGTGTATTGCACTGATGTGAGAATGCACCAACTACATCCTCGTCCTCTTCGGAGTCGGTCTCACCATGGCAACTACCTTGTGGGGTACCTTGCTTTGATTTGGTCCCGCCACTTGCTAGTTTGTAATATGCATTCACCATCCGTTTCTGAGGACATTCCGCCACCCGATGTGGTCCTTCACATAAGAAGCATTTCAATTTAGGACTGGCATCAGATCTGCCATCCTTTGCTTTTCCTTGATTCCAATTGTTATTCTGACGGTTGCCTTGATGGGCTCCCCCCCGATTCTGAGCATAACGCTCTCCCCCATTTGAGCTCGAGCTAGGTCTATGAGGTTTCCACCTCCGATAGACTGACTATTTCCCGAATCTCGATCCTCTCTCAATTCTGGTTGATAGTCACTCAAACATTCGGCAGCTCCAATAGCGGTGCTTAAATCAGTGACCTTCTGTCTCTGAAGTTCCGTGCGCGCCCACGGTTCCAACCCTTCCATGAAGGTGAATAGCTTGTCCCTTTCTGACATGTCTCGAATATTCAGCATATGCCCGGAAAAGGCTTTCACATACTCCCCGATGGAGCTTGTGTGTTTCAGTTTTCGTAAGGCCCGACGTGCCTCATAGTCTACATTCTCAGGGAAAAACTGAGATCTGATTGCTTCCTTGAGAAGATCCCAAGAATCTATTCGGACCCTGTTGGCCTGAATATCAGCATACTTCATCCGCCACCACAGTTTTGCATCTCCACCTAGATACATGGTAGCTGTAGTAACCTTTCTCGCTTCGTCTTGAATCGAAGCTGCAAGAAAGTATTGTTCCATATCGAACAAGAAGTTCTCAACTTCTTTAGCATCGCGTGCCCCACCGTAGGTACACGGTTCTGGGATTCTGAGCCTATGCATAGACTCTTGCGCGGTGGCTTGCCCATTGCCAAACGCACGTTGAAGAAGTACCAGTTGAGCTCTCAACGTTCCCACTTCCTCCTGTAGATCAGGTATGAGAGAAACAACTTCAGTCATAGCTGCGCAAGCTTCTTGGCACTCATCCAGTTGGATGCGTACCTCCCGAGTTTCCGTCTCTGCCACTTCGACCTTTTCTCCGAGGCCCTCCATGGCCAAACACAACCTTGTGTTTGTTACCTCCATCGCCTCCAAACGCTGTTTCGTAGTCCTCTTTTGAGGATCCACCACCTCCGTGATGTCCGATTCTATTGTATCCATCGCTTTCTTATCGAGGGTCTTGAGCCGCAGCTTTGATACCAACTTTCACGGGTTACCTTTCTTCTTAACACAGAAAGGGACACCGTGCGGCAGTAGTCTGCTACGCTAGACTACCTTCCGCCTTTTCTCGGTCGTTCCGGGACAAAAGTAAGTTTGATCACAATTTAAAGAAAGCTTGCAACACGAAATTGAAATGCATTGAATTAAACTTGATCATTGATTGCTAGAAAGCTTGAAAATTACAATTGATTGAAAGCAGGAAATTACAATGGCTAGTGCAGGGGGCGAACACTAGAAAGCTTGAAAGATTTTTGAAAGACTAATACCCCCTATAATAGACTTAGCAACAAAAACCCAAATGACACCAGTAGACGTCTTTTGGCCGAGGAATCATACTAAAATTTTCTAATTATCAACTATTTTACAATTAAATGAAATATTTACAAGGTGCAGCGACTGCAATAGCGTCACGGGGCTTAAGTAAGGCTGCTGCCCGTGACACCAAGGCCTGCCATCTTTCGTCATCCGAGGCACTTTGTGTTTGGGACCAATGACCGACTTCTTCGACCATCTTGGGCACTTTTTGTTTGGGACCATTCAGGGCACTTTGTGTTTGAGATTAAGGACTGACTTCTTCGACCGTTCGAGGTACTTTGTGTTTGGGACCAAAGACAGACTATTACGACCATCCTGGGCACTTTGTGTTTGGGGCCAAGGACTGACTCCTTCGACCGTCCAGGACACTTTATTTTGGAGGCCATTTACATATCCGAGAAGTTCATGATTTAGACAATAAATGAACTTAAAAAATTTATTGCTCGTTAATTTTTTTTTAGCTAACTTTCTATCTCTTTTTTTAGGAATGATCGAGACAAACTCTAATGATAGAGTATATTCTGATATACACGAAATCGTCGAGTTTAAAAGTCAAGGCAAAAGTTATCTCCATTTCAAAGATACTTGATAGGAATGTAAAATACACATTTTACATCTTTATTTGATGCGCTCATATGGTTAATTTATGTCTAAGTATACTTAGTATTCTCATATTTTGGTTAAGGTGATAATTTGATGGATATGACGTTATTTGGAAGAAATAAGTGAAAATGGACCAAAATGAAAGAAAGTGAAAGTTCAGGGACTGAAGTGCAAATACTCTAAACTTACTTCTAACCTTGTGATGAAGATTCGAGAGTGTTAGAGGTCAATTGGATGAAGAAAGGAGTCAAATTGATGAAATATAGCCAAGACATTATCACATATCAACTTTCAAGTTGAAAAATTTTGCACCGATTTTCAGCCTCATATTGAGACCCATGTTTGATATGGTAAACGATCAAATTGGAAGATGATATCTGAATCAAAGTTGTAACTCTTTGAGTTATATTTCTAACGTATCCTGAATCACTTCAATCGGACATCGGAAGAGACGATTATGGTCAAAATACTAAAAACTATTCGGCAGGAAAACGTCATAACCATGCGGTCGCATGGTGTTAAACCCATGCGATCGCGTGGGCATTTTCAGAGAATTCAAGAAAGCAAAATTTTGTTCCTTGCGACCGCAAGGGATATAACCTTGCAATCACATGGTTGTTCTATGATGCAGAATCTCAAGTTTTCTAAATTGACTCAAACTCATTTGGTAACATATCTTGCATGACTTTTCAACCACAAAAACACCCCCCAAAAACACCAGAACGCCTCCAACCTATTTTCTCTCTATTTTTCTTAGATCTATTATGTGTAACTAACTCTTGGTACTTGATTGAAGGATACCAAAGTTTTGGAATACATTATAACTGTGAGATCCACCTATTTTCATTGTTTAATTTATATTTTCAGAATTGAATATTTTTCTATACATAATTTTATTATTGTCATGTTTGATTGCTAAGAGATCTATTAGTTTTTCATATATTGCAATTTGTAGGTAAGTTAAATCTTAAATCCGTAATTGTTTGAATCATTTAACTTGTGAAGCACTAGGATTTAATAATTTTCTGCGATAGAGGTTATTAAATCTTAAGAAAAATGTTTAAATAGATCGAATACAACCCCTGGTATTTATATTATCTAGTTTATCGATTTCTCTATTATTTAAAACTGTTATTAAATTGAATCTTTAGCGCTGGTCTAAGATTATTTGATAATTAGGGTTAATTAAAATACTGGTTTCTGATTAACTAAAATTAAAGAGAAATAAGAATTTTTTCCAACGATGAATATTGTGAATGTTGATTGATTATTTTTTTGTGGATCAATGAATGGTTATAAATCTCCAATAGCGGAAGTTGACTTTGATCAAGACTCGTTTCATTGATTTAATACAACTCGTTAATTTACATTGTTATTTGTTATAAGATTAATTTCGTTATAAATAAAACCCCCAATCGTCATATGAAACATAAATTGTTGAATTGCATACTTTTTGTGGGATCGACCCTTACTTCCATTACTACATTAGTTTTAGAGGTTTAATGATTATTTTTGGGTGCCTACGACAGCACACCAAATTTTGGCGCCGTTTCCGAGGAGTTGTGCTAATTTATTTTTGTGCTTCTTTAGTTATTTGTTTTGTTTTTGAAAAAAAATCGTAATTTTCTAGGATTTTTAGGCTTTTATTGTTTTTAAAAATTTGATCATATAAATTTATTTGTTTTTCTTACTATAACTTCTTTTTAATTTATTCTTTCTGTTTATCCCCTCAACTCGTTCTTCTAATCAAATTGATTTGCAGTACGATCCAAAAATTGAGAGAACTTTGCACATGTTAAGGAGTGACATTCGACTGAATCTTGAAGAAAGCAATCTCAATCCCAACATCCCATTTGCAAGTGATTTTGAGTTTGAAAGAAAATGAACCATGGCTGAAAATAGAACTTTGAAGGAGCTTGCAGAACCTACATTAAATCAACAACCTTTATGCATAACTTTTCCTATTTTAGATGCTACTACTACATTTGAGCTTAAATCTGGACTAATACACATTTTGGCCACTTTTAATGGTCTTGCAGGTGAAGATCCTCGTAAACATCTGAAAGAGTTTCATGTGGTCTGCACAGGTATGAAACCCACGAGAATTAGTGAAGAACAGATTAAGCTGAGAGCCTTTTCATTTTCTCTAAAGGATTCGACTAAGGATTGGCTCTATTATCTACCATCGGGAAGCGTTACCACATGAGATGGAATGAAGAGGTTGTTCTTAGAGAAATACTTTACAGCTTCGAGGGTAGCAAATATTAAGAAAGAAATTTTTGGTGTCAGACAAGATCACCTGGAATCTCTACATGAGTATTAGGAGCGGTTCAAAAAATTGTGTGCAAGTTGTCTCCATCATCAGATCAGTGACCAATTTCTCATCCAATACTTCTATGAAGGTCTTCAATCCACAGAAAGAAGCATGATTGATGCTGCAAGTGGAGGAGCTTTGGTTGATAAAACTCCCGAAGAAGCGAGGAATTTAATTGCAAACATGACAGCCAATTCTCAACAATTTGGTGTTAGATTTGATCCCCATTCTAGACAAGTTAACGAGGTAAATATCTCATCTATTGAACAACAAATAGCGAATCTAACTACTCTTGTTCGTCAAATGGCCACAGGTAATGTGTAGATAGCGAAGATTTGCGAAATTTGTTCAGTAGTGGGACATCCAACTGATGCATGTCCAACTCTTCAAGAAGAACCCACGGAACAAGTTAATGCAGCAGGTGGCTTCCCTAGACAACCACAAAGGAATTATGTTCCTTTTTCGAAGACATACAACCCAGGATGGAGGGATCATCCCAATTTTAGCTATGGAAGTTCACAATCAAATCAACATGTTGCTCAAAATTGCCCAAACTTTCAACAATATAGGCAGCCATACCCGCCTGACAACAACAGGGCCAATTTTCTAACTCTGAATGTTTTTAGAAGATAATGTTAAATCTCTTGTAACTAACACTTTACAATTTCAACAGGAGACCAATGCTAGCATTCAATGTTTGGAGAATCAAATGGGTCAAATGGCTAGCGCGATTAGTCGGCTGGAATCATAAAGTTTGGGAAAGCTACCATCTCAAACAGTAGTAAGGCCAAGGGAGAACGCAAGTACAATTATATTGAGGAATGTCAAGGAAGTGAAAACCCCAGTAAATGAAGTTACTACATCGTCAAAACAAGACAAGGAGAAAGACATGAACATTACTGTGTAAAAGAGTAACCCAACTGAAGATGATACACCAAAACGTAAGTTTCCTCCACTATCTGATTATAAACCAGTAGCCTCATTCCCTCGGGTTTTGATAGAATCTAGGAAAAATGACCCAAATAGGAAGTTTTATGAAACTTTTCGAAAATGTAAGGTGAACATTCCCTTGTTGGATGCTATTAAAAAATACCCCGTTATGCTAAATTTTTAAAAGAATTATGTACTATTAAGAGAAAGCAAAAACTGAAGGGGTGTGAAAAAGTAAAAGTTGGAGAAAACGTATTTGCAGTCATTCAAAGGAAACTTCCTACAAAAAACAGAGACCCAGGTATGTTTACTATCCCTTGCATGATAGGTAACACCGGATTTGAGAAAGCCATGTTAGACTTAGGAGCCTCTATAAATGTCATGCCATATTCCATTTATACTTCTTTGAAACTTGCCCCCTTAACTAAAATTGGTGTGGTAATTCAATTAGCAGATAGATTAAATGCCTACCCAAAGGGTGTGATTGAGGATGTCCTTGTACAAGTTAATGACTTGATTTTTCCTGCTGACTTTTATGTACTTGATATGGAAAACAGTGATCAAACTAGCCCTATCTTGTTAGGAAGACCATTTTTAAAAACATCCAAAACTAAAATTGATGTTCATAGTGGTACATTGACCATGGAATTTGATGGTGAGGTAATTACATTTAATATCTATGATGCCATGAAATTTCCTGTTGATGATAATGCTGTGTATTCTATCGATGTAATTGATGATCTAGCACATGATGTTTTTGAACTTGATAGGAATGATGAATTGGAGGTTCCTATTTGTAAGAGTATAGAGAAAGAGAGTGATGAATTAACTTTGAGTCGCAGCTTGCAAGAAGCTGTTGATATGTTGAACACTCCTCCAAAGTCACAACAAGCAGGTCAGGGTTTATTTGTTGATTTGCCTATTTCTAATGAAAAGACTCTACCTTCTGTTGTGCAGGCCCCAGTTCTAGATTTGAAACCTCTCCCTACTCATTTTAAATATGTATTCCTTGGAGATGACGAAACATTGCCAGTGATTATTTCCAATGAACTGACTACAATGCAAGAAGAAAAATTGGTAGAGGTCCTCAAGGAGTATCGAACAGCCATTGGTTACACAATCGCAGACATCAAGGGAATTAGTCCATCCTCCTGCATGCATCGTATTTTGCTTGAAGAAGGAGAAAACCCTTCCTGTCAACCTCAACGAAGATTGAATCCACCCATGATGGATGTAGCGAAGAAAGAGGTCCTCAAGCTTTTGGAAGTTTGCATGATTTATCCTATCTGATAGCAGTTGGGTCAGTCCAGTTCAAGTGGTTCCAAGAAGACGGGGATAACTGTGGTGAAGAATGATAACAATGAATTGGTTACTACCCGTGTTCAAAATGGGTGGAGGGTTTGTATAGACTATAGGAAATTAAATACCGTGACCCGAGAAGATCACTTTCCTTTACCATTTATTGATCAAATGCTTGAAAGGTTAGCATGTCATTCTTACTATAGTTTTCTTGATGGCTATTCAGGTTATTTCCAGATTGCAATTGCCCCAGAAGATCAAGAAAAGACAACCTTCACATGCCCATTTGGAACATTTGCATACTGTAATCCATGGAGTCTTGTTCCATGGTCGGCCAGTAGTACCTCATCCTCTTTATTCAAAAATGGAGCTTGGGTCCGGACTGATAAGCACCACAGATTCCCGAGTGGGCTTCTTCCATGACACATGTTGCTTCATCATTACTTAAGCGTCAAAGGAAAACTCCATCAAATGATCATAGATAAAGCGTTCCTTTTTAAATGACAAAGTGGGACGCACGCCTCTTAATTTCGATTTTTCTCCGTAGATTGTCTGGTAGCTTTTGATGTTGAAGAAAATCGATTATCAGTTGTCTCCAATCTTCTTTTTCATCATCTCTGATTCCTTCAACGCTACTGTTTTATTCCATATCACTGGACAGTAATGATAGAAGTACCCATCTTTGAACAATTGAAATGGACTGAGAGAAATCTTCGTCCGTCCTGGCTAAAACAGCTGCCAAATTAGCTAAAGCATCAACTTCCCTATTTTCATTCATAGGTATGAATTTTATTTTTAATGAATCAAATTGTTTAATAAATGTCGATGCATATTGATGATACAACTTCAAGTCTAAATTACGGACTTCGTACTCGGCTAGAAGTTGGTTGAATATCAATTTAGAATCTCCAAAGACTTCCAGCTATTGGATGTCCATATTTAACGCTATCTCCAAGCCAATGATAAGGGCTTGATATTCCACCACGTTGTTTGAATATTTCTCCGTTAAGGAAAAAGAGTACGGTATAACAAGATCATGGAGAGTAACAAAGATGACTCCTGCTCCAGCACCATAACTTCGGGCTGTTCCATCGAAGTATATCCTCTATGATTGTATTATTTCAGTAAATAGAATTTCTTTATTCGGAAGGTCTTCCTGTAGTTCCCATTTCACTGGGACTGGATGGTCGGCAAGAAAATCTGCCAAACTTGTCCTTTGATGGCTTTTTGTGGAATGAATTTGATGTCGAATTCGGACAATAGCAGCACCCATTTTTCAATCCTTCCGGAAAGAATTGGTTTAGACATTATGTACTTTAAAGGATCAACTTTTGAAATAAGACCGATCGTGTGTGATAGCATATAATGTCTTAATTTTTTAGCCTTGAAGATTAAAGCAAGGCATATTTTTTCAATGGGCGAATACTTCATTTCAACACCTACCAGTGTTCAGCTCAAGTAGTAGAGCGCATTCTCCTTTCCTTCGTCATTTGTTTGGACAAGAAGTGCTCCTAAAGAATATTCTTGTGCTGCCACATAAAGAGTTAGTGGCTTCCCCGGGATTGGAGCTATGAGTACTGGTGGATGAGACAAATATTGCTTGATGCTTTGAAAAGTGTTTCGACGGACATCATCCCATTCGAACGGTACATCTTTCTTTATCAATTTGTTGAATGGATGACAACTTCTGGCAAAGTTAGAGATAAATCTTCGAATGTATGCGGGTATTCCTTGAAGACTCTTCAACTCGTGCACATTTCTTGGTTCTGGCATACCGATTATGGCGTCAATTTTTGATTGATCTATTTCAATGCTCCTATGTCGAACAATGAAGCCAAATTTTTTTCCAGATGTGATACTGATAAGTGTGTAAAAATAAACTTATTCGTCACTTTTCTAGATTTAATTAGAAATGATATTGAGTATATTTCTATGCATAATTATGTAAATTTCACTTTTGTAGGCTAAAACCCCGATTGGACGAAGAACGGAGCGAAAAAGGATGAAAAATGACTACGAATGCACAAAAATGTGAAGATGGGGACCAAAGTGCACGTGTCAAAGTTGAGGGACCTAAAATACAATTCTCTTAGGGACCTAGCTGAAAATTGCACAGTATTTCTTTGGCTGACCGACCATTTCAATTTACAAAATGGGCTTGGGGACTATTTTGTAACTTTCTAAAAGATTGGGGACCTTGGTTGCAATTGTCCCTAGATATTTTGGATAACTTAATGGTTAAGCAAACAAATATCCCCATCTATAAATAGGATTTTGCTGGGACCTTTTTTTTTGGGTGATAGAATATATTAGTTTTTTTTTTTCTTTTTTTTTTATCTACAACTTAGAATTAGTTTTAGGTTTTAGTTTAGTTTTTATATTTTTCTCTCTAGCTTTGTTCTTCCTTTTCCTTTTCTTTTCTTTTCTTTTGTTGATCTTGGTTCATTTGGAGGAGAAATCATAGAGCTACAAGGAGATCACTACAAAGAACTTGGAAAAGAATTAGGAGAAGATCAATACCAAGCTTAAAAAGGGGTTCATCTATACTTTGATTTCTCTCATTTAATTGCCAAACTTGTAATGAATTTGTTTTGATATTTCCTTTGTTTTCATATCTATAAAATGAGCTAAGTTTGTTGTGTTGGAATTTATGATTGAACTTAACCTAGTTTGTTTCATTGATTATCGATATATCTACATGTTTAGTGAAAAATGCAATTGTTGTCAAAACCATAGTGTATTGATTATCATGTTTAAAATGATTTCATTTAATTGATCACTAGATGGAATTGTTAGGTAGTTTATGTGATTGTTGAAAAATTGTTGCAGTTACTAGACCGAAATAATCGATACCCTGGATTTGCATTAGTATATCTTTTGCGCGTTTAGGTGATATAGAAATATACACCTACTCTAGGTGACCCGTTGAGTATTTTCACAAAAATTCATGCAATTGGTTATGTTTGTATCGACATAGAGATATGTGGTACGAATACGTCGATTAGGGTTAATATGACCTCGAGAGGGGGTATTAACTAAAACAGGAAAATCAGGTCTAACTATCGCATTTTGGTAATTTGCAGCAGTGCATAATTGATTTGATATTAATGAAACAATAGGTTAAGCGACGTCGTAAATTCCAACCACATTTTTCCCTCCAAAATTTCCAAGACATTTTATTTTATTATTTTGTAGATTGTTAGTTTATTTATCGCTTTTTAAATCATGTCTTTAATTGTGTGTGTTTCTTTTGTCGTTAGAATTAAAATCGATTAGAGTGCGTAATCTAAAGTATACATTCCTCGTGGGTTCGACAATCCGGACTCTTAAGGTCCACTTTATTACTTGAACGCGACCCGTGCTCTTGCGGCATATTTTCAGCGAACAAGTTTTTGGCGCCGTTGTCGGGGAATGTTTTTACTTTGATTACCACTTTAGTTAATTTTAGTTTTAACACTTTCTTTTATTTATTTTTTCTTTGCTTTTGTTTTTGTTTATTTTGGCTAACCCCCGTACTACTAATCTCTCTTGTGTTTGTATTTTCTCCCTGTACTTTTCAGATATTTGCTTGATTTCTAACTTGGTAAAGTCACAAGATGTTTGCACTAGCGAGTCTCTACAATGACTACAGAAATATGTTTGGAGGTCCAAGATGCGACATTTGTCAAGCGATGCATTGTACATGACTATGCTTATATTCGTGTGCCGAAGTTGCAATGTCTAAACTTCTTCAGTTTAGACATTATTTGAAATGTCGAAAACAAGCATTAGATAATTCTGATGAAAGCTACATGCTCGTGGGAGACTGGGTATCCGATAATTGGGACGAGGACATCACATTTACTGGTGATGGTCCAACACATTTGAATGAACGGGTACTTGTAAAGTATTGTACTGAACTTGCCAAGTTGAATGAAGATGACATGCTTGTGGGAGATTACAAGTATTGGGATGGATTCCAGAAATGGGGGTATAGTCCACTCGATGGGTTCAATAGGAAAGACTTACCATTGCCCGTGAAGTTAGATGGTGGATCGATCATTCAATCCGATGAGATATCAACTATTGATTAGGAACTTAAAGAAAATGACATATCAATCACAAATGAATTGAGCGAAAATGTAGCAAACGATGAGGATGAGAGTAGTGCGCATGCTTTTGACTTCCTTGATTGCCCTAAAGTTGAGTTTGTGATTAGGCCTGATGAAGGGATTGAAATCTTCATAGTTGAGTTTGAGTTGGATGGAATGGGAAAGTCCTACTACATTACAAAGGACGATGATGAGTTTTGGCGATCGAACGAAGAGTGAACCAAAGCCAAAAGAAGAAAAATGGGCAAAGCTTGCCAAGCTTTCTATAGGAGCCCATGAATCATTTGCCAAAATCGAGTTAAAGACTATAAAAAAGCGCTTGTTGGGAAGCAACCCAACTTTTCTAACTTTTGTCTTTTTCTTTATTTACTTTTATGCATATTTTATATTTTAGTTTAATTGTCTTTCATTTTGTGTTGTAGGTAACTTTTTGAAGTCCCATATTTCATGGTTCCTTACAAGTTTGGGGGTGGAATGATGTACAAGGAGGTCACTTGCCCAAACTATTCAAAGAGCATTACAAGTTCAAATTCGATGCATTGGTACCTCTTCGCAACCATCCATTCAGGGAAGTTTCATTATCCCTAGTTTCCTTTAGCTTGTTCTTTTTCATATTGAGGATTTTGTGTGCTTTGCACTTTGGGGGTATTGAGCCTTGCCGGCTATTGTGGAATTGAGTTGATGTTATAGCCTTGCCGGCTTTTGAATGTGCTTTATTAGTGATGTTGTATTGATGTGTTGGATAGCCTTGCCGGCTTTGAATTGTATGATGTTTGAAATTGTTATTGATTCATGAGCTATGTATGGCCAATCCAAATATGCTATTTGTGCCTAACTTTATTTCGAAAAATTGCTTATCCATGTGAGATTATGAGTTATATTGAGCACAATAGTCATGATTGATTATTGTTTAGATGTGGAAATAATTGTTTGATGGGAAAATCTTTGAATTGGTAGAACTTAGGTTGTGAGTTATTGTTGAAAAACTATATCAACCCATATCTATTTTTCTTTCACTTTACCATGTTATGAAATAAGTTTGGGGGTGGTCGATCCTGTGAATGATTTTATTGGGAAGTGTGTTGATTCCATGCACGTTGAAAAAAATTGGTGTGGAGTGTCTTTTGCCGAGTATAAGCTAGGTAATGACTATATGCTAGGAATCTACGCCCTAATTGTTGCTTAAAAAGAACATTGCACTTTGTTAAATCTTATGTCTCGCTTCGTAGCCTTTTTGACTCGAGTTATTAAGTCCGTTGGGGTATCTCAAAACCCGGTATCCTTTTGGTCTAAACAACCGAGGAGTTACCGACCCAAAGCTCGTTACAAGGGTTAAGAAGAAAGTTTAAAGGAGCGAGGTCAATCTTGAGCTTTTATTGAAAATTTTGATTTGGTGCAATTGTAATTGATCCTGGGCGTAGATAACTAGTGGGTTTGACTTACTTGGTATAAACTTGATTATGAAAGCACTCATTAGTGGAGAATCCTCACATTTCTAGATGTTTAAAATGCCGGTTAGACCCAACCGAACTAGAGCGGAAAAAGAAAAGAGAGATTAGAGAGCGATCTTTAGATTTACACTTTGGGGGTAAATAAAAGAAATATCTATTTGAAAGTGTGAATCTCAAGAGCGGGAAAGGATATACTTGACTACTGAGGGTCGGGTTGTAGCCAATTTAAGATTTTTTTCATCTTGATAATTATTTCCTAGTTTAGATGATGATCGAAAGTGACTGTGCATATACATACCGATCGAGCATTGGATAAGTTTAATTTATTTTTGGTAGCATCATTTGGAGCATGGTTGTGAATTGATTATACAATTTTAAAACTCATTGATATTTTTGGCAAGATGTCTAATATGTTGATCTTTATTGCATTTGCATGATTATGTTAGAAGTTAATCTTTCTCAAGACGAGCAAGAACTCAAGTTTGGGGGTGACCAAATGCACACTTCAGCTGATTCATCTTTAATTGATGACGTCAAAGTCTTTCGAAAACCTCCCGTAAATCTTGTAGGTGATTGTTACGTTCCTTTGTTTTTACGACAAGATCATCTACATAGCATTTTACGTTCTTATGCAGCATGTCATTGAAGAACTTTTACATTACCTGTTGATAGGTAGGCCCCGCATTTTTCAATCCAAATGGCATGACTTGGTAACAATATATGCCCTTAGGGGTACGGAATGCTGTAAGTTCCTCATTTTTCGGATCCATGCGTATTTGGTTGTATCCAGAAAATTCATCCATGAAAGATAAGATTTCATACCTGATAGTTGCATCCACCATCAATTCTATTATTGGAAGTGGAAAGTCGTCTTTCGGACATGCTTGATTTAGATCATGAAAGTCGACACATGTAATACCCTAGACTAAGAAAGTTTAAGAGATTTGATAGGTACTACTCATACCAACAAGGTGCACCTTCTTTTCTGGAAGTCCATCGTTGGAAACTCCACAGTTAAGCGTGCTTGGCTTGGAGCAATTCTATGATGGGTGACCCCCTTGGGAAGTTTTCTCGGGGAACGTGCGAGTGAGGACAAAGCATGCTGAAAAGACCCATGTTGGTACAGTGAGGACAGTACGTCGTCGATCTAACGGCCAGGACAGCCCGTTAAGTGGGACCCGGGTCGTTACAACACAGATCCGTAATTGTCCATTTTTCTTTTTGACAATAACAATATTTACGATCCAAGTTGGGTACTTGACTTCACGTATGAATCCAGCTTCGATAAGTTTGTTGACTTCCACTTCGATTTGAGGAATGAGTTCCTGTCGAATCTTCTTTGAGGTTGTTTGATCGGCTGAACTCCATGTCTAATTGCAAGGTAATGTACTGCAACCCTCAGATCTAATCCTGGAATTTCTTTATAAGACCATGCAAATACGTCTTTGTATTCTTGAAGCAAATTGACTGGTCTTGGGTCTTCTTCAGTCCCCAAGTTTAATTGTTTCAAGTCGTCCACAGTAGCTTGTCCCCTTTCTTCAAATGTAGGTGGGGCCGATTCAGGTTCATCTGTTGTGGTAGAGTTTTCAGGCTCAGGTTTTGAGTTGGGAGCTTCTTCAAAAGCTATGTGATTAACAGAGACCTCTTCTTCATCCTCATTATTCTTTAGAGAAGGGTAAGCTTTTTGATATTTTTGTCTTCTCCTTGATCGTTGAGGCTTTGGACTTGGATCAGAAGTTTTAATTCCAAGTTGAGAAAATATGGATTGCCTTTGAGATGACTCCTAGGAGCTTGTGCGTTATTATCAATTTGGGCAAAAAAAGAAGGATCCTCACTCAACCTGACACGACCCGTCCCGAATCACCCAAGTGGACCCGAAACGTGACGTGCGCCGATGGTAGATGCTGACTAGATGCCAGATCCACCACCAAGGCTGACTATGGGTTGCTATAAAATACCACGTATCACATGTTTATGAAAAGGATAATGTAATGGGCCCAAAATAAATATTTTGTACTCTACCAAAAAAATGCACCATGTCGTGTGGCTATAACAAATAACTCTGAAATCATCAGGCTCCTCAAGCTATCAAGAACCAATACCACCTGTAAGGAAAATTATGGAGAAAAATATGAGCTAATAGCCCAGTGCGTGAAAATTTCTAGAATAATTATACTTTCGATTTACACATTTTTATCATCACCAAGTCCATAGTATAATAGCATACAACAATAATGATAATCAAAAAGTGAGACATCTCATAACACTGAAAAACGTCATCTCATAATCATGATATAATCATCAACTCAAATCCATATCATCATCTCATCTCATCACATGTAATCAACCAAAAATGTACCCTCTAATTGAAATCGATAATCCGCCCCTCGGGCTAACTACTTTCGCCACGGCCCGTAGGCCTCTCCGTGACTGAAAGTGGGTCTCAAAGACCTCTCATAATCAATACTAGAACACAGCCAAGGCCACTCTGTGAACTACATGTACACGGTCAGACCCCTTCATCCTTAGTCAAAACCCCTCGTGTAGTATAGAATACGGCCAAGGCCCACTCCGTGAACTAGAATAAGTATATAATCATGGGTACTTTTCTGGTCGATCTCAATATCACATATGTCTCACATTTCAATTTACAAATAATCCATACACAATCTTTAAAATTCCACACCGATCATAATGAAGGAATATTTCCACTTTAATAATGTAATTGAACAAATAATTCACTTAATTGCATAAAATGTATAATAATATAATTAATTATCAATACTTGAAAAATATGTAAATTTTTCCCACTCACAAACTACGTACGTGGCGATTTGTTCGATTGGTAGGCTGTCTCGATGTCTGCGCTACCTCCTGATATAACAATCAATTTATTCGGTCAACACTCATTTCACAATTTATATAATAACGATAATAGGATAACCATCTCAATTGTCTTAGTAATCCAATTTCATTTACTTGTTAAATTCCATCCCTTATATAACCATATATCATCGATGAATGCATATAAATTCCCATATTGGTTCCAAATTAGTAATAAAGTAACACAAAATATTTCTTTCCATTTACTTAGACCCAATTTAATTCCATTTCAGAACCTACCCCTCTTTCAATAGACTTTAATATCATATGGTTCTACACACCTCCACATAACTCCATCAGCAGGTTAATCCCCCAGTATATCCATCTCACTACCTCTAATTCCAATTAATTTATTTTATACCTTAAGTTAATAATTAAAATAGAAACTAGACCCGTAAGTTTTTTAATATCACGCATAACTCCTATTTACCTAAACCATCCATATTATGATATTAACAATTAAATTGCCAATCCCAGCTGTGAAGAACACTTAGGTAAATTTATTCTTGACATAAAGATTTCCTATCTTACCTTGTATTACAACCAACTAGAAATTAAATTTGGGCAAAACCTGGTTCCGACTTCACGTTTCTATCCTTCTTCCCGCCTCTTTCTTTCTTCTTTTTTTCTTTCTTCTTCTCTTTCTCTCGGTCTCTCCTCTCTGTATAAATTGTGTGTGTAAGTGTGTTGTATATGTTAAGATTAGGATAAAAATGGATTTAGTCAATATCTATCCACTCCACCGCCTACATCTCCCTGCCGGTTTGTTTCTCTGGGTATGTAAGATTGAAAGTGAGAAATGGATCTTAAAAAGATGACACCTATACTCCACTATCCCATTTTGCCAAGGAGGTCCTCATCTTTCAATTGCTATAACATTTGGTAACATAACTTCCAATGATAAATGAGTATATCCCCAACTTTAAATTTAACACATCTTAAACCCTCAATTATTGTCAATTTATAAAATAATCCCAATAAAATAATTTATTTCATTTAAATCCTTATTCGACTTTGACTTTGACTAGTCGACCATTTGACTTTGAATAACTAATTTCTTGACTTTGACTATAAATGAGTGAGGTGTAACACAACCTTTGGAAGACGGACGTTTTACCTTTTACATCAACCATTGGGGAGGTTTCTCCTTTTAACATTTTAAACACCGAAACTCTGACTTCTTGTCTTCAATCCGATCGAACACTAAAGGTCTCGGTTGTTCAGATTTTTATCCTATAACTTCATATATTTGAATCATGATTGGGTTCGAAGAAACCTTCTTGACTTTAATCCTCCTTGGTGGATTTGGATCATATCCCAAAACATACTTGGGTTGTGGCATAAGGGTTCCGTCAAAATTAGAAGGGATACGCCCACCCGAAAGACAACATCGAGATCTCCTAATTTGCGAGGCTCTTCTTTCCCAAATTCGACATTCTCAAACAACTTTTTAACTTGAGGATTATAACACCTCTTTTAGCACCTGTCTTTTCTTGTTTGGAAGAGCTAGAAATACTGAGTTTTGATATGTCTAGAATAGACGTCGAAACTTCCAATGTTGATTTGCGGTCTTCCTGGACTATCATAAGTTGATAGGGCAGAAACAATTATAGGATACTAGGTACTGGAAGAGTTAACTATTTTTTCAATACCTCAACATCGGTTGATTCTATCTGAGGTTTTTTTACCTTTAGAGAAACCTTTCAGATGAAAGTCTTGATTTGCCTTTGATAATTTGATGAGGTTGAACAACACCATATGTATTATCATTGTTTGCATCTCCTTTAATTTTGAATCCGACCATGGTCAACCTTGTAGAATTACATTCTTCGTCCTCCACGTAAAATTTGGCATCAGCAAAATGAGATTCTTCTTCAAGGAATGGTTTAGACTCAGCTACCACACATTTGACTTCTCCATCTCGACTGTATTTGAAGCATTGGTGCCAAGTCGAAGGTACAACTCCAGTTTCATGTAGCTAAACACGTCCCATGAGCAGTTTATATGACGTTTTAGTATTAATGACATGGAAGAGAGCCGAGGAAATTAACTTCTCTATTTACAACTTCAAACGAATCATGCCAATAACTCGTTGACCTTTTTGGTTGAATCCTTGAATCATGATCTTGCTTTTAGATAGATCACCAACATTAACTCCAATCTTCTTCATCGTTTTGACTGGCATAATGTTGGCAGAAGATCCAAAATCGATCATTATCCGATTTACCTTGTGTTCTCGAATATGACCACTAATATAGAGTGGTCTATTATGTAAACGGGAGCCCAGTTGCAAATCTTCATCGTCAAATGTGATGATGGCCATACAATCTTGTCGGGTTGTGGATCCGATATGTTCTAGGACTTTGCCTTCGTATTCTTCCGGATCTATCAAAGCTACAATTAGAGCCATTCGATCATCGAAAGAAAGCTTAAGAGACTCTGCCAAACTTGTATCGGAAGGAATATTATTGAGTCGCGAGATAGTTTTCTTCTGTTTTAAACTCTCTCGATACCTTCCTTGCTTCGTCTTTCTCCTCCACATTGACAACATTGGAAGTAAAACATTCGTTGTCAAAGAAACCCTTGGGAAAGCAATCACCTAGGGTCAGTAATCTAGAAGGAACGCGTGAAGTGACCTCTACTCCCGTTGATTTAGCAGACACTTTTGGCCCGACTTTAGACCTTCTTCTTTGGTTGTTTCCTGGTTTTCGTTTCCCATTATAGCAATTGGAAGTTGTGGAATCGTTCGATGGCTTCTTTTTACAAGGGTCTATCCTTCCTGATTTTCTTCTAGTGATACTTTTTCATTGGGTTGAACTTTCATACCCAATGCCCCCAATTTCGGTCCTGCAAGAGATGTAGAAGGTGATATTTTACCTGTTTTGTTTGACACTTGGTATTTCTCCTTATTGCTCATGAAGGTAGACGAACCATCATCGATCTCGTCTTCGAACTCTGAATCAGAACCCCAAACATCCAAGTCATCTGTCATAATTTTGTAAGAGGTGGGACGATTGGGTGCATGTGGTCCCTCTATCCCTGGATAGACGTAATTGATGGTAATTTCTTCGTCTACTTCAAACTTCACTGGGATGGCTCCTTCTAGAAGTTGCAGTCCGAACTCTTCAATCGAGGATTTATTGGCATCGTATGTATGAGAAAATGTATGTTCCTCCTTTGCAATGGGGATTGGATTAAACGATCCAAACTAAACCATCGAGCATGCGACTATTGGGTTTTCTCTGATTTCAAGTTTGATCATATTTTCTTTGTCCAAACGAACAATAAGATCTTTCAATACAAAACATTTTTCCATCGGGTGACTAATGATTCAATGAAATTTACAATATTTAGGATGATCGACCTTACCAACTTCCACAGGTCTCTTTGGTGATGGAAGTTCGATTATCTTTTTTTCAAGGAGTTGATCCAGAATTTCAGAATTTCAGAAACTTCAAGTTCTTTCAACGCACATGACCTCTGCTTTGGACTAGTCCCTTGGTAGGTCTAAACTCTGGTTTTGGTTTTGGGTTTGGTCTCAACCCTTGGAAGGCTATCTTCGTAAGGATAGTGGAAATTGTCATTATCTCTTTGGACTTACCTATCTTGAAGTCTTTCTTTATTTCTTTTTTGGGATCTTTCTTGTCACGTGGATCACTTGGTAAGTAACTCCCATTCCTTGCAATTTGGAGCTCCAGATCATGGGCGCGTGTCGCCAACTCTTCAAAGGAGCGATGCATATTTGCTTGAAGATTGTAGAGTAATCCCCAATGCTGTACGCACATGTCAATGGAAGAGGCTTCGGTTATTCGTTCTTTGCAATTGAGCACGAGGTTCCTCCAGTATTTGATGTACTCTACAACAGGCTCTTCTTCGTTCGAACAAGTTCAGAAAGTTGACGGTTTGCCTGTGCTATAGAAACTTGTTAGGAATTCTTGTTCAAGTTGATCCCAACTATCAATTGACCCGGCCTGTTAGTCGGTATACAATTCAAATGCGGCACCCTTGAGGGAGCGTACGAACTGTTTCATCATGGTGTCGTTGTAATTGTCTGCATTATTATATATCTCAATAAAATGAGCAACATGTTGCTTTGGGTTGCTCTTCCCATCAAAACATTGGAATTTCGGAGGCAGGTAACCGAGTGGCATCTTTATTTCGTCTACTCGACGACTATAAGGCTTGGCATACACCAAAGAACCACCATATTGAGCACAAATGGTATCCACAATCATATGTTGAAGCTGGTGGACGGATAGAGAGCCAACTGAGAGTTGAGTGGTATCACGCAGAACGTTTTGAACAACTGTTTGATCATGTATATCTTGTTGCTGTTGGCGGTTCTTAGACTTCCAGATCGTTACTTTTGGAAGATTGTGGATTTTCTTGATCTTTAGTCGACATAGTTTGCAGCTCTAGCATGTGCATGAGTGCAGAAACTTGTGCGTCTTTCTCTTCTAGTGACTTCGTTAGTTTTAGCCATTTGTTGGATTCGATCATTTGAGCCCGAGGTCGCCTTCGTGACCATCACTGGCTTTAGACGAACTATAGTCTCCCCCACCTTTGCAGAGAAGTGGTATGAGGGGATCCAGACAATGATCTGCCACTGGAAACGGAGTTCGAACAAGAATTTTTCATCGAACTCTTGGCCTTTTCTGTTGAACGAGAATTTGGCTTTGTGAAAGTAATTTTCATTCTGCCTTTATTGGAAAACTTCTTTAGTGGTGGAACTAGTTGAGTTTTCCCACTTTTTGTTCGAGCTTTGGTCGCACGGAACAGTTCAACAAGTGTCTCTTCGAGATGAGTTATGGTTTGCTTCGCTTGTCCGTTTGCTATTGTTGATGTAGTGGTTGAAAGTTGAAAATTTTGAAATCAAAAGATGAGAAGACAAGAAGGTCCCACTGGGCGTGCCAAGAAATTTGTACGACGAATATCGTGTCTTAAAATACAGAAATCGTTACAAATTGTATTTTAAGAAATACAAATAAATGAGAATCTTTTTGTAATTGCAAAATTGCAAAACCCTCTAATTAATGATCTGAATGTTTGAAAACGAGGAGTCAAGTGGCTTGAATCCTAGATTTCGAAATTTGTTGAGATTTTGATTTGTCGAGAACTTGACTTGGAATCTCTGAACTTGGATTTGCACTTCGAAACTTGGGCTTGCATCTTGATTTAATCCGAAAAAAAATTTTGATCCTCTTGGGTTTATTTGATTTGAAGAAGATTTTGATCTTCTTCGTTTCGCCGGATTTTGGGTTGAGATGTTTTTTTCTCCCTCCGATTTTGGGATTTCTTCAGCACTTCGTGATTTTTTTTCTTCACTTTTTGCCTCCTTCTCATTTGCAATGAACCTTTGACCCTATTTATAGGGAAAATTCGCGGTCAATTTCGGTAATTACTTAATTAATTCAATTAAACTGATTATAATTGAATAATTGTGGATTTTAAAATAGTAGGGTGGGCTTTTAAAATCTTATGTGGTTATTAGATTTTAGTTTAATTGGTTTATTTTTTTTATTTTTTTTTATGTCTACACACATTCATTTAATTATTAATTAAAATTTCACATTTACATTTAAATTTGCGTTTGTGTTCCTGTTATTAACAATTAATTAATTGTCACATTTATTTAATTAATATTAATTAAAATTTCACGACTATATCCCTTTTATTAACAATTACTTAACATTCACATTAATTTAATTAATATTAATTAGAATTTCAAATTCAAGAATGTAGTTCATTATTTATGTCAATGTATGCTAATTAGCATATAATTTCACTTAATTTAAAATTAAATTAAATTATTTAATATAAATGATTTAACATTCATTGTCACATTTATATTGCTTGGTATTAACTCTAAATTACCTGATATTCACGTTAATTCATGTATCATATTTGTCATCCATCTTCATTTATGCATTTAATTGTAATTTTAATATTTACATTCAAGTATGTATTAATACTTACATTCAAGTATGTATTTCACTATTTACGTACATGTATAATAATGAACATTTATTTTCTATGGTTTGCATTTCTCCTATATTTAGATCAAAATGGTAAACAAAAAGTCAAATATTACTTTCACGACACTTATAAAATATTACAGAATTGCACATTCAACTCTAACTAGCAATTTCAAAAGTTTAAAGACACTTTCAAAAATGAGAAACTCGTCAAAAAAATTTCAAAATCAGAATATCGCTAATAACAGGTCAAGGTCACGATAACAGGTCAAATACCGTAATAACACAAAATTATAGTCAGCCACAAATAGCATAAAGTAAGTCACAAAGATACAAATTGTGAGTCAATTACAAATTTAATCGCAATCACACTTTTTTAAATCACACATTATTTATTGATAACAAATTATCTATTTTATCGATTACATATTATTTATTGATTAGAAATTAACCATTTTATTGATCACAATGACTCAAATAATTGATCACAAATGCTCTACTCACCTCACCTCACCCCGCTCCACTATCGGCACCAATTGAACACTATGAACCTCATTTTTTTTACCACCACCTTCATTATTTGCAAACCATCAACAAAAATCACTCTCAAACTCCAACAAACAAATTAGATCTGATTGGAGGAAAAAACCTCCCCCAAAACTCCAAACCCAATGCCATGCCCCCCTCCCCCCCCCCCCCCCCCCCCGACCCCAACAAAAAAAAGAAAAAAACCATCGCCACTGTGAGAGAGAGAGAATTTTTAATGAGTGGGGTGTGGTGTGGTGTGGTCTGATGGGATGGGATGGGATGAGGCAGCACCCGATTTTTTTAAAAATTAGTGTGTTTGTAATTTTAACTTCGTTTGATTAAAGGGAAAAACAAATGAAAAAGATTTTAAATCTACCTAAACCTAAGGTAGTTGTTGAGATAGGTTTAGCCCTTTTTTTCTTGGGAAAAATTTATTTCTCCTACTTTTACTATACATTATTTCAAAAATAACAAAACAACTTTCACATTTCAAAAATCAGATATTTTGACCCACACACACACACACACACACACACACAATTAACCTTCTCCCACCTCCACCACCCCTACCGCTCCGACGATCGTTCCAGCGACTTCCGATTCCGGTGACTATTCCGTTAACCGTTTCGGCGACTGCTCCGATTCCGGCAATTGTTCCAACTTCGGCGAATATTCCGATGACAACTCCACCACATTTTTTTGTACAGTTGACATGATTTTTTTTTGTACGATCACAGCTCAGGTCACAAGTCACACAAGTCACAACGTAGGTTACAAGTCATAAGTCACAAGTCATAGCCCAGGTCACAAGTCACAACGCATGTCACAAGTCACAGCTCAGGCCACAAGTCACAAGTCACAGTTCAGGTCATAAGTCACAACGCATGGTTGTTTGTTTATAATGATTGATAACACGATATGGCTCATGTCTTACATTTTTGTTGATAGTCACTTGTTTATTTCAAATGGCCACATCATGGGTCACAAAATATTTTGCACATGGCTCATTTTTTTTTAATATTCACAGGTTAATTTCAAATGGTCACAACGCAGGTCACATTATTTTTTTTGCACATGGCTCAATCAATCAAATAATTAGTCGCAGCTCACAATAGATCTTGAAAAAATTACGGGTCATACTATTGGTCATAATTTGTCACAGACTCCAAGCCCCATCTCATCCCACCTACAACCATCGCTATGACCGCCACCACCACGACCACCATCACATCCAACATAACATGGCATCACCTGTCACTGCAATTTTGCAAGTCATAATAACTGTACATCACCACCTCATTGCCACCACCGTCTAACATACCCTAACCCTACTCCACAGCCACTACCACATTCGGCAACTCACAACAACCACTATAGCCAACGTTGTCAACAAAGCCAGCAACTCACCACAAATCAACACCACTTCACAACTATCGTAACAGTAGCAACCACCGTAGCTTACACGAGTCCGGACTGCTTCCCCGAGTCGAATAGGTCCCTTGCGATTGGGTCTCCATAGCCAACAAACCCCCCCCCCCCCCCCAAACTACAAAATTCAATTGCCCTCCGCCAACACCAAATCCAACGCCGCCACCTCTAGTGCCACCATCACCGTCGATACCTTAGCACAACTGCCTGCAGTACGACCATCACAACCCAAAACCACCAAAACATGGAAAAACAATTAACTTACCACAACCACCACACCAAAAAAAAAAAAAAAAAAAAAATTCTGAACCATTAGTCACAGCAGTCACCTTCGCCAACGTCAATGATGTTGGGATCTAGGGGAAATCTGTGGGAGAAATGAAGGATCGTAGGAGACCACACAGCGACTTATAGCATCGATGATGACGGGATCTAGAAAAATGTCGAGATCTACTACAGCAGCAAACGATGAGAGCTACAGCGGCGATGTCACCCATCGACGCCACGTGCAGAGACGTGGTTCTGGTGGATGACGCTGCGCGAAGGATGGTGTCGACATTGTCAAAAGGCGATGGTTCCAACGGGCGAAGGGGTTTTGTCGAGAGAGAGAGAGAGAGAGGGAGGGAGATCGAGGGTGAGGGAGTTCTGCTGAAAGTAGTAATTAGGGATTTAAAATCGTGTGGTGGTTGGGGTGACGGGTGAGGTTTATATAAATTAATTTTTATAATATTATTATTAATAATTAATTAAATATAAAAAACATGTATCTATATATAAAATATCTAATTTTTTAACATTAAAACTTGAAATGAGATTTTTGAATTTGAATCTTAAAAAGTAGGGAATTGGGTAATTTTCACTTTTTTCTTCCACGACTTAAGCCCACTAAATGGTGGACCAACACAAACTACTTTAACCTGACCCACTTTGAAACTTTAATCTTGATCCAGTTTCTTCTTGTTGATACAAGAGAGGGCAAATCAAGAACCTCTAATCAATTGAAATTATTTCTCATTTTCGAAGTGGGCAAAACAAAATTGTGCAGAAATAGAGATGCTGCCTCAAAATTCCTCAGCCTTCATAAAATAAATGTTAAAAGACTAATCTGGCAAAAGTATTCATCAAGTTAATATAGAAAATGAAATCAAATAAGGGCTCGGACACCAAGCTGTTGCATTTCTCTAAGCCTCCATATCGAGTAAGGAGCGCCACCTCCAAGTTCTTCGGGATCTAGTTGCTGCATGGCCCAAGCATAATATACTGTGTGGATGGTATCCTGAATAAACACCAATTTAAAGTAGACGTGTTAAGAGTTTATACATTACTAATGCTAAGCACATTGATCTCATTTTAGCAAAGCACAATGCCTGAGGCAGAAAAAGAGTTGAAGTTTGGGCAACGAGTACTATTTTACAGTTTTCAAGGAATCAAGAGAAGTACTCTTTTGCCATTTCATTTTCTACTTACCATAATCCTACTCTCACCTCTTCCTTTTATTTCATTACGACATTGGGAAATGTCCAGGGAGGAACAATGGTTTTGCAAAGAATCAAATGATGACTTCCAGCACGAACACACATGCACACCCAATGAAAGAGAGTTCAAATGCTTGCATACATGCAGCAAGTTAACATTCCAACTACTAAATTGGCATGTATCTATTTTCTTTTAACGCATTTAACGATGCATACTCTAAGCTCCCTGTTGCATTTAGCAGTACAACAAGCTTCTCCAATTTGAGTATTCTAAACCATATGGAAAGGACACTAAATACGGCGCTAAGAGCTTTGTACACCAGCTTAACAAAGCCTACTTATTATCAGAATAACCAGACTTTGCCCCCATCTCCATGCATATGATTGTTCATTCTGACATGAAATTTTAATAATGTTTTGCAGGAGCATATAGCAATAAGTAAACAACAATCAACTCTGAATCATGTTCTCATTAAAATTGCTCTCTCCTCAAAAGAAACAGAACAGTAATACCCTTTGGCAGACTTGAGAATCAAAAGACTCTAGAAACGAGACACTGAAATTATAGAAACAAATTGAAAAAATATCACCAGTTTGATTTGTGAGGTTACTATCTGATCATAGATAAAATCATAAAATTATGTCGAAACCACATATTATGCAAATATTCAGACAAAAATGACCAATGCAAAATACATTCTCTTTCCATTTTAATACTCATTTTGACAAGCACGAAAAGCAAGTACAGGTGCAAAATATGGAGGTTCTAGCATTTACCTGGCCACCTTCTGTTATTGATCCAAGTCTATCACGTATACAATAGACTTGTTGTGTTTGGAACTGTAACAATTACCCACCAAAAGATCAATCAGAATTATATGGGAGAGGGAGTCAATATATATGTTTGACACAGGAAAGTGGGAAAGGGAGATCTTACTGCCACAATGATTATGGGAGTGTCCCCCATCATCTTAGACTCTCGAACTTCAGCTTCTGATATGTGTAGAATCTGTATGCAGGAGAAGAATTTTTGTTGGGACATGTAAAATCAGCAAACTTTCGAAAATACAGCAAATGAAGTGCAATAACACCCTATATACTTCGTTGTAAATCTTCACTATAAATGATAATGCACTACACCCTTCTTAGAACTCAAGCCACAACTAAAACGAGAAATTTGTTGGCTGGTAGAAATCATTTTTGCAAGCAATCTTGTAAACTCTCCTCACAGCTAGAATTGAAATCTAACTAGGTTTGTAGATTTGCAAAAAAGAAAAAAAAAAAAAGAAAAAGAAAATCAGCATGCATGATTAATTAACAAGACCATTGCAACTACTAGCTTGGCATGGTATTGCTAAGAAAATGGTTTAATTCTTTCCACATTTACTGTGCAATGCATGCAATTATTGATGCAATGATTGACGGGCAAAATAATCATTTGTGAAGCATGTATATTATACATGCCCAAACAGAGCCAGCCAAAATTTTCCCAAGTCCACAAGACCCTACATAAAGTAAAAGTCTTTTCCAATCCCAAGTCAGTCTCCTATTGCCACCCCTCTTCACAACGCACACTACCACAACCAACTCAAACACAATGCCTACCTTTGCCACCACCTTCAAATTCAACTACTCAAAGCTACCACGGCCATCACTGCTGCCAACTTTTCTCACTGCTGCAAATCACAACCACCAACACATAGATCCCCCACAAGACAGACAGTGAGAAAGGACCCACATCTACAGAGCATCATTTTCTTCTAACAAGGTGATATATTACACAAGCCCAGCCAGGGACATTTTTCTGCACAAAAAATACACTGCAAGAAGCAAAATTACCACGTCATTTACATTACCAAATAATGGTCCACCATTCCCGCCATTTCATCACCAACCACCACCGTGACACCCCGTACCTCGGCACTAGCCATTATATTCGAATTTAGGACCTTATCATGTGGATATGATAGTTTAGGGACATAATTGAATGTTGGCCAATAGTTTAGGGATTAAAGTGCAAAAATATTTGATCCAAAAAAATAGAAACTCTTGAATTTTGTGATGAAGTTAAATTAACAAATTATGTTGGATATTGTCATTATCCTTAAAGTATTCAAATTTATCTTATAAGTGATGGGATTTAACAAATTCCGTTGGATATTGTTATTATCCTAAGTATTCAAATTAATCTGGATAAGTGGACTTATCTAGTGCATCATTAGAGTCCTATAGATATGTGCAAGGTTTTCAAGAAATTTACAAATCACCTCTTTCTTATGCACACCCACACGTAAATACTACACTCAAATAGTGAATTATAGTCCGAGAATCAATTTCTTTAGTTTATTTTCCTATGTAAGCATATGAGTGTTTTATGTGGTATATTATTTCATGCGCCATGTTGGAATGATGAATATGGGTCCTACATACAAGGTTTTTGATTGGACAAAATTCCTATATGTATATTCCAAGTAGTGCTGGACAAAACCCCGAACCGAACCGAACCCGAACCGAGCGGCTCTCCATAAGTTAAATACCAGAACGGGTATTTGAATCGAGAACCGAGGGGTTTGGTTCGGTTCGGTTCTCGGTTCTAGACCCAAAACCGAATAAGAACCGAATTTAAATAATTTTTTATATGGAATTAATTAATTTTCAAAATTTTTCTAAACAAATTAGCAAATTAACAAATTTAGTGATTAATGTCCAGACTTCCAAGCCAAGTCCATGCCTAGCCAACCCAACCCAACCCAACCCAACCCAATTCAATTTCTAAATTCAGTTTTTTGATTTAATTTTTTGGTCCTATTATGTATTTCATTCTTAGCCCAAGATCTATGTCCTTTTAAGTTTTTATCACTCTTTCCAATTTCACACTTTCATTCGATAACCATTAAGTTAATGACCCCAAATCATTTGATAAATTGAAAACCTACATCTACATGCCCAAATTGAAATCGCCGACTGCCGAGTCCGACTTTCCCTCTCAATGCCCATCGAAGTTGTGACCTACAACCATGATCACCGATCGTTGACCATTAGAAATCGGTTAAAAAATTTAATTATAGTACGGAACCGAACATAACCGAACCGAACGGAACCCGAACGGTTCCATAATTATATTTGGACCCGACGGTTTCATTTATTAAATACCCGAAAATTTTATTTTGGTTTGGTTTGGTTTGGTTTGGTTCGGTTAGGGTCTCTTCAGAACCGAACCGAGCCGGACCATGTCCAGCCCTAATTCTAAGGTTTGCTATCGGAGTTTAGTAGCGCTACACTCGAATTTCTATACCACATATGTTTGGTACAATTTTTTGTGTCTCCTTAAGTATGTTATGACGTTCCTTACATTCAAGTATGTTTATTGAGAAATCATTATTACCTCCTTTCCCCCCTTAGCCTTTGTTTGGTGAACATTACATTCAGATTTTTAGTAAATTTTGATAGAAGTTAATGAAATGTATAGTTGAAAAGTTGTGTCCCATATAATATGTTGTTAAAATTATCTGTTGATTTTGAGTTAGACTAAAATCTGAATTATAATTTCTACCAAATAGGGACTTACAGAAAATTAAAGGTTCGTTGCAATCAGGGAATGAGAGGACTGGCGAAGTGGCAAGTGAAAGGAGACTTCAAGCTTATTTTTATTTATTTAGAATCGATTTAGACTTCAAGACTCAGACCTCTAGTAATTTTTTATTTGATTTCATTTTTTAAGTTGAGGATTGACTATCTCTATTTTTACGAGAGTATTTAGCCCCTATTTGGTACACATTCTTTCAGAATACATTATTTCAAAACTCATTTTTAACCACATTTTTCAATAAAATAATATTTTTCATCACATCATTAACTTTTTTTTACTTTTTAACCACATATTTCTCATTATATCACTATTTAAAATACATTTTTTCCTCAATAATATCCATCAAACACACCATTAATAAAGTTTCAAGTTCTAAAGCATTTTTTAGGTTCAAGATACAATTTTAGTGGCACTCGAATCTTAGGACTCGAGTCGCCACAGCCACCACCATAAACTCAATACCAACACCAACACCAACACCAACTCCAACTCCAACTCCAACTCCAACTCCTCCACCTACTTTTCACAATGCCATTTCATGACTTTCCACCAATTCTTAACATTCGGCTGGTAAACTAAATTTAATTCAGACCCCCTAATGCATATAACTCGCTTCAGTTGATCCAATCACATTCAAGTACATTAATTTCTTCAATCTCCAAACATTTCATTCCTAATTATACTATGACAATTCAAATAATATTGATTCTTTCGAAATACTGGAAGTCATAGACCACCCAATAAAAAAAAAGATACTCATAATTCCGCTGTGATTCAACAAAACATTCTAAGCAATTCCCAAAAGTTGGCATGGACAGCAAGCAAAAATATAACTACGTTTTCTCACCTTGTTGTCAAAAAAGATTCCCTGACTTTCAAAAGCTTTATGCTCTGCTTTACACCTCTCAATCACTTCAGAGCTACAATACTTGCTTAAAACTTCAACATCTCCCTACAGACAGGAAATAAACTCGGTCAATAGTAAGATGATATCCTGATGTCAATATATTACCCAATGAAGACATGAATAAAGAACATCTGCAATTAGTTTCTTCTGGAGCATGTATATGTTACACCCAATAATTTCAAACCAGACCACACATTGACCTGGTAAAAGTCAAGGAATGCAATGGAGTGCGAAGTGGCATCAATAACTAATATACCACTCTAAAAAAAATTAATGAATATAACATAATTTTCATTGGGAAAGAACAATGCACCCACTATGTGGAAAGACTTAATATCATTGGAAAACTTTGTTGTTTGTAACATATTAATATTTACTGTCTAGTAAAAATACAAAATCTAATGGAAAAGTGAGACCTCAGCCTTATCATGTGCCATACCAAAATTTTATTAAATTAAAGGCACAATACACATGGATAATTAACACATTGTCACAATTAAAGGCAAATTTTACATGACAACTAGTATGTTGCTGTCACAAGGTTGCCTAAATCTCCCCTAAAATGTAAAAACAACTCTTTTTTAGGAAAGTGAGAAGAAAGAGAAGATCTCAAGAGGAGAAAATAAAAAGACATGAAGAGATGGATGAAGATTGAAGAGACTACAGTCAGGTTAAGTTTGTTCTTTTAACTTCGACAGTTCTCCTTTATTTTATCACTTCCAGAAAAAAATATATATAAATAACGGTCAAATCGTGGCCGGTTCACCTCGTTCACAGTTGAACGAGCAGGTTGACCCTTTTTTCCCTCTTTTTTAAATATACTAATCAGACCGCTTCCCAGTATCTGTGGTCTAACTGGCTGGGTCCAGACAGGTTTTGAAAACATTGGTTCCACCTCCACTGCGTCTGGATGACAGCATGTGGGATAAGGGGGTATGAGACGGTACAAACCCTTAATGGCATTCCTATATGGCAGGCGACCAAAAATAGGAAGGAGAGAGCCTTTGCAATGGCAGGTTAAGGACTCATATTTTTCATTCTATCCAGCTATGCAAAGGATGAGGTATTAATTGCAAAAAAATTCAAGGCCAAGTTTAGTTTCTCAAGGGTAAAATGTCTTTCAAGCACTGGGGTCTGCCCCTAATCCCATATAAACTAGAAAACTTACTTTGAAGTAAGCATTGAGAACTGGTTTGATCACTTCTTGAACTTCAGCCACAAATTCTGGTAAGGAGAATGTCCTAACATAAGCCAAATATAGGAGCAAGTGAGTATGTAAGACCTCCAGAAAAGCACAATAATTTTTAAAATGAAAATAGCAAAACATCAGCATCATACGGGTCTCTGCGACGTATTTCCTTGAATGACATGGCTGCATCTGATTCTCCAAGAACAGTTTCACTAATGCTGTCACACAGATGCTACGAATTAATCTCAACATGCTTAAAATGCTTTAGCAGTCTCCTACCTATCTTATATTGAAATAGAAATCGAATGAGAAAAGGATTAATGCACACTCTTGGATTTTGTGAACAGCTGGGTGATCACTAGTCTCCCATCTCTCCCTCATATCCTCTGCAATCTGCCAATTTCGTTGAAAAACTAATGAGATTTTAAGCTTCAAAAACAGAACAGTGTATTTGCACTCATGGTTTACAGAATAGACCGAAGTGGAGATAAAGCAATCCATTTTTCAGTAATAACATCTCTATTAGAGAATATAAAGACCACATAGTAAGATGCTCCTAAGCCATTTTACCTTTAACAGAAGGCAGAAGCTAAATGCTGACAATAACCAATAGCAGTAACATTAGTTTGATGTAACAAGAAACTTAACTCACACTATTAGTATTTAATTCATATTTGTCCATAAGCAATACAAGGACTTATTTTCAAGAAAGTTAGTAAGAGGAAGGTATGAACTTGTTAGTTTATGGATATTCTAACATGCTAAAATATTGACAAGTCAATGACTACAATGGTGGCCAGCTCATAAAGTACCTTTCCAATCAGACACAAAAAAATAAAAATAACAACTGCAGATATCTTATAATTATAGCAAGTAGTAATTGTAAATATATAAAAACCAACAATGACAAAACTCATTCTTGCTAGTCAAGGAGTCGAACCAATTAACAAAATATTAGGGATAGTAAAATGCCCCACCCCTGTTCTAAATGCAGCAGGGAATCCTTGCCCTGTTAAGTAATTGGGACAAGGAAGAGGAACATGGTCCGTGCCCTGAATTCCCCGAACCTATCCCAATCTTTTTATTTTTATGTTTTAAAATTCAAATTGTACTTAAAAATAAATTATAACTAAAATAAATAATTAATTAAACGGTCAGTAAACATGATATTTTAATCCCCGCCCCGTCGCATTGCCATCCATACAAAACATTGGTCTTCTGGACACATATTTTAATATTTTAGAATATGCAAAATTAACTTTTTGTTTCCGAATCTGAAGCGTTGGTAAAATAAAAACCTTAAAGAAGTGGAATAAAAAGGAAATGTGGGGCAAATAATAGCATCATTCAGGGTTAAGAAGCACCTCCTGGCTCTTTCCAATTATAGGCTCACTTATCCCACTGACACGCTTGAATATAGGATGTCCTTGCATCTGCGATATGAAACAATTATATCAAGTAAAATTATGAAAGGAAAACATTTAATAACATTTGGTAGCTCACGTAGAATGAATACCCGTGATATCTGACCTTTTCCTTGAATGCCTCCCATTTCTTACTCCATGCGGACTGCTGTGAGGGTAACACAACAACATCGGTCCGTGTGCTCCTTTCAACTTTTGGCGACCAGGAAACAGAAGAAGCATCATATTCCAATCGCTTTCTCCTGTTTGGGTTACCTTTCAACTCATCCTTCACAATATCATAACCCTTCTTCACCAAGTCAATGGGCTTTGTTTCCTTCAATTTCAGGAAGCCCAATGAAATTTTAGGAGAGATGGAAGAAACGCCAGACTTAACCTTCCTAAATATTGTATCCGTAGTATCGCTAGATTCAGATTGCTGCTTCTGTCCCTCCTCCTTTTCTTCTCTAAATGCAGAAAAACTTCCATCTTTGTCGTTTGAGCTGTAATTAGCTGAAGTGCCATCGCTTTCTTGAAATTCTTGCTTTCCAATACCAAAAGATTCTTTTACCTGAATAGTAAATTAGAGAATCTTTATTATCATGTTTTTGTAACTTATCTTTTGTGGCAGAAAATGGTTATGCACAAATTCATCTCTTGAAAACATAATTTTACGAACCTCCACTTTTGCAGCCGAAATCTTTTCCTCCACATCAGCATATACCTACAAGATAACACGGGAGCAGGAAAGTACGTAAACATACTGATAAAGCTTGCAGGAGTTGCTTTCTCATATATTATCAGTGGCCGTGAAAAAGAATATATGTATACACGCACTTGCTGTTTCTGAATCATATATTCCAGCAATTATTAAGTAATATTTCCCACCAAAAGCATGGCACACATTCCCTATATATTTGATTTCCTGGAGTTTTGACTTTGACCATTTAGGTTTTTTCTGTGAAAATAGTAGTTAACTAGTAGGAATCTCAAAAATTGCAGCATTATTTGCTGGAACGATATGGAGAATCTGCAATATATTGCAAATATGAAGAAAAATTAGTTTTGAGAAGCTACTAGAAATTGTTCAGTAAAACAAAATGCAGCCAGCACCTTTCTTGTTGATAAAAGAGTGTAAAATTTGTAATTACCGAATGAATTTCATTGCTTCATGTTAATATCATAAAATTGCTCAACCAGATAAAGGAAACTTGAAGTAGTTCTTATAATAACCTTGTAAAAGGTACGTTCGAATGTAATACATCGAATTTCTTTAAGCAGAACTATTGCCACCATAAGCTCTAGACAAATAGTTTGTACTCAGTCATGGATGTATGGACTCTTCATAAATCTAGAAATATGGATAGTTGGTCCCTCAAGTTATCATGCACATTTTAAGAGATGGGACACAAAAATGTCAAACTTATTTGGTATTCATACACCCTCACCTCACACTTACAAACAAGGAAAGACAAAAATGTATGCACAAACACTGTAAAATCCAGTCTCACTACTAGCTAATTTAGCCCTTGTTTGATCCCCATTTTTATGTTAAAATGAATTTTGTAATAGTGCGTGGTTAAAAAGGAAAAAAATTGGGTTTACGTGCAAATTATTTTATTGGTAGAATGTATGGTTAAAAATGAATATGGGAAAAATGAGTTATTGGAGAATGGGGCTCAAACAAGGCCTTAGTTTCAGATAAAATGGAAGCATACTTAGGGTCCTGTAATAAATTAAGCACCACCATAAATTAAACAAGGAATTGCACAAACATCAGTGCCCAAGCAAACATCATAATGCTGATAGGATAAAAAATATATACAGGAATATCGTTATCTCCCTAGGACAATAACGAGTGTATGAGACAAAGAAGACCAGTTAAAGAGCAATAGCATTTTCCCAGTGATAATTCAAGTAAATTAATATCCATGTTCATCAATTCACCTTCACAAATCCAACCACATAAAAATTAAAGAGATTTATACCTTTTTTGCCTTCTCTTCGGCCTCCGTCCAAACACCATCCACGTGCTTGTACAGCTTCTCAGATGTCCGCTTAGTTCTGCATTTTGCCATTTCACCATCTCAGGGTCCCCATTGGAAATATCTGCCAGCCTTGACATACAACAGTATGTCTCAGCCTCTATGTAATTAACAAGAACAATTAATCAAAAAATGTAATTAGATAATAACCTAACTTTCAGATCTTCTTTCACCCCTTTCAGCTCCTCCGCTTTCTTCTTCAATTCCTTCACGGATTGTTTAAATTTCTGGTTCCTACAGCAAATTGAATCACGATACTTAAATATCCACAACATTTTAATCATCTTTGGTTACAATATTGATATACATCGAGATTCAGCAATATAGCATTGCAAGTCCAGGAATATGATATAATGGTATGATTATATTTTCATTAAAAAATTAAAGGAGAATAGAAAAAAAAAATCCAATTAGTAACCAAGAAGGAAAATAAATTGAAATGCAAAAGGACCAAAGAGTGAAATTACGATTGAAGAAACCTACTTTTAGAAGCCAGAGAATCCTGGCAAACACAAAGGGAAAAATGACTCGAAAACACAAAAAATAAACATGTTTACTGAATAGAAAATAATGATTAATGAGGGCAGTTTACTGCTTCAATACTGAACTCTACTAAAAGCACCTAATACACGAAATTATCGTAAGGTAACATTGACAGAGTGACTCAGAAAGTTAGATTTTAATGTAAAGCAAAATAAAAATAACAATTAAAGAAGAATCCAGAGAATAAAAATAAAAATACCTGTCAACTTCGCCTTTAATCTTCTTGGAGAACTCATTAAACGCGCTGAACTCGCGTCTAAACGAATGCCCATTTGGCGGAAGCAAACATAGCCTCGTATATCTACTTGAAACCTACACAAAAATAACCACCATACTAATAAATCATTTAGCACAAACATATAAAAATACAACCTTTTCGCAAAAATTATAAAACCTATTATGCTTTTTACAATTAGAAGAACGGAAGAGGACGCAAACCTGGTCAGCTTCTAATAGCTGACGAAAAAGAGGCTGTATTGAGCGGAATAAATCCCGCACAAGTTTTCTACTAGCCATGGGAGGCTACAAAACTTATTTCTTAGCAGTCTTTTTCCTTTTTAAATATAATAACACAGCAAAATTTGAAGTTCCGAGCTGGGATTCTGCTGTTTCTTGAGTTTAACCTTCTTTTTGTTGTGAAGAAGGAAAAACGGGAGTTAAACGAGACTTGAGAAAGGGGATTTCTGTTTTCCTTTTGGTGCCGTACCCTAGCACAAAATTTTTATGGGACTGTTTGGATCGCAGGATAAGCCTTGTATGCCTTTTTCGACCCTAATCATTTCCTTCACGACAAGAAAGAAATAGGCATAAATCGTCCCAAACCTTGTGCACATGCGTTTCAAATGGTCAAAATAAAAAAGGGTAGCAAGGACCAAACTCTCCTTAATAATTTTTTTCCTTTAACTTCGTTAGAGGAAGATGGATTGTGTTAGTTTTTTAATTGTATTGACAATTTCGTGGACAAACTAATTGTATTAAAAAAAGTTGTAAAAGTCAAGAAAATTGATTTGTAGTTGTTTAGTTAAGGGAGCCTTGGAAATTAAATTTAAAACAAGAAGAATTCATCCTACATTTTGGCTAGCCTACAATGCCGTCCAAATTGCAACATAAAGATTTTGCCTTCCTGCCGCCCATTGGTGGCTCGAGCGAACGCCTATCACCCGTCTGCCGCCTATCTACTGGACTCAATATTGAATAGAGAGGAAATATTTAATGATCTCTAGGATGATTTACTTTCTCTATAACTTCATATCATGAATTTCACTTCAGCAAAATTAATTGTATTAGCCATGCTAAATCGTTTGTGAAAAATGCGACTTGTTAACATACACATTGTTAAGGGGTAACATGCAAGTTGAGTACTAAGCCCTTGGCTAAGCCCCATTTTTTCAAGAATTGATTTTGTAAGGCGTGACCTTTTTTGTAGAATGTGTGGTTCGAAAGTATGAATTTTTTTTAGCTTTACGTGCAAAATTATTTCACTGGGAGAATGTGTGGTTGAAGATGAATTTGTAAAAAAATGACTTTTAGAGAAAATGAGGCTAGAAAAAGGACTAAAAAGTTTCTTATTGGTCATGTGTACTGCATTCATTTTTTCACTATAATTTTTTCTTCTTTTGAAACTAATCATTCGGGATCTTGGGTTTGAGGAGTATAATGAATAAGTCTTCGCTGTATATGAACAACACAAACTTGAGAGTACGACAGGTACTCTTTCTTTCACTCTCTGACTTGGTGAGCTCCATGCCGGCGTTTCTCTGATTCTACTGTTAATGGAACAATATCTTTATTGAGAAATGCTACGGGTACATCAGACTATACATCAAGGTATCCATAATTGCTGATGTGGCGAGATTTTGGTTCAAAATCTCGTTGATTTTTTTTTTTTAAAAGCCAAAAGACCCAAAATTAAAACCTCGTTTCTTTACATTTCCCTCTTCGAAGACGACTAGAAAGAGGGAAGCTCTTAAACAACTCTCAATCCAGTAGCTTGGAACTTTGTCATGCTTTCCGGTATCGACGCTGGTGAATGAAAAGTCGTCCAACAACGATCAATCATGTAGCTAGTTTCTTCCAGTAGCACTCGGATCTGTAGCTTCTCCCAGTAGCAATGCATTTTTTGGAGGCTTACCGATATGGACAGCAATGAAGTCGATGGCGTGGACGACAACAATGGTGAAACTGAACAGGCGTACGACAACGTGGTGGAAGGCGATGCTAACAGTGGTACAATTTTCTGCCTTTTCAATTGGAATGCAATATTTTGAATAGAAATGAAATTTCAGCTAATTAAATGTGTAAAAAGGATCTGCATCTTTCCTTAAGCTTATTAGTCATTGAAAAAATAAATCTGAACTGTTTACTTGCTTGCTTACAGGAATGGAGGTGTACTCATTGGAGGTTGTGGGTGATGATTGTTTGCCTGATGATATGTTAGGAGTTGAAAATGAGATTATAGTTCCGAAGGTTGGTATGAAATTTGACAACGAGAAGGAGTTATTTGAATTCTATAAGAAATATGCTTATGAAATAGGGTTTCCTGTTAGAAAAAGAAACAATAAAAAGGGTGATGATGGGGTCGTTCGATATGTGAGTTTTACTTGTAGTCGAGAAGGTCGACGAAAGATTAGTAAGAGTATTTCTTTGAAGCCTCCACCAATGATTGAAACATGGTGCAAAGCCAGGTTGACAGCGTGTTATGATGTTCATGGAATATGGCGAATAAATGTTGTGGAGTTGGAGCATAACCATAAGACAAGCCCATCTAAATTTAGGTTGTATCGATGCAATCGTGAACTTAATGCACATGTTAAAAGACAGCTTGAGGTCAATGATATAGCGGGAATCCCATTGCATAAAAGCTATATCTCAACTGTAGTGGAGGCGGGTGGATTTGAGAACATGACTTGTGTGGAGAAAGACTGTAGAAATTTCGTTGATAAAGTGCAGCATTTAAGACTTGGTGAAGGAGATACTGCTGCATTATAGGCTTACTTCTCGAAAATGCAAACATGTAGTTCGGGTTTTTATTTCAGTATGGACTTGGATGAGGATTCTCGGTTGAGGGATGTGTTTTGTATGGACAACAGATGTAGACAAGCATACAAGGAATTCGGTGATATAGTGACTTTTGACACTACTTACCTAACAAACAAGTACGATATGCCTTTCACTTCGTTCGTTGGGGTGAATCACCACGGGCAATCAACTTTATTTGGTTGTAGATTGGTTTCGAACGAAGACACGCATACATTTATTTGGTTATTCAGGACATGGCTTGAGTGCATGTATGGTCAAGCTCCAGGTGGAATAATTACAGATCAAGATCGTGCTATGCAAAATGCTATTGAAATCGTTTTCTCCAACAGTAAGCATAGGTGGTGCTTGTGGCATATTTTAAAGAAGTTGCCAGAAAAGTTCGGCGGTCATCTTGAAAAAGGCGCAACGCTGTATGCCATACATGGTTTAGTGTATGATACATTAGTTTGTGAAGAATTTGAAGAAGGTTGGGCGAACATGCTTGAACGTTTACATTTGCAAGATAATGTTTGGTTTGAGCAGACTTTATGACAACCGAAGTGTTGGGTACCATGCTACTTGAGAACCACATTCTGGGCAGGTATGTCGACTACCTAGCGGAGTAAGAGCATGAATGCATTATTCGATGGTTATGTGCACTCGAAGACATCTTTAAAGCTATTCGTAGACACTATGAGAGGGCTCTAAGAAGTAAAGTTGAGAAGGAATTCCAAACTGATTTTAGATCATTCTCACAAATGGTTCCCTATGCTACCAAATATGAGATGGAGAAGTAGTTTCAAGAAGTGTACACAATTTCTAAATTCAGGAACTTCCAAGAAGAATTCACCGGAAATGTTTACTGTGACATATTATCTATGGAGGACTTTGGCGGGATAACGAAGTATGAGGTCCGTGAAGATATCATCCTTAACGAAGGAAGGAAAACAAAAATATTTACAGTTTTTTTTTGTAGAGAAAATTGCGAGGTTGTGTGTAACTGTCATTTGATTGCATTTCAAGGTATCATTTGCAAACACGCTATCTCGGTTTTACTTCGGAATGAGGTGTCATTACTTCCCGAGAAGTATATTTTAAGGAGATGGAGGAGAGACATGAGAAGACCATGCACGTAGATCGCAACAACATATAATGGTTTGGTTAGTACTCCTGAGCAGTTGAGATATGAGCAGTTGTGTGCTGCTTTAACCAAGATGGCAGACTTGGTTGCACCTGATGAAGAATGTTCAAAGCAGCTTATGGGATGGATTGAATTGCAGACTAATGAGTTGTTAAATGCAAAAAGTAATCGCTTGGCCTCCCATGGAATTGGAGGAGGCAACATAGAAGGCGTCAACATTTTCGATCCGAAGTGTACAAAATGTAAAGGCGCTCCAAAGAAACTACGAATAAAAAGTTCGCTAGAGACGACAAAGAAAAAATCAAGGGGTCGTAATAAGGTTTGTTGTTCAATTCATAATTTAGTTATCACATAATAAATTATTCACATGTTACAATGTTAATGTTAATGTTGACTCTTGTAGGTGACGTTGAACTTGGCATCTTCGAATAGGCCTACTTTGTCCAAAGACAATGTCTCAAACAACTTGCTAGTGGAGGAGAATCAAATGATGAGCATATCATCTCCTCCACCACCTCAAGCATTTGGGACACAAAATAGTATGGAAGTTATAACAAATTTGCAATGAACCATCACATTTTTGGGAGACAACTTTTGATTTTGTAATTTAACTAGTGAAGTGCCAGTGTCTTAATTTTTGATGCTGTAATATAACATGTTGAAGCTGTATCACAATGTTATATTTGACAGATTTTTAGGAGATCTTTTGATTTTGTAATTTAACTAGTGAAGTGCCAGTGTCTGACTTTTGGATGTTGCAATGTAACTAGTTGAAACTCTATCACAATGTTATATTTGACAAAAGACAAATGATTCTGGTTTATTGTTCTTGCTGGTTTATTGTTCTTGCTGGTGTATTCTTCTACTGGTTTATTCTTTCTGCTATTGTATTCTTATTGCTGGTTTTATTCTGGTTTAACTTCATCAATTTCCACCCCAACTTCTCAATTTGATGCATCACATTTATGCACCTCAACCAATCCAATTTTCAATAACCTCAACTTCTAATTACACATAATATTGCCATCTACCAACACAACCACAAAAATGAAACAAACTGAATTATAACATGAATCATTCATTCAACAATACAACGTTCATAAAGCTAATTAGGTACTGTTTCTTCATCGCTTTCATTTCTATTATCAGCCCCACCAGCAATAACCATGTCACACATTATGCTTCTTCCTTTTCGTGGACTGCAATAAGACATGGTGTGTTGCTCATTCAGACCTTGTGAGCTCGACAATGAAGAATCACTAAGCATTTCCAAAAAGTCAGGCATACTAGTGGATCGAGCCATACTATTCGAAGGATAAACCGTGAGGCACCAAAACTCCAGTCATAAGTGGCGAAAAATTCCATACTCCAGACTTCCCACACTAGAATAAGGACCTGAATTTCTCAACTGCGAAAAATTCTTCTTCATCAATGAAAATGAAATTGCTACGCTACTTCAGTAAAAATGAAAATGAAATTGCTACATTAGATTACAGTGAGCCTCTGTTGTTCATCCATTACGTGCTTCTCCCCCAATTTTCTCTGGGAAGGTCGAGTCTTGTAGAGCATAGATAAAATCAAGCTGGGGCGATGTTGTCTTCCTTCGTGGTGGGCGTGGCGATGGTGACTTCCTTCTTGGTGATGGAGATGATGCGACCGTCAGGGTCCTTCCATTGAGCTAGGCGACGGGGCTTTGTGGTGGTGAAGATGATGCGATGGCAGCTTCCGCGGGGTATTTCCTTCATGGTGGTGGAGAGATGGGGGATGGCGCCTGGAACGATTTGGGGTTTGGGAATGAAGGGTTTGAATTGAGGGTAATTGATTTGGGGGTTAAATGGGGAAGAAGCGTGATTTGAAAAGGTTAAGGGTCTGTGTTATAAATTTTGCAACAATTCAAAATTTTAAGTCAAAATATCGTCAAAATCTCGCCAGCTCAGCATTATGGATCCCCTGACGTGTAATCTGATGTACCAGTAGCAATTTCCATCTTTATTTTAGCCATGTTTGGTTTTTACTAAGGGTCTGTTTGATTGCAAGAATGTAATTTGGGCGAAAAGAAAATGAATTTCACGGAATTGAATTGCCTAGAATTTGTTTTATTGGGAATTGTCAATTAATTGTATTTGATTGATATAATTTTTCACTTAAAAAATATTGAAATTTTGGATTTTTTGATATTCGTTTGACTTTATTTTTTATGAAAATTGTCTATTAAAGAGATAGAATTTGCTACAATTGGATATAAAATTTGTTTCCATTGCCAAACAATAAAAAAAAGGGAAAAAAATTGCCTAGAAAAAGCTTTTCCCACCAAAGTGATGAGAAAAGTTTTTCCTCAAAAACTAAGAAAAATGACCAAAAGGGGGTTGGGTGGAAAGTCATTTGTCAAGAAAATTTTGCCTATCAAACAAGTAAAAATGTGGAAAATGGAAAACCAATTCCTAATTCCATGGAAAAGAAATACTATGAAACATGGCCGAAATTGTTTACATTTCCATTTTCCCTTTTACCAATTCCATGTTGTTTTTGATGTCTTGGATGGTTTTAGTTTTAATTTGTGGGTCAAACATGTTAACTGCTAAGGATTTTAGAATATGTATTTTAACTGAATAAATAGTACATAAGACTACATTTAACATTTTAAGCTGTATTTTAGGATTCTGCATGGTGTCTGTGAACGTATAAAACCGATTATGATGCAATAGAGTGCACATATTGTTATTTTGTATCTCGTGGTGATATTTAGCCTCTGTTTGGACCACATTATTACTTTTTATTCTTATTTTTCTACTCATTTTCAACAACACAATTTTTAATAAAATAATATTTTCTATCACATCAATGACTTTTCTTTCTTTTTCAACCACACATTCTTTATCAATCTATTATTCTAAAATACACTCCCTTAGTTATCATGATTATAGTATGAATTAGGGGACTAAGCTAGAAAATTATGTTGAGGTGGACTATAAAAAGTTAGCAAATGCTTGGTCCAAGAATAGGCAAATCCTCAAATATTCATAAGTAAAATAAAAAATAGATAAAAAGTAAGTCAATTTCAACCAACTTATAAATACATTTCACATTTGCAAATGAATTTTTCTAAAATTTACACACTTATTTTAAATATTGTCCAAAAACACGTTCACACCACTAGTTATTATAAATAGTAACATTATGAGCTCGAAAATATAAAGTAACTCAAATGAAATTATTAGTGGGAATTTGGCCAAATGGCCTCTTTAATTTTTCACTTTACAGTTTAGCCTTTGGCCATGAAATAGGAATTAAAATAATTTTTTTAATATAATAAAAGCACTTTTAAACGAATAAACAAAAGGTGGTTATATCACACCGTTTTTTTAAAAATAAACGCAACACATTTTAATTGCATTAAAGATCATTAATCTTTATTCATTATCATACTTATATCTTTAACTTTTTTCTTCATCATGTTTTTATTTTTAATATTTCATTAGTAAAAAAATATTGTCTTTAATCATATTTTTGTTCAAATATATAATTAACGTGATTTAAAATGAGGGTTAAATATTTAGTTGTACATTTACGTTATTATTTGTTTTGCTTATTTAAAAATATAATAGGCAAATGAGTCTTTTTATTCTATTTTAAAATAATTTATGGTAATTTAAGAATATGAATACAACGAAAAAAGTTTAAGACATATATGTGATAATATATAAATTTTATGATTTTTTTATGTAACTAAAATATAGTTTAGTTATTAAACCATTGTTTGATGGTCATTATTAGGTAAAAATGATGTTTTGAATAATGATATTTTGGAGAATGAGTAGTTAAAAAGTTGAGAAGAATTTTATATTTACGTGTAAAATATTTTATTGTATGAATGTATGATATAAAATGAGTATGCGAAATGAATTATTTTGTTTTAGAGGGAGTCGAATAGGGGCAAAATCAAACTTTGATTTCTTCCCTAATCGATACATCTATGTGTACACAATTATTGATTTCGAATTTCAATTTTTTTTCTTAATTTAGAATTGGCTAACTATAAAAATATTTTTGATTATTCTTCTATATTGAAACCTTCGACTTGGTATGATACATGTTTGTGTAGAGATCAGATTTACTTGTCAATTATTATTTTGGTGAAACTTGAATTAATCCCTCCATGTTTTGGCGGACACTTTGACTTCCTTCCATGTTTTGGAATCGGGCTATATCTTATGGGTTCTCAAAGTAGTAATGGAATCGGGCTACATCCTATGGGTTCAACTGATAACCCCAAACTCAAGATTGGGGAAGAATCCTTAGCACTGGAGTCCGTGATGATTTGAGAAGCAAGGTTCAATAAGTTTACATGGATGATAACAATGGTGTGCAGTCCTAAACATTGGTGAACCGGGTTGAGACTCAGATTAGTGGTACCAAGATTGTCAGAGAGTAGTGTTGGCTATCCTTGGAGAAGAAAACCAAGTTTAGTAAATAGAGAGAGCAGCCACAAAGTTTTTGAAGCCATTGTTGCAAGTGCTCCATATTTTGCTTCCGTGGAGGACTGTGTAATGGTGCGTTGCTTCTAGGAGCTCCAGGACAATGGTGCGTTGCTTCTTGGAGCTCCAGGAAATTCGATTACAGTCAAGAAAGACTACATAAGCAGAGGTAGAGCTGAGATCATCAAAATTTCCTACCTAATCAGCATCAAAGAAGGAGAGGAGTACGTGCATGACCTTCTGATTAAGGAAAGCCCATGAAATATGGTGTTTTTCAGATATTGAAGCAACCTGTTAACAGCAGCCCAACGAGTCACAGTCGGCTGCATGAACTAAGATAACTTGTTTACAGCATAGCAAATATCATGGCAGGTCAGACATAGATACTACAAAGATCCAATGGCTTGCCGATAATAGGTGCTATCCACACTAGAGGTACCATCACATAGTTTTAAGGGAACACATGGAGAGAGTGGAATAGTAACAGCTTCAGCACCTCCGGTTTGTTTTCGACAAGAGATCCCAAATATACTTGTGTTGTTCAAGGAATAAGCCAGTGGACGTTGGTAGTACCTCAACACCTGGGAAAAAAATGTAGGTTGTTCAAATCCTTGAGGGAAAATCAAGCCCAAAATGTTGCACAATCTTGGACACAAACAATGGGTCATCCCCAGTAATTGTAAAGTCATTAACATATACGAGAAAATATGATATAATGGGCCCAGAGTAATAAATGAACAGCGAGGTGTATGCTTTGGAATTAAAATATCTAGTCAATAGCTTTGAGACCTGAGTACCATGCCCATGGAGCTTGCTTGAGGCTTTAAATGGCCTTTCACCACCGACAGACATAATCAGGATGTTGGAATCTTTGATCCCTGGTAGTTTGTGCAAGCCCCACCCCTGCATCACAGCAATAGATAAAACAATGTGAATTGTAGCAGGTTTAAAAATTGGACTGAAGGTTTCCTTATAATCAAGACCAGGGCACTGGTTATATAGCCTTTTGCCACAAGTTGGGCTTTAAGCCAATAAAATGGTCCCATCGGATTTTTGCTTGACAAGGAATGCCCATTTACAACCAACCGAAGTGGACCCTGTTGGAAAAGGAACCCGATCCCAAGTGCTATGGCACATGAGCGTAGTGAGTTCCTTAGACATAGTAGCATGCCCGTGATGGTCCCGAAGTGATTGGGTCACGCAGATTGGTTCTAAGGCATGGGGAACGAAATTTTTGGTAACTAAATTTAGCTACTTAAGTTTAAAAATATTGTTTAGAGATTGAGTAGTCATCGGGTGAGTCCTAAGAGAACTAGGAGGAGGAAGATCATGGGACGAGGATGGGACATTTGAGAAAGCAGGGAAGGGTATTGCGGGTTTAGACTTGGGGGACTTCTAGCAGAACTAATGGAAAGCTAGTAGGAGAAATAGAGGAATAAATAGAAAGGAGGACCTGGCAACCGGATTCACTGGCGATAGAGGTGGTATACTGGGCATGAACAACATGGAAGGAGAAGACAATAAGTAGCCCAGCCTGGAGTGACAGGGATCGTGTAGTAGGATGGTATTTTTCTGGTGTAGGAAAAAAATCAGAGGAGCTCAATGGAAATTTTGCTTCGTTAAAGAGAACATGCCTACTAATGTGAACAATCGAGGTCTAAACATTTATATGCATTTTGGCTTTAAGAGTAACCAACGAACACTCAGAGCTTTGATTTGGGCTCAAGTTTGTGATGGTTATAGGGCATGGTATAGGGAAAATAAAGGCAGCCAAATTGACGGATCTTTAGGTAATTGGAAGCAGGATCAAACAATGCTTCAAAATGAGATCTATTTTTGAGGAAAGGGGTGGGGATCTGATTGACCGGATATGTGGCTATTTGGAAAGCATATGGCCAATAGTTTAGAGGCATGCAGGCATCAGTGAGAAGATTGAGACCAGTCTTAACTATATGGCGATGACAACACCCTAAAGCACTATTTTGTTGAAAAGTGTAAGGGACGGTTGTGTAATGGCTAATCCCATGAAGGGATAGGTATTATTTGAGAGCAATAAATTCACTGCCATTGTCTGAGTAGAGACTTCGAATTTTATTGTTGAATCAGGTTTTCACTAGATATTTTAACTGGGTAAAATTCTATGAACTTTAGATTTTTTAGCCATCGGGTAAAGTCGAATATATTTAGTGAACTGATTGACAATAATAAGATAGTATTTGGAGCCATCAGTTCCAACCTCATGTACAAGACCCCAAACAATAGTATATATTAAGTCGAGAGGAGTAGTACTTGATAAATGTTGAACCCAAGAATACACCTCGCAAGATTTACCCATCAGCGAGGTGAAAATCAAGACACGACGGGAACGAAGATGCAAAAGGCTTGCCTAAGAGTCACGAACTATTTTTCATAAACTGACTGGCTACATGCTATCCATAAGAAGTACACATGAATAAAGCGTGACTCCTAAATAAATTAGTTATAAAGATAACCAATAAGGAGCAACCATCTTGTACAAACTGAAAATGACCAAACAAATTAAGCATGATTCCTAACAAAATCAGTTACAAGAAATTGACGACTCTATCGACCCTCGCATAACTGAGTACCCATGAGAAACGATAACAGTCAAAGAGCTAGAAAGATTTTTCGTTAGCTCAGAAGATTTGAGAAAAGCTTTCAAAATTGGCAAAGAGTTATATGAACCTATGAAAGGTTTGCTTAAAAACTTCGTAGTCACAAACTTAGATGTGTTCACTTGAAAACAGATATGATAGGGAGTGATCCTAAAGTTGTCTGTCATGCTTTGAGGCTTGATCCCTAGATCAAGTCTAAAATATAAAGGTGCCGATCGATGAGTGTCGAAAAATACGAGGCACTAAAAAGCAAGGTGGATAAGCTATTGGAAAATGGCTTTATTCATAAAGCTCGCTCACCAATTTGGTATGTAATTTGGTTCTAGTACCAAAAAGAAACGGAAAATGGTGAACTTGCCAAAACTTTACGGACTTTAATAAAACCTGTTCAAAAAACAACTTTCCGCTCCCCAAAATTAATCATTTGGTGGATACTACTGCGGGACACAAGCTATTAAGTTTCATGGATGTATATTCAGGATATAACAAAGTTCCTATGTATGGACCTGACGAGGAATGGGCATTCGTGACAGATCAGGGGCTATACTGTTACAAAGTATTGTCGTTTGGGCTTAAAAATGTGGGGGAAACCTATCAAAGGTTAGTGAACAAAATGTTCGAGGACCAATTGAGAAAACGATGGAAGTATATATCGATGATATGCTTGTAAAAAGTCTTCAGGCTGGAGACCATTTAAAACACTTGGACGAGGCTTTCATTATATTAAGAAAAAATAAAATGAAACTCAATCCACTAAAATGCATATTTGGAGTAAAATTCGTAAGTTTTTTGATTATATGGTCAACTAGCTAGGTATCGAAGCAAACCACGACAAAATTCAAGCTCTCATTTTCCCCATCTAAACAAAAGCAGCGCAAAGCCTAACAAGACAAGTTGCTGCTTTAAGTAGGCTATATCTCAAACAACGGACAAATGTCTCATTTTTTTTTCAAAATTTTGAAGGGATGAAAAAAGTTCGAATTGAGTAACAAATGCAAACAGGCATTCAAAGCCCTAAAAGTCCACCTAGGGGAGGACCCCTGCTAGCTAAACCCAAAAATGGAGAAAACTATATACAAGGTGGTGGTCAGCTCGGTACTAATAAAAAAAGAAGGGCGAAAATAATAACAAGTTTACTACGCAAGTAAAGCCTTGCAAGGAGCAGACACGAGATATCCGGCTATGGAAAAGTTGGCTCTTGCCTTAGTCAAAGCGTCACGAAAACTGTTACCCTATTTTCAAAGTCTTAATATTGAAGTATTAACAAATTTCCCATTCAAACAAGTACTACAAAAACCCGTTGCATCCAGGAGCCTAATGAAATGGGCACTGGAGCTAGGGTAATTTGAGATAAGCTATAGAGGACGATTTGCGATCAAAGCACAAACATTTGCTAATTTTCTTGCATAAATGTTGATGTTACAATTGCTCAGTAAGAGCCCAAACAGGGAGCGTGTAAATTGTCTTTGTATGAATCATCAGAAGATACTGGCTCTAGAGCTGGCATAATATTAACAAGCCCAGAAGGGCACAAGTTGAATTGCGTACTAAGGTTAGGAACCAATAATGTGACTGAATACGAAGCACTATTGGCATGTTTACGGTTGGGAAATCATAATTGTATATAAACAAATATAGCATGGCGATGGAATACTAGGACGATTCTAAAAATATGTCTGGTAGTAGAATCATGAACGAAGATGAAGGAATGACGATGACATGGGAAATAAGTCTAGTGGGAATAAGGAACTTCCCCCTTAAATCAACAAAAACAAGGTAGTGGAGCACTTCTCTTATGATCAAGAAAAATGAAAATAAAAAGCAACATAGTGCATATATATAGTGTTAGAAGGAGCCTATCATAGCCATAGAATCTCAATGAACTTGTCGTCTGAAACATCGCGCAATCTTGATAGTTAATACATAAAGATACAAATGAACGGTCTAGCACATAACACAAAAGAAAAGTATTTCTTGAAACCACACACAAACAAGCATTAAAAGACTCTAGTAACATTCCATCTAGCTCAAGCATTAATTGCAAAGTATAGAAACCAAGCCAACTCATCGTAGAAGTTCACAACTTTAGAATGAAGAAATAGTAAAGTCCTAAATTTAGTGTAAATATTAAAATTAGACCGGGAGACTATTTGTTGAATCAAGGAATATACCTCTCGAGATTTATTCATCAACGAAGTGAAAAGCAGCACACAAAGGGAACAAAGATACAAAAGGCTCGCCTAAGAGCCACAAAGTATTTTTCATAAATAGACTAGCTAAAGGCGATCAATAAAAAGCATATGGGCAAATTAATAAAGCATGACTCCTAACCAAATCAGTTATAAGATAATCAACAAGGATCCGCCATCTGGTACAAACTGAAAAGGACCAAACACGGTAATGCTTGGAAGAAAATCTACAAATATCCCAACTTTTGAAGAAGACCGAATGCAATTCAAATATCTCCATCTCAAATATCTATTTCTCCTCTTGTTCTAGGTGAAGCATTAAGACTAGCAATTTGGGGAGGTGAAAGTCATAGTTAGATAAGAGTATTTGTTGATTGTATTTACATTGATATTCAATTGTAATTTTTTCATCAATAAACTCTTTCGATTCAATTTGTACTATCAACAATAAACTAGTAGAGCGAAAAGGTTGCATATGATTTTTATTGACGGAACAAGATGTACATAGAAAAAGAATTGTTTAATTTTGTGACGGGTAATTTAAATTGGCGAACAAGATTAGTGAAAATTTTTGCTGAGGGATGTCCAAGCCATTTGTGCCAACTGACTTGGGTAGTACGTTCGTGCACATATGCAACCTTTGTTGGAGAGATGGACGCTAGTGAATTAGGGAGAGCATAGTCGTCGTGTTCATGTTCTCCTCGTAGTAGTGTTGTTCTCGTGGTCTGATCTTTCACAAAAAAATTAGATGGGTGAAATTCCAGAGAAATATTATTATTTTTGTCTTAGTACCAGGAACATATAAAGTATCATATAGATGAAATATATAAGAAGTGGATTTTAAAGCTAAAGACCTAACATGAGAGACTGGAAACCTAAACTATCACCAGTGACTACTACATCTATACCATCATATTTCGAGTGAATAGTTAAATTTGACCATTCAAATGTAATATAGTGTTGTGGGATGTCGCGAAATCAACAAGCTATGTTTTTCCTGACTAGAGGATAAGGCATAATGTGCTGAAATATATGGGCCTTGAAGTTTGGGGGCAGAATTTTGCTGCATGACCCATGATTACGCCCAAAGAATAACGTAGTAGTTGTAGTGCAACTTTAGGGTATCATATCCACAGGGAGATGAAAAAATATTTAAAGGATCAAAAAGAATGTGTGGTCTCACGAATGATAAGAAATAGATTTGTTTGTCACGGAATCGAGATCAATTTGAGAATATGAAAATTAAAGTCAATGAATGAGATGGTGAAGCGTCGGATTATCTCATTCGGATCAGATCAATCACATCAATTATTCCAATTTTATAATACAATTAGAGGCTTCCATCCTGACACTCTAATAGGAAAATATGTCGTTTGAACCCAATTTAATTCTAACGTGATTATAATGGTTAATCTTCCTATTGCAATGTTCACACTTAGTCTATCGAAATCAAATTCAAAATCGACTATATACTAAATCATAAAGTAATAGAGAATCACACTAATAAACTTAAATAATTGAGATTAAAACCTAAGTAATTATTTCAATCAATCCATAGAGAGAGCATGACTAATTCTACGACCAATTTAATAAAAACTAATTAAATCTCAAAATCAATTCATGATGAGGAAAACAAATCATTAAATCAACTTAATTTCAATTGTAACTCTAGAATCCAATTTTCATATAACACAATTAAACATTCATGTATTGGAATAAGATCAGAAAAGCGGCTTTATACATCAAGTATAAAGCAGTAAACAATCCACCAATAATATTCATGAGATAATTCAACGAATATTTCAATTCGTCGATAGAAAAAACCTAACCGAATCTATGATTAATTTAATAAAAGTTAAATAAATCTCATTACAAATTCAGGAAAAGAAATTATAAATTCTAGAGTTTTTCAATAAGAAAATACCAAAATACGTGAATAATAGATGTGAAATCACCAATTCCGAAGGAGTTCCTACCTAGCTTCACCAATGGTCTAGTTCTTCATGGGTTTCTTGAGCCAAAATCAATTAAAGAATGGTGTAGAATGAACAATGAGGCGTTCTTGAACGTTTTGGGGTCTTTTAGGGTTGGGAAATTGTGCCACAATAAGTTACCATAAGTGGTTAAGTCGTAGAAGGAAACCAGAAATTTCGTCACAGAAATGACCTATGCACTCAATATTACTATTTGCATTTGCTCAAAAGCAAAGACAAGGTAATTGAAGTGTTTAAACACTATAAGTTAAAGGTTAAGAGTCCACTTAGCAAAAAGATTTAGGCAATAAGAAGTGATAGAAGCGGTGAATACGATTCTTCGTTGGAACAATTCTGTTCGGAACATGGAATTATTTATCAAACAAATGCGCCTTATTCTCCTTAATCTAATGGTATTGCAGAAAGCAAGAATCGAACATTAAAAGGGATGATGAATGATATGTTGGTAAGTTTCGAAATTGCCTTAAAATTTGTGGGGAAAGCTTTACTCTCTGTCAAATATATACTCAACAAATTACCACATCGCATAACGCACAAAATACCTTATGAATAATGAAAATATTACAAACCTAACTATAAATACTTAAAGGTACGGGGATTTTTTTCTAAGGTAGTGGTTTCTAAACCTAAAAAAGAAAAGATGGAACCTAAAACCATTGACTATGTATTCATTGGTTATGCATGCCATAGTGCTGTGTACATATTTATTGCACACAAGTTTGAAATACTTGATGTACATGTTAATACGATTATCAAATCGAGGGATTCTAAATTTTCGAAAATATTTTTCCTTATAACATGCAAAGTGAATCAAATTCACTAAAAAGACCTCGTAAAAATGAAGAGATTATAGATCAAGAATCTATAAATGAGGAAGATCCCAGATATAGTAAGAGGTTTAGGATGATAACCTCTTTTGGGCTTGATTTTCTAACATGTTTGTTAGACAATGACTTTCGAAGTTATAAAGAAGCTATGTCATCTACCAAAGTTTCATATAATAAAGTTGTTCACGGTGAACTTGAATCTATACTACAAAATTATACATGAAAATTAGTATGTCTTCCACCAGACAATAAGATATTGGGGTGTGAATGTATTTCAAAAGAAAAATGAAGGCAGATGGAATTCTTGACAAATATAAAGCTGGACTTGTAGCTAAAGGCTACAAATAGAAAGAAGGTCCTGATTATTTCAATATTTATTCACCTGTAACTAGAATTACTTCCATATGTATACTTATAACAATAGCATAGTTGAATGGTTTAGATATACATCGAATGGATCTTAAAACGACTTTCTTAAATGATGAATTAGATGAAAAAATTTATATAGAACAATCCGAAGGATTCATTACCTCAACATAAGAAAAGAAAGTGTGTAGACTTGTAAAATCACTTTATGGATTAAAGTAAGCTCTTAAGAAATGACATGAAAAATTTGATACGGTTATAATGTCAGATGATTTCAAAATTAAAGAGTGTGACAAATTTGTATATGTCAAGAACACTAAAATGGATATGGCATGGTATGTTTATATGTAGATGACATGTTAGTTATGGGTAATAATGATACAATAATTTAAACTACTAAAAGAATGTTAAGTAAGTGTAAAATGAAGGATTTAGGTGTCGCTAATGTTATAATAGGAATTAAAATTTCTAGACCATCTGATGGTCTCATATTATCTCGATCACACTATATTAAGAAAATTCTTGATAAGTTCAAGAAATATGATATTATTCCTATGAAAACATCAATGGATGCTAAGATGCATCTCGTTTCTAATACCGGTGATAGTTAGTCTCAATTGGAATACTTTCGTATTATTGACAATTTAATGTATGTCATGAATTACACTCGACCTAATATTGCGTACTTTATTAGTAGGTTAAGTTTATATACCCGTGATACAAGCACTGAGCATTGGAAGGCCATTGTTAGAGTTTTAGGTCATTTAAAGCATACAAAAAACTTCAGATTGCATTATTCGAAATACCTAGCAGTACTTGAAGGATATTGTGATGCAAATTGGATATCAACTACTAAAGACTCCAAGTCTATGAGTGGATATGACTTCACACTTGAAGGTGTCACAGTATCATAGAAATCTTCAAACATGTATAGCTAGATCAACAATGGAATCTGAATTCATTGCATTAGACAAAGTTGGGGCAGAAAATGAATGGCTACAAAACTTTCTATATGTATTCCATGCGGGGTAAACTATGTGCCTGGTATATGTGTCCATTACGATAGTCAATTGGTAATTAGAAGGGCATAGCAAGACCATGTATAATGGTAATTCCCGACCTATACGTCGTGTATACAATATCGTTAAACAATTGTTCTCTACTAGTATTATCTCTATAGATAATGTGAAATCAAAAGAGAATATTGTGGATCCGCTAACTAAAAGTTTGATAAGAGAGCAAGTCGAAAATTCATCGAGTGAGATGGAATTAAAACAAATTATTTGTACCAAATCTGTAAATGTACGAAATTGTTGACAAATAAGAATTTAATGAGTTGAGATTATTGCCGCACGGGGAATAATTTTCAATTCAAGTGTACTAGTTTTATATGAGATTCGAATTATATAAACAAAAGAGAGATTTTGATTTATTTTATGCTAGATTATCTAAGAAAGTGGTAAAAAAATGGTTTGTATCAAATTATGGATGATTGTATTGGATTTTGAATATGCCTATTGCCATTTATTTTAATTCAGGATTTGTAATCTAATTTGTTCATGCATTCTTGACAATCAATAAAACTATTATATATAATTTTCTTTTCCAGACAAATTAAATTTAGCCTAACCATTACTCAAATCTATTCCACTTTGAATTCAAATGATTAGAATACATTAAATTTTAGATTATCTATATGATTTTACATGCAATAAATGTTATTCCTAACATCTATTGTACATATATTAATTTTACAGTGTTCTAAACTTATTGCGAGTCTCTCAATACTATAACAAATAACTAATTACCTAGCACCTGTTTGAGCCCTATTTTTTTTCCCTAATAATGCATTTTGGAATAGTAGATTGACGGAAAATGTGTGGTTAAAAAATAAGGAAAAGTTTCGGATTTGTGTGAAATATTAGTTTATTGAAAAATATGTGGTTGAAAAGAAAAGAGAGAAAAATGTATTTGAGAAAATGGGGATCGAATAGGGCGTAATTGTTAGCTACGCAATTAAATAATACAATGGGTATGCAAAATTAATCAAAACAATAAGAAATACTAAACTACTAGTTTTGAAATAAAACAAATAAACAATATGGTTCATCTTCATCCAATGCAAAATAATCTAGCTTAATATGTTTCTAAAAATAAAACAACAAAAATAATGGAAAAACATCACCCGAAATTTATAAATACAGAAAAGAAATGTTACGGTCTAATTTTTGTTATTGATTATCAACCCAAGATTTGATTCTTCATGTTCTTGATGTTTCTTGATTCAATCTACTCGTTGGATTTGTTCTCTTCTCACCAACTTATGATGAATTTGTCCCTCGTTCTTGAATAATTTTATGATATGGAAGTGATTTGAGAGGTGAGAGGGAAATCCTTCAATGACTGCCCATGTTTTGTATTATATACGGTGAAATTAGGTCAAAAAGTGCATCCAAGATGGGTTGCGAAAGAGTTTCAATCAAATAAAGAAAGTTGCCTTCGTGTGCGAATGATTATGTCTTTACATAGTTGTCAGTATTTTGGTCATAAATTTCTTTCTTAATATCTAATTGAGGTGGTTCAAAGTGCGTTGCAAAGCCAACTCAAAGGGTTATAATTCTTATAAAAATAGAATTTCTCCAATTCAAATGCTTTCTATCCAACAAAAGGGGTCTTAATTTTTGAATAAAAATCTAGAAAATACTTTGTGCTATTGGAAATTAATTTGTGAAAATCCTTTGATTATATTTAACTCCTTTTTGACTTCTAGTTACATTCAATTGACTCCTAGTAATTTTCAATTGTCTTTTTTGTGGTTTTAATCAACTATTGAATATTTATAATTTGGTCCCAAACTTTGTACTTTCTTCCAATTCACCTAATTCGTCTCGAGTTTTACCTAAATCACAAAATTAAAATCTAACCATACTATAATATAACCAAATAAACAAAAAAAATACCTCAGTTTAATGGCCCAAATAAGTGTACAAGAATACACTTATCAAATACCATCAAACTTGAACATTTGTTTGTCTTCAAGCAAAACTATAACTTGACTTAAACAAAAATTGTAAACAATCACGATTAGATAATTTTTACTAAAGAGGAAGTGTATGTTGAACAACCACCCGACTTTGCGAATCATAAGTCTCCAAATCATGTTTTCAAACTTCGAAAAGCTCTTTACGGACTAAAACAAGCTCCTAGAGATTGGTATGAACGATTGAGCAAATTTTTGCTTTCAAATTATTTTTCTATTGGAAAAGTAGACACTACTCTCTTTATCAAAAACCATAAACAAGAAATGCTTATTGTACAAATCTATATTGATGACATCATTTTTGGGGCTACAAATATTCACCTTTGTGAAGAATTTTCAAAAAATATGAGCATGGAATTCGAAATGAGCATGATGATATTTTCTCGGATTACAAATTAAACTATCATATGAGGGTATTTTCATAAATCAAAGTAAATACATATTAGACATGTTAAAGAAGTTCGGAATGAATGATCTAAAGCCGATGAACACTCCGATGAGTACCTCTGTTAAGCTTGACAAAGATGAACAAGGCATTGCCCTTTACATCACTAAATATCGAGGTATGATCGGATCCCTTCTTAATTTAACTGCAAATAGACCCGATATTATGTTTAGTGTATGCTTATGTACTCATTTTCAATCTAATCCTAAGGAATCCCACCTTGAAGCTGTGAAAAGAATCTTTAGATATCTTAGTGGGACTCAAAACGTAGGACTTTGGTATCCAAAACGAACTCACTTTGACTTACTTAGTTACTCGGATGCCGATTGGGCCGGTTGTCAAGTTGATTGGAAAATGCACTAGCGGGACTTGTCACTTTCTTGGTTTCGCCCTAGTGTCATGGTTTAGTGAGAAACAAAACTCTGTGGCCTTCTATGGTCGAGGCCGAATATATCTCCGCCACGAATTGTTGTGCTCAAGTGCTATGGATGAAACAAACTCTTAGCAACTTTGATGTATCATTTGATCATATTCCTATTATGTGCGACAATACAAGTGCTATAAACTTATCAAAAAAATCCCATTTTACACTCTCGAACGAAGCACATTGGGATAAGACATCACTTTATAAGAGATCATGCTCAAAACGACGATATCACACTTGAATTTGTTGACACTGAAAACCAATTGGCCGATATTTTCACCAAACCTCTTGCACTCGATCGTTTCTCGACCATTAGACGAGCTTGGGTGTTATTACGCTAAATTAATTCTCAAAATTGAATTTTCTCTATATATTTCTTTTCTCTACATTTCTATTTATAAAAAAAATATCGGACTTTCGGTACTTATTGTCCAGTAATGCAGAACTTTTTCTGCCTTTTCATTCGCCTTTTACTCGACGTTCGGTATATAGAGCGGACATTCGGTACTGAATTTTCAGCATTTTAAATCTCGATTTGGTCTTTTCTTCCTCACTCTTTTCCTCTTCAAACTCTTTCAACCAACTTCATACTCACTTCAATCTTGTTTCTTCTTCAAATTCTCTCAATTCTACACCCTCAACTTGATTTCAAACACAATTTGGTCAAATTAAAATCCAATTTCTCGACCATTTATTCATTTTTTTCCAAAATCGAGCCCTAGATCTCTAAACTCCTACCCACCTTGTTCTTGCTCAATATTCATCTATTAATCGACATATCTAACCCCTTACAAAGTGATTTTAGTACTTTATATCATCTATTCAAACATCCATAAATTTCGAATTCGCTCTCTTCAAGTCCACATTTTCGAAACTTCCAAAAATTTGTGAATATGTCGACTTCACGTGGTAAAAATAAGAAGCTCAAGCAAACCGTTCGTCGCTCTCCACTTCCATTATCCGACGAAGAAATGGACTCTGAAACCGAGACAACGTCAACGAATCCCCTAGCAAAGGCACCCATTCTTCTAGGTAAAAATGTCGATCTCGTCTCTTTTTCCTTTGATGCCCCCGCATTTAGGATAGAAGAGTATATCAAGACTATGGGATGGACTTCAATGTACACAATTCACGAAAATGCATATTCAGACTTAATTTGCACTTTTCACACAAATATGACTATTAATCCTTGTTCGAGAGATATTTCCTCTTTTGTCAAAAATGTTCGTGTCACGGTTTCCAAACCACTCATTCGTACTATCCTTGAGCTCGACCCCTGTGATATCCAAAAGTTTGTACACAAAACCCACCATACGGTGGAAGGCTATAACCCGGCCTACGCGTGTCGTCGCGTAGCGGGTAAGGATTTTGAAAACATTATAAAGATTTTGACAAACCAACTTACTTTCCCGTGCAAAGTTTTACAAAATATCATTACCAATGTCATTTTACCAAGAAAAGGGCATCGGGACGAAGTAAATTGCTTTGATCTATTTTTTCTCGACTCTTTCCTTGTTGGACGTCGGGTTGATTTCCCGACTATCGCATTAGGCCTCATGAAACTTGTTCGTTCCTCATGTATATCCAAGGCACTCCCCTACTCCTCACTAAAATTTTTCATCATTTTGAGATCCCTCTTCACGAAGAAATTTTTATTAAACCACAACCCACCGACACTATTAGTTCCAACACACTTAAACGAATGAAAATTATTAGAAATGATGAACAATGGATGTCCGAAACAAAGGGGTTCGATCTGACGTCGGGGCCTTCTACCCTACCATTTGATGACGAGGACGTTGATGATGACGACGATGAGGGTGTGCCACCTGTCAGAACCTCAAGATCAGGAGCTTCTCGACCCACAGGACAAAGACGTGACGAAGACCAGTTTTGCACTTTTGAGAGGACGGATCGACTCTCTTACTACAATGGTCGACGGAATGAGCGGTGAACTCCATCACATTTGAGCTCAGTAGTACACGATTATCGCTCAGCAAGATGTCATGCAGGATCAGATGACTACGTTCTTTGCCGATATGCTTGCCCGGTTTCCACATCCTCCTCCTCCGACTCTGTAGACATTTCCTTTCTGTATTACAAATATTTTAAAACAACTTTTGATTATGTATTAAGCTTTGTCATAATTATGAAATGTTTATCTGTTATGTTTATTTTTATTACTTATTCTTACATGATTGTGTACTTTTTGCTCATGCCAAAAGGGAGAAGAAATAAAGCTTTGCATGAGATTGCATGATTATATTTAAACAGGGGGAATGCATGCTAAATACATAGGGGGAACGTGTGTATTAACTATCAATTTGTTCTGAATCATACATTGCAAATCATTGTATTTGTCATAATAAAAAAAGGGAAAATTGTTGACCTATGGTTGACTTCTCGTTTTGATTATCACAAACAAATTATGTTTATTGCTAACAAATTGATTTTAAATGTCCATAGTGATTATTGTACATAAGTATATACGATCGCACAAAGTTCAAGACCAAGATATTTGCACACAATGGCGAATGTAGAAACATGATCAAACAATCGAGGCCATGAAGAATGATTTTACAAATCCCGCAAAAGGTTGCCTCAACGAAAATCGAGACACAAGTCGAAGTACCGTCAAGCAATGCGCATCAAATGTTCAAACTAAGTACTTAAATGTTTCACGATTATATGTAAAGGTAAAATGCATTAATACTTGGTAATGTATCGTGACAAGCTCAAATTTTTGATTTTACAAAATTCACGACAAAAATGCTTTACTTGAAAATTATATTTTTCAAAAGTAAAAAATCATAATACATATTTTTAAATATGACAAAAATTTTGAAAAACATCTTAAACATCCCTCCAGCATTTACATTTGACAAGATTTAAAAACGAGGACGTTTCGAGCATTTTAGGCTGTACCGGACATCCGGTATAACCAAAATTGATCCAACGGTTCAATTTTCTGACAAAAAATAACGGCTAGTAGACCATCTGGTAATTTACTGGACGTCCGATAAAGTGTGTCTTGTACGACAGAGTTTTTGACCGTTTGTATGCTTTAAATACCTCACTATTCCTTCACTTACATTAACCCTTCTTGAGCATTAAGTGAGACTTTTTATTATTCACAACTATCTTATTATCCATCTTTAAGAAGATCAAAAGCATCAAACTCTTGGAAAACTTTTGAGTGATTTAACTTTATGAAAATCTTTAGTTCTTCAAGAAGTTTTTCATCTCAACACTTTAAGTTAAACTCATTACCATCTATTGAAGTGTTTGTCTCTTCTCTTCTCGTTATCAATCTCGATTCTATCATTCAATAAAAAGAGAAGATTTCACTTGTAAATTCATTTTGAATTGTGGGTCGTGTTGAGGTCTCGAAAAAGCTCAACATTGTAAAAGGATCGGTGCTCATTGGTTGTAAGTCATCGGAAGCATTGTAAAGGGTTGGATTGTACTACAAGTCAATCAACATAGTAAAAAAGGCCTTGCTCGTGACAGAGAACTTGGTAACGGGGGACGTAGATTGTTGGGTTGGATCGAACCTCCATAACATATCGTCTGCACTCTCTAACTCTCTACTTAACGTTTTACTTTGTGCAAGCTTATATCATACCATCTGCGTGGTTATTTTCATTTAGTTTATTTCTTTATCATTTGTGTTTTCATTTGTTTAAAATTTCGTAGTAGTTAACGAAAAAGTTTTAAAAACCAATTCACCCCCCTCTTGATTAGCCTATTTTAGGCTTACAAGAATAACTTATCAAACACTACCAAACTTGAACATTTGTTTGTCTTCAAACAAAACTATAACTTGACTTAAACAAAACTTTTAAACAAACACGGTTAGATAATTTGTCTTTGGTTTCAAGATTGAAGTTTATGTATTAAAACTATGACCTGCTTCAAAATCACATTGCTAAAATTAATTTCTACTCATCCAATGCAAAATCGACGTGTGTGTGTGTGTGAAAAATCACGTAAAACATTATAAATTCATAAAGAGATTCAAATTTCGATCCTCAATGATCAAATTTATCTTTTCTTTTCTCGTAAGATTCACACACCCAAACTTATTCTTTCATCTATTTTCCCAATGTGTGATTTCATGTTGAATTTTTATACGAATAATGCTATTTAGCACCAGTGATGTTAGAGCACCAGTTTAGGTGTAAATATGTGATATGTCACAAGAAATGAGTTATAAATTCTTGTATTTAATTGAATATATAATTTGTTGACCTAAATAACATTGCTCTTTTTTATATACTAATCATCACCATCTCTACTTTGATTAGATTCTACTAATAGTAGCTTAATACATCAATAATTGAGGATTCTCCTTATTTTTTAATACTTCGACATTCAAGAATCAACTAAGCTAATAATCCCTATTCAAACATCAAATTCTCAAAAAACAAGTGTTTAGATTTTAATCAAGGAACATCATTTTTTTTTTCCTTTTTTTCATCATATGTGTAGACTTCTTTCCATTAAGCTTTCTAATGATCAATATAGCGAACATTTGGTTGATGAATCCCAAGTCAGATGACTATAGGGCGCCATATTTTAGATACCCTTGCAGGCTTACTCATTCAAGTCATAAAGACTACGAAGATACGTTTCACAATGAGGCATTTTTTTCATACAATGATTAATGCAATGTCCATCATTAAATACTTATTCTCAAAAACCGACCATTAACTTAAGAGTTTCACCTAATTTTCATCTAAATGACCCAAGACAATTCACACAAAATTTAACACACGTGAAATCCACATTCACTTCACTGTCTTTTTATAACAGCTCAATCACTCAAATTATCCTAAAATTGGTTTAATGATAATTAAGTAGTTGTTTGAATTTAGCATCTAAGGTCCACTTTTTTTTCTTCAACCTATTCAAACTTTGAATCAAATTAATCATTCATGATGTAAAACATAAATCTTGTGCATAAAAATATCAAGTTTCCCATGAATAAGCATAAATCAACGTTAACATGCAACTTTTCCATAATTTATAATATATTCATCATAATAGGCAAATTTATCTAACCAACACAAACACAAAGTTGAAAATAAATTTTTCTTTTGAATTTTCGGATTTTTTTTTATACACGAATAAACACATAAAACAGTAAAAGTAAATAAAAAGACAATGTTTTCCCACCCTCAAACTTAAGGCCTGTTTGAGCTCCAGTTTTTGTGTAGAATGCATTTAAGAATAGTAGATTGATAGAAAATATGTGGTTAAAAATGAAGAAAAAGCTTTTAGGTTGTGTGTAATATTATTTTACTGAAAAATATGCAGTTGAAAAAAAGAGAGAGAAAACTGTATTTTAAAAAAATGGGATCAAACAAGGTTTTATAGCCGACATTGCCCTTGATGTCTAAAAATATAATAAACAATATGTAAAAATTAATGACAAAAAAAAAAAAAAAGAACGAAGTAATCCCCTATTACAAATCTACAGGTGATGAATGGACTAGTTAGAAAGTACTGAATCACTTGCTATGTCTTTTCCGTTGTTTAGTGTTCCGATGTCATATTCCTTAAAAAAAAATAATCATAATATGGAACAATTCATAATAAGACCTTAAAATGAAATATGGGGATCTTCATACCATATATTAATTAAAAGCAATAAAAATTACTAATCCTATATTCTAGAAAGTAAAATAGATAAAAGAGAAGAAAATTTGATTATCTCCAAATAAGAGCTTGTTTATAGACATTAGCTCGACTGGGCAATCCACATCATGGAATTCTGAAGAAAGTTTTTGATACCTTGCTTAGTTTGCTTCTTTTGACTTTGATTCACTTTCCGTTGATTCTAAAAATCTTAAACTTGTGTCTTTCAATATGATATGACTTGGATATTCCATCCAATTCAAAATTAATCGCGTAGATTCCTATCTTCTCCTCTGGCTTGATCACAAATTCACTTGTTGGCCAATTGATTAAGTTGAAAGACTTCTTCAATAATTGATCTATCCTCAAGTTGAATGTCCGATTCACAATCTAAATTCACAAGCAATGCCAATTCTTTCCTTTCAACCTTTTCAATTGGATTATATCCCCCGCCTTTTAAATTCATCCCAGAATATGCCATCTCCGACATGCATTTTGTTTTCATTCAGCTTGGCAAATTCATCATAATATTTTGCAATTACCTCCTCGTTCAGCATGGGAGGACACACTCCTACAAGCATGTCTGCAATTACATACTTGCCCATAGGTATGTAACTTTCATTAGATTTCTCAATTATTTGTTTTCGACATCTTAACTATTGTTGCAACCGTAGAAGCTTGAACTTCAAAAGGTCAGTACATGTAGATAAGTAGTACCCTAAATAATGTAACTCATAACAAAATTCACAATGTATATCTTCTATAAGCATATAGTCTTCGTCCCTGTCCGGATTACTTATTGCAAAAATTTTACTCTTTTGCCAGCATTGGAATCATGCATGTACTGTTGAATACATCAATTACAATAGAGATCATGGGGGTAGTGAAAATTAACAACATAAAAATAAATAAATAAATTTTTGAATCCTATATAAATTAATAAATGCAAATTAAATACTTTATTCCCCGACAATGGCACCAAAAACTTGGCCATGCGAAACCCGTAAGCTAATGAGATCGTTGATAAGTAGTATAATTTGTGAGTTTAAATTATCATTCAACAAGATATAAATCCAATTCAAGTTTACCAGTTTTACATGGAATTCGAAATAAGCACACGAGAGTTTTTGATTTGGTTTTATGCTAAATTTCTAGGAAAGTGGTAAAAAGTATTTTGTATCAAATTATGAATGATTTTATTGGATTTTGAATCCATCTATTGCTATATGATATTGCAATAAGTTGTCAAACCTGACGTGTACAGTCCTAACAACTAATATTGTTCGAATGCTCATGCCTCTAAGTCTGAGGACAACATGACAATCATTTTGTGGAAACCAAATGGACATCCTCAGGTTATATCCTCAAGTTGGGAATAACCCCACGATTTTGAGTCTCCTTAGGAAACTAGCTTACCTTATAGAAATTCCTAACCCTCCAGGACTCTCCATGAGATAAGGCTTATCCTATTCTGATAAGGTTGGATCCTACTATATCTCATTTGTCCTATCATGGTGAAACTCTATCACCAAAGCTTAACCCTTATCCAAACATCAAATGCGCAATATTAATCAAATAGTAACTCCTAGATATGGTAAGTGTAACACCCGAAAAATTTAGAATAAAATTTTATTTGTTTTATATAGTATATTTTTAATATTTTAAAAAAAAATGAGGACTAAAATGAAATAGATTTTAAATTCCTATCTTATTTGAGCCAAATAACTATGTATCGATAGAGTGATAAATGTTAATTTTGATAATGATTATCTTTTGTGATTTAGATAGAGTTTGATTTCAATCTTAATTTGATAAAGTTTAAAAATAATCATAATTCTATCTTTTGAAATCAATTCTTATCCAAATTCCTTATATATATCGTTTTAAATTCTAGTTGTATATAAACTCAATTGAGAATTTCAACTATAAATAGTTTGCAATTGTCTAACAATTCACCACCAAAGAATTTTACATGACAGTTTCATATAAAACAGCTATAAATTTCTAGTATATTTTTTCAAAAGCTCGTTTGATCAATCAAGGTAAGATACATTCGTGCAAGCTGTTTGTTTCCTAATACTTTTATATTCAGTAATTTATGCATGAATTACCAGTGGATCTTTGAGTTATTTATTAAGAGATAAGAAATCTTACGGGAATTTAAGATGACCTAAGATGGGTGTGTCGAGTGGTCACCGATATACTCCATAAAGAAAAGTGGTATGAAGTGTTTATCTTATTTTGATATAATTATGTCTGGAAACTGCACGTATCTTACTGAGTATTTTTAAATACTTGCTCTTACAAAATTTTACAGGTTAATTCGAGTCGATTGGAATAGTGGCGGGATGGTGATGCGACTGCCAAGAGGAATCGAAAAGATAAAACATTAAGTTTATTTTTTCTATAAATTATTAGTCAGTTTAATTTATTCAAAGATAGTTATTTAATTTGTGATTATGTTTTCTTTATGGATATTTCAATTATTTTTATTTAAAGAATATTATTTTATCGTTACGCAAAGAAATTGAATTTTTGGTAAAATCCAATGTTTGTGAAATTTTGGGGCGTTACAGTAAGACTCCTAAACACCCAATGACTCCTAAAATTAGATAGGAGTGCTCAACTAGTTTAAACCTACTAGAAGTGTGTTGCCCACTGCTATAAATATAGGATCTCAATTCATTATTCAGGTACACTTTTGCATAATTTTCAATTTATAGCCTCATGCATAAATTCTCTCTCGAACTTAAGCACCGAAGGGGTGACGATGATACACCTCGAAGCCTTTGCTTTAGGTACTAAAAGATTCTGTTCATGCTCATTCTCAACTATCAAGCTCAAAAATCAGTAGGCAGGATTTTTGGTTCATTAGCGTCGTCTGTGGAAAATGCTACCAAAAATCATGGTTAATACATGTTTAGGTCTTCCCCAGTAAGCTTGTCCTCTCCAAACCCACCTCCCACTATCCTCCAATTCTTCAAGAGGAACCATCAGAAATACCAACGCTCCAACCATCAGTTGTTACCATTGGAGCATTTGAAGAGCTCCGTCAACAAGTGGCCATGCTAACTCAATTGCTAAATCAAAATAATTTGCATCCAGCACTAGCATCGACCCATGCACGGCACCCTAGGAGGTTTTATAGCCAATGCTTGAGCTCAGGTTCTTTGCCTTGCCCATGATAATGGTAGAATCGAAACCTCGGGGCATACCTCATATGGCCTCGACCTCGAGTTTGGTTACCATAAACTCAGGCGAATTCGTAAAGATCATACAAGATGGGATTACAGTCGGTCTACTTCAGACTACCCAAGGAATTGCAAAGTTCATCCCTAATATCCCATCCACCTTGAATATACTGTCTTACCCCTATCAGACTGATTAAAATACTCTCGTATAAAGGAATAGGATGGTACCACAGACCTTATCAACCATCTCGATGTATATATTGACATGTAAGGCTTTTTTGCAAACCTTAACTAACGCTACTTGAGATTGGTTATGTACATTGAAGCCCAACTCCATAGCCTCATTCTCAGATTTGGCCAATAAATTCTCTATTTTCTTTGTAAGTAGCAAACGCATCAAGCATATCAGCTCCACCAAGGCCAAAACGAGTCCCTATGTAATTTCATGATGCGATTTAATAAAGAAAGGCTCTAGATACCTAACCTACACATCACAGTAGCTATCTCCGTCTTTCCATATGCAATAAGATGTGAAGCATTCAAGATATCATTGTAAAAAACTCCACCCAAATTAGTGACCGAGCTTTTTACTTGGGGAGAAAAATACATAAACATAGAAGAAACAATGTACCCAAGAAAGACTGGCAACCTATTTTCCTTCTTTCGAATACATAAAATAAGTCACCAAATTCACAAAACTACTGTGCACAATAATTGTAGAGAAAAGAAAATTACTCGCTATCGTGTTTTCAATGATAAGTATGTAAAACTAAAGATTAAAAATTCACATTATACGGTTCATCATTCTCCTAATACAAAGAAAACTAGTCTAACATGTTGTGAAGAAGAAAGCAAAAGAAATATTGAAGAATCAACATCACCTAAATAAAGTTTGAATTGAATTTTCGAGTCTTGGAATCGATCTTCGTGTTGCTTGCCTCCTTCTATGCTCCAAAATCTCTTGAAATGTGTTGTAATGCGTGATAACCACTTCTAGAAGGCTCTAGGTGTTTAAAAGACGTGTCAAGATTTGTTTCCATAAGAGTTGGAATCATATAAGGAAACCAAAATTTTTCCTCCGAAAATATAATATGCTATTGCATAGTACATTTTAATGTTATAGCATAGTTCAACCATTTTCAGCTCCGGAAAGCCCTGTATTGTTATAGCATAGTTCAAGTAGACTTTCATTCTTTGCGTTATTGTCTCCAAACTCCATTTTCTCGTTTTATAATCTCTTTTCTCATTTTTTTCTTCCTCCAACACTTCATGTCTTCATTAAATTGGTCTTCCACTCTTTTACATCTTCATTTCTTCTTTCGGGTCATCTTTCGATTATGTGCACTTTGGTCCTTAAACTTTGATTTTCTTCCATTTTAGTCATTTTTTCATTTTTTTTCCTAAATTCCACCATGTTCATCAATGTTATCCTGTAAAACATAATTTATATACAATTAAGCCATATTTCAATATATTTACCAACAATTGTCCACATTTTGTGCCATAAATAAATGTATAAAACACACTTATCAACTGGTGTGACCACTAAGAGGCCCTAGCATAAGAGACAATACGAGTAAAATCCTCGATAGGACCGTGCTTGAGGTAAGAGAGACATGAGGTGCCATCAACGTCATTTACTCACTTAAACAACTTCAGGTCCAATATTTTGATGGAAATCAAGGACCTCAAGGAACTTAAATGGCCATCAAGAGCAAATATTGTGATTTTCATCGTGATCATGTGCATATTACTAAAAATTTGATGGTATTGAAACAGGAGATTGAGGCACTGATAAAAATGGGATTCCTAAGGGCTTACGTTGGCCAAGACAAACGTCCCAAAAATGATCATAACAAAGGAAAAGCCCAACAATATACCTTAACCTCAAATAAATCTCTTGGAAAACTTGAAGATATTACATTTAGGTCAGATGAATTGGAAGGCATAACATCTCTTCATGATGGTGCCTTAGTCATATCAGTAATCGTGGCTAACTTCGAAGTAAACATAATTTTGGTTGACAATGGGAGTGCAGCCAACGAGTTATCTCATGAATCCTTCTCAAAAATGAGTATTTCGACAGACCAACTTAAAGCAGATAGAACTTCTTTTCAGGGATTTAGGGACGGAGTCATTATCCCAGAGAGTTGTCGAGCTTCCTCTAACCTTAGGAAACAAGTAACATAAATTACAGCATTCTAAATACTTCGTGCAACGATGACTTACAACGCTATCATCGGAAGACCACTATTGAATAAGATTAGATCTATTGTATCAACCTTCCACCTAACCATGAAATTTCCTATAGGTAATGGTATTGAGGTTGTGTACGAAGATCAAACAGTAGCAATACGATGCTATGTTACCAGTGTTCGAGGAATTGGCCTGAACGTCATACAAATTTCAACATCCAAGATCGAGCATCGGTAAAGGCTTGTACTTGTTGAAGAATTGATTGAGGTCGAGCTTTAGCTCACCAAAAAAGTGGTGATTGACTGAGATTTGATGGCCGAACTTATCAGCTGCCTCTTATGTAACATTGAAGTATTTGCATGGAGGGTTGAGGATATGCCAGGGATTGATCCCCCGTTGTACACGGGCCTAATGTTAATATAGAGGCTAGACAATCAAGTAAAGGAAGAGTCAATTTCCTCCCAAACGATGAGAGGTCATAGGCGAAGAAACTAGTAAACTGGCCAAGGTACAGTTTATTTGAGAGGTCCAATACCCTGATTGGCTCGCCAACATTGTTCTCGTTAAAAATGCAAGCGGTAACTAGAGAGTTTGCATTGACTTCACAACCTAAACAAAGTATGGCCCAAGGACAACTATCCCCTACCTCTGATTGATAACCTCGTAGATAGCACTGCGAGCCATAATTCATACAGCTTCTTTGATGTATTCTCTAGCTATCATCAAATACTCATGGTCAAAAAAGATCAGGAAAAGACATATTTCATGGTTGACTCTGCCATAGATCGTTACAAGGTCATGTCATTTGGATTGAAGAATGTAGGGGCAACTTATCAAAGATTCATTAACAAAGTCTTAACTCACTTGATCGGAAGGAACATTGAAGCCTACAAGAGCAAAAAGGTCAGTTATCCTATTTTTGAGCTTGAAGAGGTGTTCACCATAATTAGAAAATTTCGAATGAAGTTGAGCCTTGTAAAGTGTGGATTCGGGGTGACCTGAGGCAAGGTTTTTACCTTCATGATCACGTACAAGGGATTGAGGCTAACCCAGAAAGCTACAAGCATTGGCCGCCGTGGAGTTCCCAAAAAATAAGAAAGATGTATAAAAGTGACAGGCGGGTTGTAGAACTGAATAGGTAAGGCGGATATTAGTGAAAGAGGTTAACAAGATCTCACAACCTATCTACTATGTGAGCAATATGTTACTTGACACAGGGACCAGGTATACATTGGCAGAACATATTACCCTTGCATCGGTTATAACAACATGAAAGCTTCAGTAGTATTTCCAATCTTATCCCATTGTGGTGCTCACGGATCAACCACTCAAGCATATACTTCAAAAACTCGATGCCACGAGAAGATTATTAAAATGGGCAATCGAACTTGGTGTATTTGATATAGAGTTCAAACCCCGACCTTAGCTGATTTCATAGTAGAATTCATCCCAAGACTTCAGGGGCCAGAAGATAACCCAACCAACAGCATCTTGGCCACTTGGGAAATTTTTGTCAATGGAGCATCTAACTTCTCGAGCTCGGGTGCACGGTCGGCCGGATAATCTTACAAAAATTTAAGTTGCTCTCATATTCGAATTCGAAGTTACTAACAATGAGACTGAATATAAGGCTGTCATAATTGTTTTGAGAACTCCCCAACAATCATGAGAAGAATATTAAAATGGGCAATCGAACTTGGTGTATTTGATATAGAGTTCAAACCCCGACCTTATCTGATTTCATTGTAGAACTCACCCTAAGACTTCAGGGGCCATAGGATAACCCAACCAACAATATCTTGGCCACTTGGGAAATTTTTGTTAATGGAGCATATAACTTTTCGGGCTCGAGTACAAGGGTCATAATTACTAGCCCAGATAAGCTTACGAAAATTCAAGTTGCTCTTATATTTGAATTCGAAGTTACTAACAATGAGGTTGAATATAAGGCCATCATAATTTTTTTGAAACTCTCCTACAATCTTAAGCTTGAATATATCAATATTTTCAATGACTTGCAAACTAGTGATTGGTTAGATTGAATGAACGTTTGAAAGAAAAGATGAGAAGATGAGTTTATATTGTTTGAAAGTTCATGATCTTTAGAGGCGATTTAAGAATTGTGAGATTCTAAAAATTACCCGAGCTGATAATTGTAAGACCGATGCATTATCTAAACTCATCTTCATGGGAGTAGATGGATTTTATAAGATAGTCCACATTAAAATGGTGATGGATCCTAGCATAATAGTTGACTTCATAACTAATAGGAATCTTCCAGAAGATCCAATCTAGAGCACCAAAGTATTACATGATCAGAGAAGTCCTCTTTCGCAAAAGTTTCATATTTTCATATCTCAGGTGCTACAGAATCACCCAAAGCCCTAGCAGAAGCTTATGAAGGTGTATGTGGGAATCATCAAGCAGCTCGAGCCTTAGCATTCAAACTTATAAGGTATGGGTACTATTGCCAACCATGAACAAAGAAACTTCAAATTATGTTAGAAGATGTGACAAGTACCAGAGGTTAGGTAATGTTATCCACTCACCCGTCGAAGACCTTACCCAATATACTATTTGACCACTTTTGAACAATGGAGTGTTGATATCCTTGGACTTTTCCCTCTATCTAGAGGAAATTTGAAGTTCATTGTAGTGGAAATAGAATATTTCACCAAGTGGGTAGAGGCTGAATCCCTAACAATTATTTAAGATTCCAAACCCAAGGCGTTCATTTGGACATCCATCATACGGATACCCAAGATGTTAACCGACAATAGAAAACAATTTGATAATGCACAATTCAGAACTTTTGTACAAACCTTGGAATTGACCATTGCTTAATATCAGTTTTACATCCTCAAAGTAATGGCCTTGCTGAGGTAACTAACCGAATTATAATACAAGGCCTCCAAAGGATCGGGGATGCTAGAGGTACATGACCCGATGAGCTACCATCTATACTTTGGACATACAGAACATCCATCTATACTTGTATTGAGGCCACAGTTCCAATTGAAGTTAGCTTGCCCTCTTTCGGGCAAATTGAACGCAAGGCCATGGAACACACAATAGAGCACCTTGACCTCTTTGAAGAGGTACATGAGCAAGCTGCCCTAAGAGTCACATCTTACCAAAATAGAGCAGTAAGATACTTCAATAATAGGGTTAGACCGAGGAGGTTTAGATTTGGAGATTTGGTACTTAGAAGAGCGAAGTAGCCGATCACACCCTGGGCAAACTTGAGAAGGCCCTTTAAAGTCATATGGCAAGTTTGAAGTGGAGCATATAGCCTCGTAGACCTCGGGAAGACCACTTCCAAGACCTTGGAACGTCAATAACTTGAACAATTATTACAAGTAATTTGCCATATCCTACTTAGTAGTTTACTTAGCTATTTTTTTATTGGGCTTGCATGCCCTCATGCATTTTACTTTTCATTTGTTTGTGCATGCGTACCCATGTTTATTTTTAAAGTAGAAGATATGATGATTTTATTTTAATTAGGGAGTAGTCGGGACCTTATCCCAGTAAAATATTTTTTCATTATCAATACTCTCAAAGCCTTACCTCACGCAAGCACCTAACAACCTTATCCTGTGCAAATATCTCAAAGTCTTGCCACTTACAAACACTTTATAGCATTTCCTTGTGCAAGTATCTCAAATTCTTACCTCACGGAAGTACCTTACAGCCTTGCATCGCACAAGAAGCTTACTTTACAGCTTTATCCCAGGCAATAAGTTATTTTACAGCCTTGAGTGGCACAAAAAGCTTGCTTTATAGCCTTGCCCGGTACGAGAAGCTGAAGACAACGCAATAAAAATCATAAAGGTAAAAGGCATTCGCCCAACCTCATAATCACGAGCAAAGCTCAAACATTTGCCCCGAGATTAGTCCTTGGACTTGTAATCATTGCACTAGTGAACTCAAGCTCCTCGGGTTGACAACATTTCTTTTACAACTTCAAACTGCTCATGCTTGTTACTTGTCTTTAAAAAGCATTTAAGAGCCTTGGGCAGATCACATTACATTAACAATTTCGAAGCTCCTTGAGGTTCTTGCTTAAATTTTTTAAAAAAAATTTGGTGTTCGAACCTACATTATATTAAACGGTTCGGGTTTGATAATTTTGTTCTTAAATGATCCTCGTGCTTCTTACTAGGAATGTTAAAAGTTAACAACTTCTTGAGCACTTTACAATGTTGTTATAACTCTTCGGGGTTTAGATTCATCAAAAGATCGGGATTATAACTTTGAATATAGAAAACGTCAAAATAAAGCAACATCAGGCAAATTCCAAAAAAATGTAAAAACTCTGCTCGGGCAAATGTACTTGTACAATCATCCAAAAATATTATATCAAAATAAAGATAGAGGTAGGAAGAATACAAAATGAAAGCTCGGGGGCCTGTCAACCACATCCTCATACTCCTAATCAGTCTCTAATGGATCACAATCTCCTAAAAAACAAAGCCGAAGGTTGTAAGTAACATCAAGAACTGGTTGCAAGTCCTCGGGCCAGACATCAAGAAGCCTTGTTTTAAGGAATGCTATAGCTTGCCTAAAGGATTAAGTGTTGAGTCATGGGCATACTCGCCTATTAACAATCCAAACTTATCGGATGTTTTGAAGTCCTCTATTGCCTTCGCTCGAGCATTTTCAATCTTGAATTCAAGTTCTTTTGTTCTATGCTCGAGCTCGATCATGGCTTTCTCTGCCTCATCTTTGGTGACTCCAACCTCATCTTTAGTTGCCTAATGCCGGTTCGAAGCTCATTAATCATCCTTTCATAGGAGGTACGTTCGGCCTCCAGATAGACGACCATGTTGTCTAAGCTTTGAACTCCCTCAGTAAGCCTGGAAAAACTAAGTACAAACATTAGCAAAGTTTGGATTCAAAGTTATGAAATATATTGTGAATATAGTTTGGTTTACCTTTTGTGTTAGCGTTTTGATGCCTTCACCCTGTCATTGAAGCCGACGCCCTCGTCTCTACACTTCTCGAGTAAAGCTACCACAGGCGTGCACTTATCAGCCTCTTTGATAGTTTTTGATGGGTGTGGCATGAATTCATCCTTAAGGTTCACGACCTAAGTCTCAACCCGGGGAGTAATGTTCACTACCACCGTAACCCCAATGTTCAGGGTAAAATCTTGGGCGCATCAGGTCTCTTTGAGATAGCCTGCACGACAAGGCTCCCCTCTCGAGGTTTTTTCTTGATCTTCTTCTTAGGCGCCATGGCTGGAGGAGCCTTCGACTTTAGCTTACCACACATCGAAGATCAAAAGGATCGAATAACATTTCAAATTTTGTAATGAGAAAACGTTCAAAGTCATTAGCTCGAGGACTGTCAGGTTAGTTAAAACATGAAAAAGAAGAAAGCTCATTCCTACCCTCAATGCCCTTCACATTGGCTAGGTCAAGGACCTCGCCGAAGGTACTAGGTCTTCCAGACTCCACCTATCTTTATCTAATACTTCAAAAGATGCTTGACCCTTATTAAATCATGTGTATCTGAGATAGTCCACCGATGACTGAAGAGATCTTGGGTAACAATAGAAAATATTTGGACTTCCACCCTTTGAGAGAGCTCGGCATCTTAGGGACCTTAAATCTACTTCGAGTAGACAAATAAACAAAATAATTTTAGCCCAGGAAGACCTTTAGCTCGAACTCCAAGACCAACCTGAGAAGGTCTAACCTTAGGGCTATTGCCAAATACCAACAAGCTATAAAAAAATAGATAAGCATTCTCTACCCATTGAGGACAAGTTGCACAGGACACATACCTTGCGCGACCACTAACTCGATGAAGAACGAATGGGGGGCTACATAAGTCTGTCCTTTAATGCATCTTTAAAGACCACTATCTCTCACCCCCAAGCACTGGTTACCCCCAATAACCTCGTGCTCATTTTATCTACAAGGGAGCTCGGGTATGGTAAGGACAAGGTGATTGTCTATGGAGATGTCAAATAGGATGAGGAAATGACCCTCATCGATGGGTATTGAACCCGAACTTGATTAACTACTATTACTAGACATTTTTTTTTTTGAAAAAATAAAAAGTTAAATTATCTAAAGGTCACGAGCTCTTACCTTAAGTCTAAACGAAGGTTCTTCGAGGAATATTTGAGAGTGTAAAGTAACAAATGAAGTGGGATTGGAATATTTATAGGATTCCAGTAAGCCCAAATCCTGTTCCTCAACCCCATGCCACTTGGTATCCATTCGCCAGCGTAATCATTAGCTCCAGAATCGAGGATACGTGTTAATCATCCTATAGGGTACACCATACCTATTATTTAAAGTCGGATCATCCTATTATTTTAAGGTTGATCATGTATGTTCCAAGGTTGATCATGTCTATTTCAAGGCTGATCATATGTAGAACCCCATTTATATAGATAACAATATACTATACCCCCTCCTCGATCGCCTATGATCTTTATAATTGATGACTTGACCTAGAAGTCCAATTTCACACACACATTTTTTTTGATAAAATGAAAGCATCTCCACAAGTACATCATTGTATATACTCTGTCCGCGATCGCCTATGATCTTTATATAGTATACTGAAACCAAAGATCATAAATTTATAGTTCAACATATTTATTTTGAGGTTGTAAAAGTATCTATGTGCCATTTCAAAAATCGTATAGGATCCCCAAAATACAATACCTACAAAATAATCCTACAGGTCATCATCTATGTACATCGGAATAGGAATCTCATAAGAGCTCCACAGCCAACCATGCCCTCTATGAAGTTCAATGCTCACCTGCAATGTAAGAATTACATAAGCTAATGCTCAGTAAGAAAAAATCATGCATGTCATGGGTATGAGTAATAATGGTATCTAACCTATGCTATTTACTTTAGACCTTATGCTAAGGATGTATCATGCTCAAATATTCGTCAAAATCAACTTGAAATAATTTCATTGAAATCATTAATTTAACCTTTGACCCACCTATTATGCACTAGATAGAGCTCTGTACATTATCAATAATCAAATGCCAATATGTCATCGACACCGACAAGTGGACCATCCTCTTGTGACCACTAGAAGCCCAACACCTAACTGTCCATATGATCACCCCAAAAGTATCCCACCCGGTAGCGCCAATAATAATAATATCACAAAGGTACAGTCGAGTAGTCCACCCTCATGTGATCACTAAAGGTCCATCCCCTATCTACCTTTGCAATCAACTAGGAAGTATCACCCGTGGTGCCAAAACATATCACATCAGCATGCCTCACATGCCTGGAGCCCTGGTAGTGATCAACGAAATATTTTATGAAGAAAGCTCAATTTTACAATCATATTGTGCATGGTAGATTTTCAACCATGGACATATGTCATGCATGAAGATGAAAATGATCGTGAATGACATACTTAATCAAAATCGATATCAATTTATTCTGAAAACACATACTTAATGATCATAACCATCATATGATATACAATGAGCTCCTTATCAAAGTTATGTAAAAATTCTAATACTACTATATCGCAAATACTATGTCCTTGCATCGTAGTTGCAAATGGATTTTCACTTACTTTTATGTCCTTGTGTGTACACTAATATGGAGTGTAGATCGATCTATTTTTTCACTTAAAGTTGGAAAACTACCCATATTACCATTTAATATTAAACGCAATCCCCAATTTGATAACCTTAATACACACAATCATGTACTACATCCATTCATGCCACATTGATTTAGATAAGATTATCATTTCAAGTTACCCATCATATTGAAAATTAGTCCCATAAATCTCACTATTTATCGAGTCCAATTACGAATGTCAACGTCATCCAATTGTCTTCAACAACCTAGCATTCCTTAAAATATATTTTCCAGGCCTAAGAGATAATTAATGAACATCTAAAGGTTGAAACTACATTAAACTCACAAATGTACAGAACTTGTTTTCAGGTTTTAGTTGCTGACATGTCCCGTTTCATCCATCTTTTCACACTCTCAATCATATTCATTCCTTCCCAAACTTTTAACACACTTATAACATATATGTGAAGGTAAATATTTTATTAAGTTACCACAAATAGAAGGTTTACAACCTGAAAATCAGTCACTTTTTACCGAACACCAAATAAGCAATTTCTCTATGACCATTTTCAATTTCCATTGTATTGGCATGCCGCCAATCAAATTCTAGGCCATTAGAATTCCTTTATTATCCTTCTAACTTTTATATAAATAAATTCATATATATAGCTACAAGTTATCTACTATGTATTATCCCAAATCAAAGGTTGAATAGGCAGAATCCAGCAACTATGTAATTTATGTCCTCACTTGTTTTATTCGATATATCTCCAACAATTTTTCTCTCTTTTTACCATAATAACATCCTAAACACTAACCCCAACAAAACATCAAGCGATTTCAGGGGCTCAAGAGATTGTAACACCTTCAAAAACATTGAAATTAACCTTCAAAACCGTGAGCTAAACTCACATATTTAGAAGTTCAATTTTCAGCTTCTTTTTATACTTCGCTATGTTTCCTTTGCTTTCTCTTTCACTTGGGGTCACTTGGAGATAACTTGAAAGGTTAAATGCCATAGTAAGAGGTATATATAAAGTCTTAAAAGGGGTTGGGGTCGTGACTCTTGCTTAGGAATTAAGAAAATGTTGTAAACAGCCAAGCATGACTTGAGTTAAGCAGGAGGTGGTTTCTTTCGGCAATATTTGACTTTTCTCTTTCCCTATTTGGATACATATTGGCTAATAAGATATATATCTATCCTATATGAAGTACTAAGTAGGAGACGTGATGGAAGCCTTAAGGTCAAAGGAATTGAAGGTTAAAATACAAGTTAGCAAGCATGAGGTGTCCATTGTAGTGAAAATCTGATTTTTCACCCATCATTGCAGTAGAAAACCAAGTGTATCTAGTATGTATACAACCTAATTTAATTTCCATAGGATCCTAAAATAATTTATAGAGTTAATTCCTTAACCCTTCATTCGATTCCTTACTCGATTGGCTCCCGATTCTCGACGGACTTCAATAATTTGTGCCTCAATATTTATAATGTCACATGAACCTTATTTTATCATATTGTGATCATGTAGTTTCATGCTCATGTCCCAAATATATTAAAGACTTAGTTAGGGGTTTAGGGAAACCACGATTAATCGAAATAAAAGCAAGTAACTTTACCAATAATGCTTCCATCCATTTCAAGGTCACAATTGTTTATCACATCAACATCCAACATTTAGATTAACCTAAATTTCTACCATAGCTCAATGTAAGATTCACCACCTAGGTCGAGAGGTCAAAGACTAACACCATATAGAGATCTTAAATTTCAATGACCCAATGCACCATTATAAGAGAAAATAATTTCAAACTATTGATGCAAATGCAATGGCAATGTAAATAGAAAGTAATACATGAATCATATTGTTCGAGGGTGTAAAGTGAACTTTGAGGTATTACTTTATACCTATTCCAAGGCTGATCATGCATATTCTAAGGTTGATTATTCTTATTTCAAGAGTATGCAACATATCCTAGAAATCCGCGCATCATGTGCAAGTCTTTGGCATGGATGCATGGGGGCCATTAATATTGCCATAAGTTGTTAAACCCGATGTGGACAATCCCGATGACTAATATCATTCAAATTTTCGGGCATCTAAGACTGAGGACAACATGACAACCATTTTGGAGAAATCAAATGGACATCCTTGGGTTAAATCCTCATGCAGGGAATAACCCCACAATTTTGGATCTTCTCGGGGAGCTAGCTTGACTTCTTGCAATTCCTAACCCATTAGGACTCACCATGAGATAAGGCATCCTATTCTGATTAGGTTGGATCCTTCTATATCGCATTTGTCCTGTCATGGTGAAACTCTATCACCAAAGTTTCACCCTTATCTAAACATTAAGTGCGCAATATTAATCAAATAACAACTCCTAGACATGGTAAGACTCCCAAACACCCAATGACTCTTAAAATCAAATAAAGATACTCAACTAGTTTAAACCTATTGGGAGTGTGCTACCCAACTTTATAAATATAGAATCTCAATTCATTATTTATGTACGCCTTTACGCCTTTGCATAATTTTCAATTTATAGCATCACGCATAATTTCTTTTTTTCTAATTTAAGCATTGGAGGGACAATGATGATACAACTTGACACATTTGCTCTAGGTATTGGAAGATTATGTTAGTACTCATTCTCAATCATCAAACTTGGAAATCGACAAGCACGATTTTTGGTAGCATCACAATCTCTTTCAATTCTTAATTTATAATCTATTTTCGTTCATGTGTTCTTGACATTCGATAAAGTTATGATATGTAATTTTCATTTTCAAGACAAATTAAATCTATTATAACCGGAACTCAAATCTATTCCAATTCGAATAATTAGAATGTATTAAATTTTAGATTATCTATATGATTGCACACGTAATAAATATTATTTCTAACATCTATTACACACATGTTAATTTTGCCGCATTTTAAACTTATTGTGAGTCTCTCAACACTAAAACAAGCAACTAATTATTTAATTGTTAGATACACAATTAAATAATGCAACGGATATGCAAAATTAATCAACAAACGCAAGAAATACTAAACTTGTAGTCTTAAAATAAAATAAATAAATAAATAATAGGGTTCATTTTCATCCAATGCAAAAGAATCTAGCTTAACGCGTTTCTAAAGATAAAACAACAAGAATAATAGAAAAGCATCGTCCAAAATTTATAAATATAATAACAAAATGTTAGGGTATAATTCTTGTTCTTGATTATCAACCACAAGATTTGATTCTTAATGTTTTTAATGTTTCTTGATTCAATCCACGCACTAGATTTGTTCTCCTCTCCAACTTATGATGAATTTGTCTTTCGTTCTTGAATGATTTTATGATATGAAAGTGATTTCAAAGGTGAGAGAAAGATCCTTCAATGAATGTCCATTCTCATATTATATAAGGTGAAACTAAGTCAAGAAATACGTTCAAATTGGGTTCAAAAAGAGTTTCAATCAAATAAGGAAAGTTGGCTTCGTGTGCGAATGATTATGTCTCTACATAGTTGTCAGTATTTTGGTCATATCCAATTGAGATAATTCAAAGCGTGTTGCAAAGCTAACTTAAAGGGTAACAATTTTTATAGCAATAGGATTTCTCCAATTCAAATTTTTGCAATCCGACAAAAGGGGTCTTAATTTCTGACTAAACATTTGGAACATACTTTGTGCTGTTGGAAATTGATTTATGAAAATTATATGATTATATTTAACTCCGTTTTTTACTTCTAGTTACATTCAATTGACTCCTAGCAACTTTCAATTATCTTTTTGTGGTCTTAATCAACCATTGACTATTTACAATTTGGTCCCGAACTTTGTATTTCCTCATTTTTGTCCATTTTTCGCTTCTTTCTTCCAATTTATCTCGAACGTTACCCAACACACAAAATTAACATCTAACTATGCTATAATTTAATCAAATAAATAACAAATATTCTATTAAGGTGATTTAAATTGTACTAGAAAGATAACTAAAAGGCTTCAATGCTTCTAGAAATAGAATTTCTCCGATTCAAACATTTTATACCCAAAAAATTGGAACATGCTTTGTGGAGTTGGAAATTGATTTGTCAAAATCATTTAATTAAATTTCATTCATTTTTTTTTTTACTTCAATTGCATTTGATTAACTCCTAGAAATTTCAAATATCGTTTTGTGGTCCGAATCAACTACTCAATATTTATAATTTGATAACAAACTTTGTATTTCTTCCTTTTTTTTCTCCCATTTGTTTCTTCCAGTTCACCTAATTTGCCTCAAAGTTTACCTAACAAACAGAATTAACATCTTATTAAGCTATAATCTATCAAATAAATAACAAATACCTTAATTTAGTGGCCCAAATAAGTGTACAAGAATACACTTATCGCCAATAAAATAACCAATAGTTTTCATGGTGGCAACTCAACCTAGCTGACTGGAGATTCCAGGATCTAGTTTCAATGGGACAACCGAATTGAGAAAAACTTAGTATGTACTGGGGAGAATTATATCTCCTACCCATTCCTATGATGAGACGAAGTTTAATTGATGTGAAACACGTTATGTTATGCTTTTAATGATCTCTATATCTTAATTCGTTCAAGTGGAGTATAACATAATACTCTTTATGGAGATCACCTATGCAGGTGGGAATGGATTGTTTCTACGAGAATTGTCTTAAGATAAATTTTCTAAAAACACTCATGAACCTAGGGTGTCCAAAATAAAAATGGATATAAATGTGAGAACCAATTGTGTGACTTCTATTATCTAGGTTTACAAGAACGACGAACTATTCAAAGCGTCTTGCTGTTGATTGGCCAAGTAATCTAATAGATTTTTACTAGGAAAAGTTCAAATTCTCGGCTACTTGTCCCGATGCAATTTTTCTTCATTTATACTTCGAAATTCGTATCTGTTGTTATTGTTTTGGAAAAATTCGATATATTTCATTCATGTGGGAAATTGTTGGAAATGGTTTTAAGTTAGTCAAATGGGTCAAATTTGAGCTCCAATTTCAGTGGAGCCCATACTCTATTTTTAATGGGACCAAGCATATTCACTTTCTACTCCTTACCTATTGAAAATCATTTAGAATTGAATGAAATATTTGATTTCAAAGATACCCACTTGAAACTTGAAATAAGTGAAGAATTTGATTTAATTGGAAAATTCTAAACTCTTGTCCAATACAGGAAACCTTTGGAAACTTTTGTGTAGTTTATATAGTTAAAGGTTGACAATTGGATTTGGGCCCCAAAGAGTACCAATGGTCTTTGGAAGTGGGGAGACCTATATCCTATTAGGTTCAATCCTAAGCCCACATGCACACGTTGACACGAGCACGTGCCTTGTGTCCGAGTTCGGTCCGATTTAGTTCGTGTCAAGGTGCTGGGGGGGTCATTGTCCTATAAATATCTTTTTGGACAAAATTTATTTAAATTGTTTGGGCCAATTACAATTAGCTCTTGTTTGGTCCCAATTATCTGCTAACAGACATATGGTGTGACCACCTGTGAACAGACTTTATATATACAATGTTTCAGAACAGAGCTATCTACTCGTTTTGGAGGGATGTTTGAATAGTGAGGGATGTTCTGAAAAGGTTTAAAGAGTGTTTGAATGACCATGAATATATTTTTAAAATAGCATGTACTGTTACCAGAAAATTTGCATCATTTTTATTGTAAACATTCTTTTCATTGAATCGCATTTCCTTCTTTTATTCTAATATTGTCCTTCAAAGTATAAAACACTTCATTGAGTTCGTTGAGACTCCTGCAGATTGTTGTCCTACTTCCATAGAAGACAAAATTCGTTCTATCATGAGAGATGATTGCTAAATACTTTTAAATACCATAGAAGGGAGAAAATTGATCTTAGGAAAACATCGTGAAGTTGGTGGACTCAAATTATTATTTTGATCGTCATGTTACTCTATTCAAAATCATTCAGGTAAAACTTTAAGTGTAAGTATTTTCAGATTGTTCGAATGGGGAAATTATAATCCAAAAATAACAACTGTTTAATTTTTCATTTTCTTGGTAGGTAATAGCAGAGGAGTACTGCCTCGTACTTTATTTTGGGGTAAAAAAAAAAGTGAAATATCAATTTTCTTTACTATTTACAGAATTTAAATTCAAGTAAGCTAGTAGAAAATATTATAACAAAGAAATTTGGGGTGCATGTGCACATCAAAGAATTGAAAATAAAAAATATTTTATAGTGCAAAACCTGATAACATTCAGGTTTAAGGTGAGAGAGGATGGGGAAGAAGATGACGTTTTGAGGGAAGGGGAGGAGGCGGGATTGGGGAACAAAAATAAAATTTTAAATATCTGTGAATGTGGGTGTTACAAATAAAAGGTTTAGGTGTAATTTGTAAACAAATAAAAATTTTGAGGTCACACATGTAATTATTCCTTTATAATTTTTGACAATTTTTACTCTTTTTAACGCCTAAATTAATGAAGGGTGGATGCACTTCAGAATTCAAACATGGGGGTTTTCTATATCTCAAAGGTTTCTCTGCACGTCAAAGTTAATACATGGGATTTTTCACCAATTTGAAAAGGTAGAGGTATTGGCAATAAGTCCATATACATAGGGGAATATCGTGGCAATGCTTTAAAATTAAATTAAAGTTTAGTAACTTAATTGAAACAAATAATTTCAGTGAAAGCTTATTGTGCCCCCATTTGACAACCATTAAATGATTTTCGTTCAGAGAAATGAGTTTTCGGATAGTAATTTTTTAGAGAATGTCTAGTTAAAAAGTAAGAATTTTTTTTAGTTTACGTGCACAATATTTTATCATGTGAATGTATAGTTGAAAATAAGTTTGAAAAAAAAAAGAGTTTTGTTTAGGTTGTTGTCAAACAGGTGCTACATTTTATTGTAGGTTAATCATATAGTTAAATGTTTTATTAGTCACTGAACTTATACTTGCGTCACGTTTACTTTAAAATACTTCGTAGTTGTCATTGAACTGTAATATATTGCACTCTATCACTTACTTATCATGTTTCATAAGTGGCTGAACTTTATTAATGCTTTCGAGCCGTCACCAAACATTAACATGTTGTACTTTATCTTTCACTCACCATGTTTCATTAGTTGCTTAACTTTTACCTCCGTTACGTTTTACTCACCAAATTTTAAAATATTTTCGTGTGGTCACTAAACTTTACTCACTAAATTCAACTGTTCAAAAATTGAAAATTTGAAGTATAAAATGCCATACACGAAGACAACGTCCTTTTTTCCTCTCAAAATACCACGTGACAACTTTGAAAATTATATTTTATTAGTCTTGATTAATATTATTAATTCTAAATGGAAATTTCATTGTTTGTCTGAGATATAATTTTGATGTTCTTAATTTTGTTCTACGACCTCTAAATAATTTTCTCGACCTGAAAAAATATTATGATATGATTTATGATTTATGTTAATTTAAAATTAGAAGTCTTCTTTTCCTTTGAACATAACTTTTGAAGACTAAAGAAATTATATCTTCTTGATTATTATCAATATTCTTGTCTTAAATCGAAAGTCTTATTATTTAGTCGATATTTATTTTCTTTTCTTCTGGTTGAATATCATAAAAAATCAACTTAACTCGAAAAGATTATAAAGTTCAGTGATCACTTAGCATTTTAAAGTTTAATGAGTAAAGTATGATTGATATATAAATTCGGTGACTAATTACACATGATGAGTGAGCGATGTAGTTCAATATGTTAAAATCTAATGATCACTCGGAAATATTTTAAAGTTTAGTGACTTATGAAATATAGTGAGTAAGCGATAGATCGCAATATGTTAAAAATCAGTAATCATTCATAGACATTTTAAAATTCAATGATTAAACGTGAGAAAGTACAAGTTGAATGTAATGAAAGGCTTATTGGCACAAAACGTTCATACGTTTGGCCTTTAGTGTGCAAAACGTCCTTACGTTTTAATTTTTTTTTCGCCCTTATTTCCACATTTCATTGTGGAGAACATCATTTTCATCAATTTTTATCCAATTTCTCATTTAAAAAATGTAAAATGATAAATATACACTCCTATTTGAATAAGACAACGAAAAAAGAAAAAAAAAAATTAAGTTTTTTGCAAATTATAACCATTTTTTTTTATGTGTCATCGACAATCTCAAACATTTAAAACTTTATTTTCCTTCCCAAACCAAAAAAAAACCATTCACTTCCTTCACCAATTCTCTCTAGCCTAAGGGCGATTTTTGGTGGATTTGTGGGGAAGAAGAAAGGGAGAGAAAGCCAATTTTATTTTTTTTGAATTTTTTAATAATTTATTTGGAATTCATTTGCACTTCTTAAAAAGGTTTGGGAGTATGGTTGCAATTAATTATTTATTTTTCTTATTAGGGCCTGTTTGATTTTCATTATTATAGAAGGAAAATGAAAAATATAGCCATTATTGGGCTCCACACAAGATATAGAAATTTAAAATTGATGGCTTGATGTGATAGATAATGATCATATTTTTTATTTTTATGGATGAAAATAAAAAATGAGAAACAACGGAGGCTTAAATATGAGGGTATATTTGTAATTTTATATTTTTAATTGAGTAATTGAATAAAAATTGATGAAAATGATGTTTTGAAAAGTGGAATAAGGGTGAAAATGCAAAAAATTGAAATGTAATGACGTTTTATACACTAAAGACCAAAGGTAGAGACATTTTGTGTCAATAAGTCAATAATGAAACATTTAGGGAGTGTTTGATTGATGTTATTGAGAAAAGAATGTATTTTAAATAGTGATATGATAAGAATATGTGGTTAAAAAGTAAGAAAAAATTATTAATTGAAAAATGTGTGGTTGAAAATAAGTTTTGTAAAAACAAGTGTCACTGGCCTAACTGGTCAACCATGGACCATGGCAAAACAAGTACTCCATACCCTACAATTTCTTCTCTGCGACCCCTTACCAGCTATTTCTTCCATTCAACGGCCTCTCGCTGATAAAAAATTCGCAAATTCTCAAATCAAAAAAATGTCGAGACGAACCCTTCCTATCCTCAAACGCTTCCTGTCCTCCCCCACCGCCGCCACTCGATCCGTCACCTACATGCCCCGACCCGGCGATGGAACGCCCAGACCCGTTACTCTAATTCCCGGCGATGGCGTCGGCCCACTCGTCACCGGTGCTGTCGAGCAGGTCATGGAGGCCATGCATGCCCCTGTCTACTTCGAGAAGTACGAGGTCCATGGTGACGCCAAGAGTGTGCCTCCTGAGGTGATCGACTCGATTAAGAAGAATAAAGTCTGTCTTAAAGGAGGGTTGAAGACTCCCGTCGGTGGAGGTGTCAGCTCTTTGAACGTGCTCTTGAGAAAAGAGCTTGATCTCTATGCTTCGCTTGTCCACTGCTTCAATCTGAAGGGGCTCCCAACCCGCCACCAGGATGTAAATATTGTCGTGATTCGGGAGAATACTGAAGGAGAATACTCGGGGCTTGAGCACGAGGTTGTTCCCGGTGTTGTTGAGAGCCTCAAGGTAGTGTCAATTTTGCATTTTTATATGAATTTCATTTTCCAACTGCATCGATTATCAGTTGATGAATTATTTTGTTGCTGGTAAATTAGTGCCACCGATGTGGAACAGTCATAAACCCGTAAACCTGGGGTAAAACCTTTTACCAATATCTGGTTATAGAATCTTGGTATTTACATTTGATGATTAACCCAAATTATATTCAGTTATTTGTTAGGATGTGCATGACGAAAGGTGAAAGGTAATAATAGAAAAATAAAGGGTTATTGGCGCAAAACGTCCCTACCTATAGCGGGTTGTGTGGAAAACGTCCCTACGTTTAATTTTTTGGTACAGAACGTCCCTACCTTTGCATTTTCTTGCGCAAAACGTCCTTTTCACCCATTTTTAACATAAAATGACCATTATACCCTCATATATAAATAAAAAAAGAAAAGAAAAATAAAAAATAAATTACAATCTGCTTATCAACTTTTTAAAAAATACAAATTAGTTCAAAACTTATTAACAATAACAAAAACACTCTCTCCCTCGTCTCCTCCACCTCCCGCCACCACCTCCACCCTCAAAGCCGATAGCAGGCCACTTTCAACACAACCTCTAGCTACCAAAACACCACCCAAAACCGATACCATATCCAGTTAAAATTATCGAACCCTAATTTTTCGAAAAAACCTCTCATGGCAGCAATAAATCGAACTTGGTTTTGATCAAATTGGTGAAGACCCAAAACTGGAATAGGCTGTCCAGGTGATGAAGAGTCTAGTCCAGCTGGTCCCCCTCCATGAGTGCAACGGGCAGAGCTTGAAATCGAGTTCACAACTGCCGGATTCGCGAGCTGAGCGACTGGATCGTTTGCAACCTGAGATTCAGCTTGTTGGAGGACTGAAATGGATGAAATATTACCATGTGTAGGCTCGTCTGGATGAGGGGAAGTAGCCAGCAGGGGTTCTCGATCATGAATGCTACCACCGGCGTCAAATTTCGCTTTGAGCAATTAGTTTGCTGTGGTGTTTTTTGTGGTGGATTGGTGGCACACGAAGGTGCATCTAGTGAAGAGTAGGTGGTCAGGGGTGGATTCCGGCATTGGAGTTGGCCGGATTCCAGATTTCCGGCGTTTTTCAACTTCCAAGGCAGATTTATATTTTTTCCGATTTCTTGAGATTTTGTGGCTGAAATTTCTTGATGATTGTTGGTAAATGATGCTAATGTTAAAGGCTTTCCAATGATACCAAGATCAGGTGGTTTGGTAGGTCGAAATTTTCGGAATTTTGGTCCATTTTTTGCAAATCTAGAGAGAGGGGAGAGCATATAGCCGTTCTTTCATGAAAGAGAGGGTTTGTTTTTGTTATTTTTAATAAGTTTTGAACTAATTTGTATTTTTTAAAAAGTTGATAAGCAGATTGTAATTTATTTTTTATTTTTCTTTTCTTTTCTTATTTATATATGAGGGTATAATGGTCATTTTATGTTAAAAATGGGTGAAAAGGACGTTTTGCGCAAGAAAATGTAAAGGTAGGGACGTTCTGCACTAAAAAATTAAACGTAGGGACGTTTTCCACACAACCCGCCATAGGTAGGGACGTTTTGCGCCAATAACCCAAAAATAAATATGATATTTCCGAACAAAGTTCAACTGGAATTCTCTTTGGCTCTTTGAATATAAAGTGAAAATGAATTTTGTGAGATGTAACAGGCTAGAACAAGTAGTGAACCATGTTATGCTTAACAATGTGTGAAGGGATGAATTTGTCTCCTTAGCATTCAAATGTTGATTTTAAGTTTCAGATCGATTATTTTTTAAAATGATTGAAGCTGTGGGTGTGCTTATCATACTCTGCAATGTCCTTGATTAATGATTTCTTTACCTGTGAATTCATTTCAAGGCTTAAATGTGTGTTGAATACAGAACAATCTGTATGCCACTTCCTGGTTTTTCATTTTAGGTTGCAAACTTGCAATCAGCAAAGTGCAATTGGAGCCTCATAATTTGAATTCATATAAAATCAATTCAAATTTGAATGATTCTTTTCTAAGTATGATCTCCATGACTCAATTCCAATGTTGTTAAATAATCACTCTTACTTGAACTGTGCTATTTTGTAGGATAACTGTTTTATTTTCAGATACCATGTTCTGATAAGCAAATTTGTGATGAATTTATTTCCTTTTTCTTTAAACTACTCATGACCCAACCTTTTTTTGGTTCCATTCCAAGAATTCAAACAGGGTTTTGCCTCATAACATGAATTCATATAAAATCAACTCAAATTTGAATGATTCTGTTCCAAGTACGATCTCCATCTCTCAATTCCAATGTTATTATATAGTAACTCTTACTTGAACTGTGCTATTTAGTTGGGTAACTGTTTTTTTTTTTTTTCAGATACTGTGTTCTGATAAAAAACTTCGTGATGAATCTATTTCCTTGTTCTTTATACTACTTACTAGCTCATTTGTCTTCCTGTCTGAATTTAACCATTTTCAAGTGCAGCCATGGGTTTCTATTGATTTATGGATGATACATCACATAATTGGAAGGGTAGTATTTAAACCTGGTGGCTGTTTACGAAGTTGGGAGTTGAGACCGCGTTATGCTACTTATATAAATGATACTTGATTTTCTTGTGGATTTTTCACATTACAGATTGAGGTTTTTTTTTTTTACTTCCAATCTATCTCATTGTTTATGTAGACTTGCTTGCATATTTGTTTCTCATATAGCCACATTGCCAGGTGATTACAAAGTTCTGTTCAGAACGTATTGCAAAATATGCCTTTGAGTATGCCTATCTCAATAACCGAAAGAAAGTGACTGCTGTGCATAAAGCGAACATAATGAAACTTGCAGATGGTCTTTTTTTAGAATCCTGCCGTGAAGTTGCTAGCAAGTACCCAAGTATCCAGTACAATGAGATGATTGTGGATAACTGTTCTATGCAACTTGTTTCAAAGCCAGAGCAATTTGATGTCATGGTATGGACTATGGCAATCTACTCGTTTCGGTTCAATTATTCACTAGCCTGTTATTCCCACTTGATGTTGCTTTTTTATTAATTGGTGGTTGTCGTATTGAACTTGTGTTCCCTCAGTTTGTATCAGGTTTTTATTGTTCAAAATATTGAAAAATACCATTTTCGCAATTAAACAGGACTTAATGATGATGTATTTTGATTTACCTATCGTACCCATTCTTAATTTTAGGACTGAAACTGAGGAAATACTAATTGAAGATGTAGTTAAGTGAAGCAATATGTTGATCCCTTGTTGAAAGTATGCTGACGTGGTGATAAGATGCTGGCATAGGTGCACATGAGTATTAATTCATTGCTCTGTGATTGATCTTTAGAATTTAATGCTTGAAGAACATTGGCGAGCTTATTTTCTAAGCTCTGTTATCAAAATGTGGACAAAGATTTGGACTTAGTTGTCTGCGCAATCTCCAACTTTGGAGAGCTCATAACCTAACCTATTTGTTGGCTTATGGTCTATAGAATTGTTGATTGACGTTCATCTTTCTTTTGGGCATCAATGGTAGGGTCTAAGTGAAAAAGTGATCGCCGATGGTGCATGACTGCCTATGAAGAAAGAAACTAGAGACCACTGATGGATTGAACGTTTGAAGCAAACCCAGATGCCAGTGTTTGGTTTAAAGTATCTTACATATCTACATTTCAATAATGAATTTATAGAAGTACAGGGTTGAGCTGAGCACATGGTTATGATGTCAACACCATTGGATGTGTTTGAACTCATGTATAGACAATGAGTCAAGGCGAGTTTAAAAGATGGTTGACGTTTTAATTTTTAACTCTTATGTAATCTTTTAGTTTTGAAGTTTACAGAGAGCTATTTTGAGAAAGAAGAAATGAGGCCTCATGGATACAGACATAGTGGGACTAATCATAGTGTGAATAAGGGATTTTTAGTTCTAATTACAACTTATAACCATTAACAGTGATATAGCAAAATTAAGCAAATGAGTATGTGTTATTTGGAATTCCTCCTTTGAGTAGTCGAGATGGACATTAATTTTTTAGGTTTTTTGGCATGAGATTCTTTTAGGTCTTTCAGTTTGTAAATTTGTGTTTTCTTTATTTGATCTTATCTTCTGCCATTATTTTATTACAATACAGTACATATCCAGGCTTAACAAGTGCTGTGGTTTTATTAGTCTTTTCCATGACGAACTTTTGGTGTCCTACTCCTTCAATTTCTGACCTCTGAGTGAGATCATATTTTATAGGTAACTCCTAATCTTTATGGGAATCTGGTCTCAAATACAGCTGCTGGTATTGCCGGAGGCACTGGTGTCATGCCTGGAGGTATGTATTTATAATCAGCAACTTAAAAAAAAAAAAAACTTTTTCTTTCAAAATCAGAAGGGTGTATAGCCTTATTGTTTTCCTTCAAATTTTGTACGAAGATGTGATGGAACTTATTCATATATTCTCTCGAGTAATCGATACAACATTGATGATTTCCAGGCAATGTGGGGGCTGATCATGCCATTTTTGAGCAAGGTGCTTCAGCCGGAAATGTAGGAAATGAGAATTTACTGGAGCAAAAGAAGGCAAATCCGGTGGCTTTGCTTCTTTCATCAGCTATGATGCTGAGACACTTACAATTTCCTTCATTTGCTGATCGACTAGAGACTGCAGTGAAGCGTGTAATATCAGAAGGTAAATATCGGACAAAAGATCTTGGTGGAGACAGCACCACCCAAGAAGTTGTGGATGCTGTCATCTCAAATATGGACTGAGTTCTGGAAAGTAAATCCTGATTTCTGGACTACCGTATGAAACTCTCCCTCGTGCTAGCAAAATTTTCACATTACTATTGTAAAGATTTTGATTCTTTTAAATAATTGATTTTTGTGCTACACATCAATCGAAATAAATAATGATTGCGACTCTTTTGACATGTAGACACTAAATTAAGAATACGAAGCTAACTGAGGTTTGCCTGATAGATGTTAATGTCATTGGATGTTCAAAATTATGGAATTTAGTCTGTATATCATTTTTCATTGTGTGAAATTCAGCTTGTGCATTTTTGCAGCTCTTGTGCCAGTTCATGTTCTTACAGATTTTATACACATGATTTTTGTGTCTGAATTTACTATTTCCCGTTTAGAGTGAGACTTTAGTTGAAAGCATATTATGACTAGCTAGTAGAATAACATGTAGAAAAGGGAAAACTCGCAGGTGCAGTTCTTATGGGGAAGAGAGTGACACCTCATACCTCGAAATTAGTCATTATATTAGAATTTAGGACATTATCACGTGGACGAGATAATTTAGGGACCTCATTGACTATTGGCTAATATTTTAGGGATTAAAGGGGCAAATATTTGAATCCCAATGTGATAGAATCTCTTAGATTTTGTGATAAAGTTAAATAAATAAATTTTGTTGGATATTATGATTATTTCTTTAGTATTCAACATTATCACAAATTTTGTTGGATATTATGATTATTTTTAAGTATTAAACATTATTACAAATTCTATTGGATGTTAAAATTATTTTTAAGTATTCAACATTATTACATATTCTGTTGGATATTAAGATTATCTTTAAATATTCAACGTTTATCACAAATTCTGTTATATATTATTATCTTTAAGTATTTAAATTTATTTGAATAAATTATGGGATTTATCCCATGCATGATCAAAATACCATAAATTGGTGCATGATTTTCAAGAAATTTATACTTCACTTCTTTCTTTCTATCACAACTCGTCTTTCACACATGCACATATTTCATATTACAAAAATCTTTAGCACGCACGTTGTTCAATAAATTTTGGAGTGAAAATCAAACAAGTCAATTTTTGCGATTACCTTTATTTTTTCCCACACAACAAGTATATACTTGTTAAGTCAATATGCAATTTCTACGATTTCAAAAGTTACATGATTAGAAATTTGTAAGTTAAGTACATGCTTATTGAGATTTTCTAGTCCTCAAGTTTTTCCTCATTAGGTAACTAGGCATTGGAAAGATTGGAGATTGGACTTGGCCGTGGTGGTAGAAATAAATTTGAAGTTTCTTTAAGTTTTTTTTTTTTTTTAAATTGAAAATTTTAAATATCATGAACAAGTTGGTTTTTTTTTATAAGTTGGCTTTCTTAATATGAAATGAATTTTAAATAAGTTTTTTTGAGTATCATCTTTTTTATGGCTCTCGGGTTTTAGGATTCGGGTGTCACAAAGTGGTATCAGACGTTTCTGTAGATTGCAAAAAAAAAAAAAAATGTTCATGTCGGTGAACAGTGATGGTACAGTTACAGTCATCGTTTACAATTTTTTTTTTATGTATAAAATAAAATTTTAAGTTATTATTTTAGTTACTGTATTAGAATAACTAATAACAAGATAAAGATTCATTGGTGATAAATTTATTTAAAAGTCAACCACGGGCAACGACAATCGTCCAAACTTCAGTTATCAGGTAGAAAAATGTGTAACTTATTTAATTATTTACATTAAATGTGTCTAGCTAATTGTTCGGAATTTATGTGAAAATAGGAAGAAATAAGTATACATAATTTGACATGGTAACCAACTTATTATGTGAAATAGAAATTATGAATTTTCATGATCATAGCAACGTAGCAAAAAAATTATCTTTAATTACTTCAATCCATGTTCATTGTTCAAGTTTTATTGGTTTGGGTGTTCGTAAAATTTTAGGGCTTTTCAAAACGACTTAAATTTTCTAAGGCGAGTTTGGGATTTAAGCGATTCACTTGTGATCCCCCTCCTTACTTGGAAGCCACTCAATTGAGCGTTATTCAAATCAATAGAACAAAAATAATATTACAACCCCATCTTCATAAACCTTATTTTCAGAAACTTTTAAGAATATTCTATTTTAGAAATCATATTTCAAGAAATTCCTCCTTTACGAAAATTCTATTATTAGAAAACCCGATTTTGAAAATTTTCCATTTTTAGAAACTTCCATTTTAGGAAAATTTCAAAACTTCTAAATTGGGTAAGTTTATTCCCTTTGAAATCCTAAATATGAATAGTGATACTAATTAAGTCTTTTATGCATTTCGTAGATGGCTAGAGGTCTAAACGAGAAGGGATTGGGAAATAGAATCGATCAAGGTTCTTGCACCTTCTTAGGTTTTATACACGAAACCCAAGCCACAACCTCTTAAAGCATTTGGATGCTATAGAGGCTATTTACCGAGGGGTTCGATTCGATGGACACGAGTTTAGCAGAGATGATGCATTTTTTCCTCTCTTTAGAACCCTTATAGGATATTAGAGAAATTTCGTGGAACAATTTGATGAAATGTATGACCACCAAATATTTGTCGTACACCTTATTAAGGGCCTTCAAAAAAGATATTGCGAGGATTATAGAGTTATTGAGAAGACGAGGGATACAAACCAGATCGCTGTCGACGCTACCCTTGTACCGTGCTTGATGGGAACGGTCATAACGAAATACCGGAGGTAGACAGTGAGGGCAACATAATAGAGCATGTGCCCGGAGACCCTTGGGAGGAAGAAGACCCTTCGGAATATCCAAAACCAGGCCCTGATGAGAGCACTGAGAAAAACTACTAGGTTATAGTCTTATGTTTAGATTATTGCTCTAGCATATGATTTTCTATGTTTGCATGGGCACTTGGTATACCTTGTGGTCCTTTTACCCAATAGATTTTCCTTTTACTTAGATGTTGGATATGTCCTACGTACCTTTATGAACTTATGAAGATTCTATGAATAAAATACACTATTTTCTCCTTTCAGTCTTTATTTATTGCAATATTATTTGTTAAGGTTATGGCACCCTGATGTAGGAGAGCAAACATTGGCGAACAATCCCAACTGCCCTAGTAATAATGGCACTGAACCACAGTTTGCTCAACAATTTCTCGATGTGATGGGCACGTTTTTCCAAGCGACGATGCCGCCGCAACTAGAGCTGTAAATGGATTGATTTTGCCCGTATATGATCCAATCCGATAAGAATAATTATTCGATCTAATCCAATAATTTAATGGATATTTGATTTTTAAATTCATATTCGATTTGCCATATTATCAGATATCCAATCTGAAATTAAAGAAATTAGAAAAATAAAATTAATATTGAAATTAACTTTTTTTTTTTTCCATTTTTTCCAATTCATGTTTTAATAATTATAATTTTTTCAACTTTTTAAATTTTTAGTCAATTGGATTGAAATGAACCAAAAATTGCTTACCCATTTATTGACTCGCTTATTTATAGAGGATGCATTCAAGTATTTTGTTATAAAATTTCAATGTAGGATAAAAATTCATTTGATTTGGCTGTAGTACATTGTACATTTGGTTTGGTTATAGTGTATCGTACAATTTGTTTGACTATAGTTCATTATATTATTATATAAATAGTTATTTATAATTTATTAAATTTATCATTTTTCCTATCTTTTATTGATTAATAAAATTTTAAAATTCTCCAATTATTTCAATTAGCGCTATTATACTATATCTTGTTTATCAAATATATTTATTTTCTTAAACTCTTAAAACTGCATTTCGTACTATAATTTGGATGTATTATTAAATAATTTTTAGATTGATTAAAAATTTAAAATAATATTAAAATAAGAAAATACATTTTTATTTATTTACGCTAGGCTTCGTCTAGACTCTCCTAGCCTAAAAGTTCCACACCTCGCAACACATTACAATTTTTAGAACACTGTGTACGCATGGATTGACTTTTTTATTTTTTTTATGTTTTGAATTTGATGAATTTTTTATTCTAAATTTATTTATTTATTTTAGTGACAAATAACATGCCATAAAAATATTTTGCCGACTCAACTATTTATAAAAAATCGGATCGCATTGTTATCGGATCGGATTATCCTATATCCATATTTGATCCATTTAGTTAACGGATTATCAGATTCAATCTTGATAGGGTTATTGGACTGAAACTCCAAATTTATCTCCCATTAATTTCATCGAATTCGGATCAAAATTCAATCCGTTAACAGCCCTAGCCGCAACAAACACCACCACAACAACCGAAACCACCATCACCAACACAACCACCTCAACCACAAGCACCAGTGGTGACGAGGACACCAGGAATAATACTGTTGTTGTGGTAGAACTTTTCGGGAAACAACAACCCCAACCTTCGAGGATGGTAAAGATCCATTGGAAGCAGGTGATTGGCTGGTCGGAATAGAAAGAATTTTTGACCTCATTGATTGCCCAAACACTAGGAAGATTATTTCTACAACATTTATGCTTAAGAAAGGCGATATGCATTGGTGGGACTCAACCTCAAGGTTGAGAACCCGCGGACACATCTGACATGGAACGAATTCAATGAACAATTCTGAGAAAGGGCTACCCTACGAGTATCCACAATTAGAAGGAGAAAGAGTTTCTCAATTTAGTTCAAGGCTTGATGTCTTTAACTAAGTACGAGCGAAAATTTGAGGAATTATCCCATTATGCCTCTAACTAGGTAAACACTAAGGAGAAAAATGAGAGACGTTTTGAAAAGGGGTTAAAAGATGATCTAAAGCAGGCATTAGAAGTACTTCAGCTAGGAACCTACCATGAAGTGTTAGCAAGGACACAGTCAGCAGAATTCAAGCGTTGCACTAGTAGGGGAACAAGTTGAATGTACAGCCAAAAAATGCAAATGAGAAGATTACAATGAAAAAGAGAAGTAGAACTACGTAAGGAATTATAATGGTGACCCAAATACAAACAATTATCAGCCATATCCAATTTGCGGCAAGTGCTAAAAACATCATGCTGGAGTGTGTCTCATGAGTACCCGTGTATGCTTCAACTGTGGTGAAACAGGCCATATGGCAAAAATGTGCCCCAGTGGACAAAATCATAAGCAACAATAGCAACAACAGAAGCCTGTGAATTTCCTTAGAGACCAAGCTAGGGTATATGCAGTCACAGAGCAGGTACGCAAAGTCTTAGCGGGTAACATCCTTATATCTCGAACCCACGCTTATGCTTTGATTGATTTTGACTCCACGCATTCTTTTATATCTCCTAAGTCTGTGAGTAAACTCAATACACTTAATGAACATGTAAGTACTTCCTTAGAAGTTGTTATACCCTCAGGAGAAGTGTTAGGTGCAAATCATATAGTGAGGACAGCTAAGGAAGAGATTGATGGTAAATCCTTATAGACGAACTTATATGTCTTGAACATGAAAGAGTTCTACGTGTTTTTAGGAATGGACTAACTCTTTTATGTTTTGAACAAGAAGTTGTTGTTAAGCAGCCTGGAGATATGGAACTTCATCTTTCAGTAACCAAGACAAAATCCCCACCCCGTATTATTTTGGTATTGAAGGTTAGAAAACTCTTGAAGTTAGAAAGTTGTAGAGCATTCTTGATGTCAATAGTAGCTAAGGAAGATGAAGAGTAAAAAGTAAGTGATGTTAAGGTAGTATATGAGTTTCTTGATGTCTTTCCTAATGATTTGAATAAAATGCCGCCGTAGTGGAACGTGGAAAATTTCCGACCCAAACCCAACCAAATCCAAAAGGGCAACACATGGCACAAACATCAGGATCAAATGAAAACAATCTTAGAGAAGCAAATGTCATAACCACTAGATCAGGAAAAAAGTTATAGAACTAATCCCCAAACCTAGGGAAACTGAAAGAGTCTAGTGAGCCTGAAGAGAGTAGCCCTAGTGAGGAAGTAATGATAAATCCAGTAAGAGTACCTTTCCTGCAAGCTCTTAAGTCTACCTTAAAATATGCTGGTTAGCATAGTGAGATTTTAGAACATCTGAAATAGGTAAAAATCAATTTGCCTCTCTTGCATGTAATTTCACAGGCTCCTACTTATGCTAAATTCCTTAAGGACTTGTGCATGTCAAAAGGAAGCACAATGTCAAGAAAACTACTTTCTTGACTGAGCAAGCGAGCATTGTGATTAAGCAAAGGATCCAGCCAAAGTATAAGGATGCTGGTTATCCTACTGTGTCTTGTGTCATCGAGAATCATGAGTTTGGACAAGTCATTCTTAATTTAGGGGTTAGTGTCAATCTCATGCCTTATGCTATTTACTTGTTGTTAGGTTTGGGTGAGATGAAGCCTACTTCTGTAGCTCTGCAATTAGTTGATAGGTCCACTATTAGACATAGGGGAGTAGTTGAGGATGTCTTGGTTCAAATTGATAAATTTTACTACCCCGTTGATTTCTTGGTTTTGGATGTAAAAGTTTATGTGAATGTTGATTCTAAAATTCCTATTATTCTTGGTAGAACCTTACTTGCTACTGCTAATGCTCTGATTAATTGTAGGAATGGTCTTATGAAACTATCATTTGGGATGTGACTCTAGAACTCAACATTTTCCATATCACTAAGCAATTAGAGGAGGATGACGAGTGTCATCAAACCCACATGATTGATGTACTCACTCAGGAGGTAGCTGATAATATATTTATTGGACCAATACAGGAAATTCTAGAACCAGATGGATTGGACGTCGTCGGCAATAAACATTTTGAGATGGAGGGTCAAGAGTCAGATAATAGTTCTTATTTTACATTACCAGTTTCTAATGAAAGGGCTTTACATTTTGTCTTTCAGGCCCTCCTGATTTTAAGCTTTCATCTAGTCATCTCAAACATGTATTTGATGGAGGCGGAGGAACATTACCAGTGATCATGTCCAAAGAGCTTAGTGCACTGTAAAGAGAATTGAAATCACGCTTGTTGGATGCGGGCTGAAGGAGAAAACTTTGGGTCGAGCCAACGACAATAAATAAAGGCGTTGCTTGGGAGGCAACCTAAGAGGAGTTCGTTCCTTTCTTTTGCTATTTACTTTTACATTTATTTACTAGTTAATTTCTGTCATTTTTCTTGCATTACCAGTCCATTGAGTACTTTCAGACTTCTTATTCCTCAAGTTTCTGTTGATTCACTACCATGCTCAGGTGACATTTTTCCCTTCTTTTCTTTGGTATTCATATTTATGCATTGAGGGCAATACAATATTTAGTTGGGGAGAGAGTTACTTTGAATGATATTATGATTATCATGGATTTTTGTTGATTTGTCATGATAGGTTAAATTTTTTTCCTTAAGTCTCTAATTTGCTGCATGATTGTGCTTTTGAAGGACAAAATGTACAATTATAAGTTAATTCTGTTATGAAAATCTAGATGTCAAGACAGTTACTGAGTTATTTTTGCGCACACAAGTCTTGTGGTAAGATGGTAGTTTAACACATGTAACTAGATGAGTCTTTTGCTGAATTTTTTTTTTTTTTTTTGTGAGATACTTGGTGAAGATTGAGGCCACAATATACTAAAATATGGCAATAAGCATTCATTGATCTTGTGAATTGAAAACTCCTTTGTGAATAACACTACATGGTTTGTGGTAAGATGGTGGATTACTTGGAAAATGATAAAGGTCATTTTAGGACTGACACTTGAACCTTCAACCTCTCTTTTCAATACCCCTAGTAGCCACTTTGAGCCATACAAATATATATTATTTTCTTCATGTACCTATGTTATCAATACTTCTCCACATTAGAGTACGACTTTTGCACATATTTGTCCATCTTTCTACTTTCATGCGTGTAGTGGGTATTGGATATTTATTTGTGAAGAATTGAAGCAAGAAAATCGACAAAAGTTGATATGTGCTCAAGTAAAGCGACCCAAAAAATAAAAGATAAAAAAATCAAAAAAAGAAAGAAAAAACACAAACATATATGTATTTGATTTTGGGGTTGAAATATTGAGGAATGTGTTGATTGAAAGATGTGATGTATTGAGATATTTGATAAGATACCTGACTATGTGCTTAAAAGTATTTTAATTTTTATATTCGTTCTTCTCATACGATCCAACCTAAATTCATTACGACCCTTTGTATTGATCGTTTTAATCCCAAGTAGGCTGTGGTAAGAAGTTGATAAATTCTCATTTGGTAGTATGCATATCCCGGAATCAATATGTAGCGCCCCGAGTTCCGTTAACCCGGATTGCCACGTCATCGTCTTCTGTAACTAATTTAACTAATAAGTTTTGCGGAAAATAACTAAATTTCAAACTTCGCATTTATAACGGTAAAAATCTCGTCGACAACAAAACTCATTTTAATAACTTAAGAAAATTGATTAAATTTCAAATCTCGAGTTTTTGAAATACTGAAATAACAAAGTACTTTAATAGCGTTCAAATACGAAATTTTTAAATATAAATAACTGAATTATTAAATTGTTGCCACACTGCCCATCAATCACGATAGCCTCCGAAGTCTGCAAATATTGTTAAAATAACGGGGTGAGTATTTCAAAAAAATACTCAGTAGACTCATCGCCGATAATTAATTTACAGAATAATTGAAACACATACTTATGCAATATACAACGTGATATCATCATCATCTTTGGTTCATTTTCTTGAAAATCATAGGCTCTTTAAAAATATAGGCTGAGGGTAGTCTTTCTTTCTCGTGCATTCAAAACACATAAGTTATGCATAACATTCTCATCTTATCTCATAAGAGATTCTCTTCTTTCTCATGCAATTAAGCATATAAGTTATGGCAAGCATAACAATATCATATATCTCATATGACATATTCTCTTCTCATGCAATTAAGTATATAATTCACGTAAATTCACATAAGACATGCAATTATAATTTAAACTAATTAATGGTGGCGAGTCTACCTCAAATATTTCGAGTTGCGTGAAAAGTGGAGTGGGAAAATAACTTCAAGCTCCTAATTGTTCGTACGTATCGTCTAGCCAAAATAGAAAATAAGTTTGAATTAGTATTTCGAATATTTAAGGCTTAAAAGTGATAAAATAAAGTTTAGGGACTAAATTGGAAGTTATTGAAATTGAATTTGACAAATCTAAGGGTTGAAAATACTATTTTCAAAGTGTTGGGGCTAAATGTGAAAAATAAGAATTCTAGGGACTTAATTGAAAACTATTGAAACTGAAAATAAATGTTTAAGGGCTGAAATTGAACTTCTATAAGTTATGGACTAAACTGTAAAGCTGTTAAAACTGAAAATAGAATTTTAGGGCTGAAATAGTAACTTTTAAGAGTTAGGGACTAAACTGTAAATATATTAAAACTGAAATTAAAACTAAATGGCTGAAATTAAACATTTTCAGAATTTAAGGACTTAATTGAAAATCTTTTAAAACTGAAAATAAAACTTAAATGCTGAATTAGCAACTTTTAAACTTATGGACTAAATTGGAATTCATTAAAACCTAAAAAAAAAGAATTAAGGACTGAAATTAAAACAATTAAAAACTTGGGGCTTAAAAGATAATTTTTAAAAATCAAATTAAAATAAATAAACAAATTAAAATAAAACATCTCATTCTCTTTCTCCCTCATTTCGACAGGGAGAAGAGGGCACAAAGGGAAGGGGCTCTGCCCCTTCCTCCGACTGAAAGTGTCGGCGCCACCGTCGCGTGGTGGCACCGGCGAGAGTGTGGAGGGGCTGTGGCTCACGAATCGAAGGCTAATCCGAGGATTTAGAGGTTCGATTTTTGGGTTTCTCCGGAGGAAAATCGAGGTAAGTTATGGGTTTTCATGTTTCTTGTTTCTTGAAGCTGTTTGAGGTGGATTTTTGGGTGAATGAGTGGTTGCTTGGTGTTGATTTTGTGTTGTAGGTAGTCGGAGGTCTCGGTTTTGAAGTTGTTGGTGGCGGGTTGGTGCTTGGTTTTTGGTCAGTGGAGTTAGGGTCTCGGTTTTGGAAATAAGTGTTGAGGTTGGTGGAGTTGTGGTTGAGCTAAGGAGATGGTGGTTCAATTTGTGATTGGAAGGGGGCTGCAGCTCGTGGTTTGCTGTCGGGTTGCTTCGGCTTGTGTGGTGTGCTTGCAGCTGGGATTGGGTGAAATGCTTGTGTGGTGATGGTGGAATGGGTGGAGTCTGCTGGTGAAGGTGGTTCTGCAGTTTGGGTTCTGTTGGAGCTTTCGAAATGGTGGTATCTGCTGGTGAAGATGGGGGTGTTGCAGTGGTGGTTCGATGGTTTGCAGGCTGCTGGGTGAGGAGATGGTTTTGCAGTGTGGTGTTGTTGGTTTCGGTTTTTGAGTGGAACCGGTGGTGGTGCAGCTTGCTGGGTGTTGGTTTGAGCAGTGACTGGTTTGGAGATTGGAGATGGTGGTGTTGGCGTTTTTCGGTGCTGAGGTTGATGGAGTTGGCTGTGGTGGTGCGATTTCTGCTGGAGTGGATTGAGATTGGCTGTTGATTGCTAGAAATTGATTTTCTAGCATCACACATGAATCTCAAATTTGTTGATGTTAGGGATTGAATTTTCTATCATAAATTGTGAACTTCCAAATTGAGGAAGAGGAGAGGAATTCTTACCAAAATGAATTTGGCTACGTGATGTGTGAAATGGGGGAAAAGAGTGTATATGAATAGTGAGAATTAGGACACAAATCCCTAGGTGGGTAATTGGGCCAAGAATTGTTGGGCCTAGCATTTGGGTTGTAGGGTTTTCCAATTGGGTTTAGGTGATTTGGATTAAAATGATTTCCTTGTTGGACTTGTATAATTGGACTTAAATATTGGACTTATATATTTTGGGCTTTAAATATTGGACTTGAATTATTAAAATTGGATCCAAATAAAATAAATCCGAATTGAAATTAAAATGATTGCTCGATATTGGATTTGATTCGAAATAATTTAAATTCATTTATAACGGCTAGACGAACGCGCTATTTCTTTAAAATTAGGGTTAAGGTTTAGCGACACGTTTTTCGAGAAATAATTTTATATCATTTAAAAGTTCTCGATCGCTACACAATATTTGTTTGTTGCTTGTGTACAATTGTTTACGCCTCCAAATTTGAGCGTTCATCTTTCTCAGTTCCATAGAGAGAAACTCCACACTAAACACTTTGATACTCGTAAGTTATGGAGCTGATCCTTCGGCTTGAGATATACTTGATGTTGCATGTGTTAGGGTTAGCGGTAAGATGGCTATGGCTTGACACATACTCACACATTTGGCATGAGTCTTTGACGTCTTGATAATCGTGAAATTGTTAATTTCGTTCAGCTTGAGATATACTTGATGTTGCATGTGTTAGGGTTAGCGGTAAGATGACTATGACTTGACACACACTCACAGATTTGGCATGAGTCTTTGACGTCTTGATAATCGTGACATTGTTAATTTCGTGTGGTCTTGAGTTTAAAGAGGGCATGGCATGTGGTTAAATTAGAACTTAACAATTTCACTTGTAATATAAACCTATCATTCATTCATCTTACTCTACATTAAATTGCTAGGGACTAGCAATAAGCAAGTTGGGGGTGTAATAATAGCATATTTGTTACGTTTTTCACCCATTAATATTTGCGTTTCTATGATTATTTGACGCCTAAATGCACTAAGTACTTTTATATTTTAGTTTAGGTTACAAATGGGTGAAAACGGTGGAAAATTGAAAAGAAGAGCGAAAAAATGACCAAAATAGAAGAAAGTGAAAGCTCGGGGACTAAAGGAAAAATACTCTAAATTTGTGTCTAACCTTGTGGTGAATATTCGAGAGTGTTAGAGGTCAATTGGATGAAAAAATGAGTCAAAGGGATGAAATATAGCCAAAACATTATCACATATTAACTATCAAGTTGAAAAGTTTTGCACCGATTTTCAGCCTCATATTGAGACCAATTTTTGACATGGAAAATGATTGAACTCGGAAATTGTATCTGAAAAACGGTTATAGCCCTTTGAGTTAACTTTTTAACGCATCTTGAATCACCTTAATCGGATATCGGGAGAGGAAGATATGATCAAAATATTGAAAGCTGTTCGACGGGTAAACATTATAACCATGCGACCGCATGGTTATAAAACAATGCAACCGCATGGTCATCTAACGAGAATCCAAGGGTAGCAATTCTTTGTTCCATGCGGCCGCATGAGTTTATACCTTGCGACTAATCTTCTATAAAAGTGATAAAATATTTTTTACTACCTCTAATTTGAACAAACTTTAAATCACATATATTGGTGTAAATTGAATTTAGGAGTTCTGTACTTCTTTCGACAGAATGAAAAGGTAAACGAGCCATTTTGGCTGCAACACATATATCACATTTATGATTAGGATCTAAATCGCACTTTGATAATAAATCTAATTTGATTAATATACACAAAGTATTAAAGTTCACATGTCCTAATCATTCATGGCAAATATTAAATGACCCAAGCAAGTACTAAAATGTAATTTTATTCATAAGAAGAGGTACAGTCATTACATTCATCATAAAGAGTCCTTCATTTATGTAGTCCTTTTCTACAAACATTTCATTCTTAGTAAATACAAATGTTTCTTATACAAATACTAGCTTAAACCTATTCTTGCTTCACAGAAAACCAGATACCAAATTATTTCGAATATTGGGCACATGAAGAATATCATTCAATGTGAGCTCCTTTCAACTTGTCATTTTCAGCACTATCTTTTCACGTCCTTCAACTTTGGAAGATGAAGAGTTTTCCATGTAAAGTTGTTCATCATGATCTATCACCTTGTAGGTAGAAAACATCGAGTGGTTTGCGCATGTGGCAAGTAGCTCCAGTATCTACCCACCATTAATTAGTATTAACTACTAAGTTGTATTTAGAAACGACCGCAGAAAGATTCATGTTTGTCACTTTATTAGAAAGGTTGTCATGTTCTGTTACATTGGCCTAAGGAGTTTTTTCCTTGACAATCTTTGGCTTCCAACAATCTTTAGACCGATGTACTGCTTTGCCACAATTGTAACTATTGCTTTTAAACCTTTTAGGATTCTTTGAAGAACCAATTTTCCCTTCTCCACTGTGCTTCCTCTTTTTATTAGTCTTGAAATCTCCTTCCACAATGTTGGCCTTTGATTACATCAAATGAAATCCACCACTCTTCTTTTCAGATTTGCGATTGTCTTCTTCTATTTTTAATCGGATAATGATAGCTTCAAGTATTATTCCCTTATGCTAATATTTTAGGTAATTCTTGAAGTCCTTCCCCGAAGGCAGCAATTTCTCAATCAGTGCAGCAACCTGAAATGAATTTCTTAGTTTCATTCCTTTGGCATGGATATCACTGAGTATTATTTGAATTTCTTGAATTTGGGATATAACAGTCTTGTTGTCAAACATTTTGTAATCTAAAAAATGATCGATAATGAATTTCTCTTGCCGGAATCCTCGATTTTATACTTAGTGTCAATTGATTCCCACAATTATTTCGCAGACTTCGCATTTTAGTACACATTACACAATATGTTGTCCAGTTCGTTGAGTACCTAGTTTCTGCATAGAAAATTCGAGTGCTTCCATGCATCAACTGCAACCAAATTCTCTACGTTACTTTAATCATCTTTGTATTAAGGTAAATCTTCTTTGAGAAATTTTGTCAAACTTAATGTTGTCAAATAAAAAAGCATTTTCTGTTGCCAACACTTAAGTCTGAACCATTAAACTTCTCGAGTTATTCTTCGATCATATTAGGAGTTGGAGTGCCGGAAGTAGCCATTTGTGAATGAAATTAGAAGATAAATAATAAGGAGTAGAAGTCTGGAGTACAATTTCCTCCTTCGAACAATTTGAAGATACTTACACTTGCACATTTACCTGAATGACTTTGAACAAAGTAACATGATAATCAAAATAATAATTCGAACCTACCTACGTCACAATATGTCCTTAAGATGAATTTGTTCCCTTTTATGGTGCTTAAATGTTTTCAGCAATCGTCTCCCAAGATAGAACAAATTTCGTCTCCTATAGAAGTTGTACATCAATATGCAGGAGTTCCAATGAACTCAATGAAGCATTTTATACTTCGAAGAACTATATCACGGTAAGAGAGGAAATGAGATTCAATGCAGAGAATGTTTGCGATGAAAATGCTTTAAATTTTCTGATAGCAGGGCATGCTATTTATAACTATATTTGTGGTAATTCGAACACTCTTCAATCCTTTATAGAACAGTTGTCACTGTTCAGATAGTTCTCCAAAACGAATGAATAGATCCGTTCAAACTTAAAAATTGTGTATGTTAAGTCTATTAGCAGACGTCTGTCAAATCTATTACTTCAGATGCCAATGAAAAAATTAATTTCATTAAATACCCAAGAATTTGATTAATTGTAATTTGGCCCAAAAATAAAAATAATTTTTGTCCAAATATATATATATATATATATATATATATAGGACAATGACCCACTCGTACTCGCACACGACCTGAACCGGACTTGGACATAGGCTTATGCCTAGCTGGCTGGCCGGTGGCGCGCGTGTGTGGGCTTAAGATTGAACCCAATAGAATATAGGTCTTCCTCCTTCCAAAAACTATTGGAACATTTTGGCGCCCAAACATAATTGTCAAACTTCCACTGTACAAACCAAACAATAGTTTCCAAGGTTTTCTATATAGGACAAGAGTTTATCATTTTCAAATTAAACTAAATATTTTATTCAATTCTATATGATTTTCGATAGGTAAATATATCACGTTAATCACCTCAAGGAGTAGAACATGTATAAGCTTGGCCATGTTAAAATCAGAGTATGAGTCCCTGATTATGCCCAAAGAATAACGCGGTAGTTGTAGTATAGCTTTGGGGTGTCGTATCCACAAAGAGATGGAAAAGTGATTCAAGGGGTTCAAAAACTTAAGGTTCTCGTGAATTTGATGAAGGAAATTTGTTTATTGTATAAAAATGTAGTAAATCACCGGAAATAATGATGGGAACTAAGATAGTATATAAAATAGTGAAGCGTCGGGATTTCCTCAACTAGATTGGCTAAATCAACATCAATCATTCATGCATTCTCTACTCAATTAGAAGTTTTTATCATAACTCTCTAATTGGATGATTTAACAATACAAACCAATTAAATTTCACATGTAATCCTAGAATTTATGATTCTCAAATCACAATCATACATCAATTTATTGAAATCAGATTCAAAAATCGATTATATATCTCTAACATATAGCAATAATTAAATCACACCAATAAATGATTTGAAAATAAAATTTAAACAAGTATTTTAATTATTCAATGGAAGAAATATGATTAAATCCATGAAAATCTGAATAAATGTTAAATCTAACTTAAATCTAATTCAAAATACGAGAAACATAAACTCTAGAATTATTTAGACAATGAAAAACGCATTACATGAATGAACGATGTCGAGATAACCAATTCCAATTGAGTTCCTCATTTGCTTCACCAAAAGATTTAGTTCTTCATGAGTGTTTTTTGCCAAAAAGAGATGAAAGAATGATAAGGCACGAAGAATGACGATGAATCCTTAATTTTGGAATGTTTTTGGGGTCTTTTTTTAGGCTTCTCGCGGTCTAAACATAAAAAACCTAAGTTTGCACGGCACGTAGGCGCCATGGTATTAGCACCTATGCGCTGAAAATCTGCTCCTTTTGGGTCTCTTCAGCGCCTGGGCACTTCAGGGGTAGCGCCATGGTGCTGAGTTGCTGTTTCCTATTCAGTATTTTCGTCATAACTTTCTCTCCCGATTTTCGATTAAGGCGATTCAAGATACATTGGAAACCTAACTCAAATGGTTACAACTTTGCTTCAAAAAATCTTCAAATTTGACTTGATTATGTCAAAAACGGGTCTCAATAGGAGGCTAAAAACCGGTGCATAACTTTTCAACTTGAAAGTTTATATATGATAATGTCTTGACTATGTTTTATCCCTTTAACTCATTTCTTCATCCAATTGACCTCTAACTAATGGTGTCAATAGGCCGAGCCGAGCCGGGTCGGCCCATACTCGCACGAGCCGAGCTCGTGGCTCGTTCTCGGCTCGTTTCCTTTTGGGCGAGCTCGGGCACGCTCGGCTCGTGCCCGAGCTCGCCCAAGATGAGCGGCTCGGCTCGTCGACTCGCTTTTTTTTAACGATAATACAACTAAATATTAAATTCAAAAAATATATATGCACATTTTCTATTTTTTTTAAAATATACATTTTCCAAAACATTTATCGTGGCTCGTCAAAACATTTATAATTTTTAAAATAGTAAATATACATTTTCTAAAACATTTTTTATTTAAAAAAAAAAAAATAAACCCTCCTCCTTTCTCCGGGTTTAAGACCGGCTACTTCAATTTCGAGTGGACGGAGTTAAAATTGTACACGAATAACTTTTTACGTGTACAATGTTTTTAAAAAAATTATAAATGTATGAAAATAAAATTTTATAATGAATGTAGTGAAATTAAATATCAACTACTTGATTGCAAGCAATTTTGGCATATTTATGTTGAATTCGATAATTAGCGTCTTCTCGGTCATTCACGCACATTAACGCTTCCAAAATATCTTCTTTTAGTCGACTTCGAATATCAAAGAGAACCCTCTTCCCTACACTGAAAGCAGACTCCGAAGCTACAGTGCTAACCGGAGGTGCTAATAGATCTTTTGCAATTGTAGAAACAATTGGCCATCGACGTTCGTTATTTCGCCAGAATTCAATGACATCTTCTGACATTTTCTTAACTGATTTGTTACTAGGCATAGTATAACGAAAGTAATCAATTAATTCAGATGACAACGCATTTGGACTACTAATCGAAGTTTGAGTACATGCAGTAGAAGACAAACTACTACTACTAGAGGAACCATATGCATTTGCAGTTGAATCATATCTAATTGAGTCTATGTTTTCTAATAAATTAATTACTTTAGCGTCGTCATCGTTTATATTAGTGGGAGGAGGAGTAGGTAAACGAGTAATTTGTGTACATATTCGTGAAGCATATAATTCATACATTTCAGTTAACATTTGTTCCAAATTCCTATAAGTAATAGGCATATTAAAAGTTAAAGCATTTGAAATTTGGTCAATTATAAATTTAGTACCCGATAAATTATATCGGGGGTCCATGACGCATGCTAAAGGAAATAACATAGGTAATTCTTCCCAATATTTTCTAAATTTTAATTCCATGGCATATATAACCGCATGAAAATCAGGGTCATTTTGATATCTCTTAAAAGCCATAGCAGTTATATAAAGACGTTCAAGAACCATGCAACTAGTGGGATAATAAACACCAGACAATATATTCGTAGACGTATAAAAACTTTCCAAAAATTTCTTAATTTTAAAAACTGTACTCCAATCGGATTCATTTAAGATATTATCGTCTTCGTCTCTAATATGCCTACTGTTATAAAATTCAGTGATAAACGGTACAAAACCTTCACACGATTTTAATAATAAGTAAGTTGAATTTCATCTATGACCTACATCAGTAATAAAAGTTTTTATATTAGAGTTCCCAACTTGTTCACAAAATTCTTCAAATACTTGTTTCCTACTAGGTGTAATCGTGATATACATTAGTGTATTCCTAATTCGACTAATTTCGTCTTTCACATGTTTTAAACCGTCTTGTACAATTAAATTAAAAATATGGCACACACATCGAATATGAAATAAATAACCACCAAAATCGGGTTGAAGTACTCTATTCAATTTATCAATAACTACTTTATTTACAGAAGCATTGTCGAAAGTAAAAGAATGAATTTTACTCTCGCATTTATATTCTCTAATTATTAACATAATAGCATTAAATATAGTTTGAGCATTATGAGGATACTCAACAATTTTAAAAGCAATAATTTTTTTATGCATAACCTAAAGTGGGTCTATATAGTGTGCAGTTGCAGTTATATAACCTCTCTTATTAATCCCTTCTCATAAATCCGAAGTTAAAGATATCACACCCCCATATTTTTTTAAATCCATAATCAATAATTTCTTTGCATTAAGAAAATATTCAATTGTATTAGAACGAAGAGTATTTCGACTTACCCCAACGTACCTTGGTTGAAGATATTGTTTGACGTAGTTTACGAAATGTTGGTTGTCCACTGTTGCTAGTGGCAGCTCTGTCTCGGCAACGAACTTCACCATTCCCGTTCGAGCTTCCTCCTCCGAATACACTCACGTAGAAAGTGGCATAGTAGTAGCACCGTCGCTACTAGTACCAAACTGTAGTTGCGTTTGACCACGTTCAAGAAGCCCATGTTTTGCCACACAGTTTTTTAGTGACGGTTGAGGTGAGTGGTTCCAATGCATTTTTGCCATGCCATTCGTCGTTGACAATATTTACATACTGCTTTGGTTTTTGGAATTCCATCGATCACACAACCAGTGTTAACCAATTTGAAATGGTCCCAACATTTTGCCTGCTTCTTCCCCTTTCTCTTCCTTCTTGCATCGGGAATATTTAATGTAGATTCTTCATCTTGTTCCAAATTAATAGGAACACTAGGATCAACATCAACGTCATCCAAATCAATTGGATCGGGATGACTACCTTCACGAACATCGAAATCTTCAATGTCTTCTGGAATTGGTAATTCATTGAGACCGACAAATTCATTCTCAAATTGATTTTGGGCAGGTGTTTCGCCTTCCATACCGAACAAGTTTTCAACAAATGCTCGTTAGAAATTGAATGTTGAAATAGAATGTAGAAATGTAGAATTGAGAAGCGAATGAAGATTATATACTAGTGTATAAAATAGATTGTAAAATTAAGATAATAATGTAAAAAATGTAGAAGAGAATTATAGAATAAATGAATGATATTGTTGATAATGATTTTTAAATTGTAGAGAGTATAGAATGAAAGTTTGGTGGGAAAAAAAATGTTGTAATGGATTGGGTATTTATAGGAGAAGAAAATTAGAAAAGTAAGAATTTTTTTTTTAAAAAAAAATAGTGACCAAACGGTCACTGAAAAATCATTGACCGTTCTGGTCACTTGTCATAAAAAAAAATTTTTATTATATTATTTTTTTATATACAGGCTCGTGGGCTCGTTTCACGAGCGGCTCGACGAGCCGTTTGTGAATAGTAACTAGCCGAGCGAGCTCGGCTCGTCTAGCAAGCCAGCCCGCTCGGCTCGGGCTCGTGCTCGCTTTTTGGCGAGTCTGAGCGGTTCGTGGGGGTGAACAGTACGAGCCGAGCGGGCGAGCCGACGAGCCGCTCTGCTCGGTTAATGCCACTACCTCTAACACTCTTGAATATTCATCACAAGGTTAGAAACAAGTTAGAGTATTTGCACTTTAGTCCCTGAACTTTTATTTTCCTCTTTTTTGGTCATTTTTCACTTATTTCTCCTTATTTCGCGACGTTCATCACTTCATCCTCTAAAACATGAATTACATAGAATTAAGCTATATTTCAACATTTTAATCAGTAATTGATCATGTTTTGACAGTCAAATAAGTATGTAAAAACAAGCTTATCAAACACCCCAAACTTGAACTATTGTTTGTCCTCAAACAATAATATAACTCAATTATATAAACAACATGATTTAACAATATGTCGTGTCTCATGTTTGAAATATAGTAATAAGACAAATGAACAATTACAACAGTGTAAAAATTAAATCAGTCTCCTCCTATTACATGCATAACCTGACATGTATATGTGAAAACTCATGTCAACATACCAAGATTGTGATTGGATCAACACTTTACCCATAGTAGTCAAATATATCATTTCATCGCTCGAGAGATACATATACCCCCAAACTTATGATTTTCACTCATTTTTCCCGGGGTGCATTGGTGTGCTGTCGTAGGCACCCAAAAATAGTCCTTAAACCCCTAAAACTAATGAGTAATGGAAGTAAGGGTCGATCCCACGAAGAGTGTGCAATTAACGATTTATGCTTCGTATAACGATTGGGGGGTTCTGTTTATAACGAAATCAATCTTATAACAAATAACAATGTAAATTAACGAGTTGTATTAAATCAATGAAACGAATCTTGATCAAAGTCAACTTCCACCATTGGAGATTTATAACCATTCATCAATCCACAAAGAATAATCAATCCATATTCACAATATTCATCGTTGGAATAAATTCCTATTTCTCCTTAATTTTAGTTAATCAGAAATCAGCGTTCTAATTAACCATAATTATCAAATAATCTCAGACCAGCGCTAAAGATTCAATTTAATAACAGCTTTAAACAATAAAGAAATCGATGAACTAGATAATACAAGCACCAGCGGTTGCATTCAATCTATTTAAACATTCTTCTTAAAATTCAATAACCTCTATCGCAGAAAATTATCAAATCCTAGTGCTTCACAAGTTAAATGATTCAAACAATTACGGATTTGAGATTTAACTTAGCTATAGATTGCAATATATGAAAAACTAATAGGCCTCTTAGCAATCAAACATGACAATCATAAAATTATGCATAGAAGAATATTCAATACTGAAAATATAAATTAAACAATGAAAATAGGTGGATCTCACAGTTATAATGTATTCCAAGGCTTCGGTATCCTTCAATCAAGCACCAAGAGTTAGTTACACATGATAGATCTAAGAAAAATAGATAGAAAATAGGTTGAAGGCGTTCTGGTATGTTTTGGGATGTTTTTAGGGTTGAAAAGTCGTGCAAGATATGTTGCCAAAGGAGTTTGAATCAATTTAGGAAACTTGAGATTCGGCATCAGGAAACAACCATGCGATCGCAAGGTATTAAGTCATGCTGTCGCAAGGAACAAATAAATTCAACCTTCAGACTCTCGGTAATGGTCTGTGCGATCGCGAGGAATTAAAGCCATGTGATCGCAAGGCTTTACAAAACTTCCTCCGGATAGCCTTCAGTATTTTGGTCGTAACTTTCTCTCCAGATGTCCGATTGAGGTTATTCAAGATGCATTGGAAAGCTAACTCAAAGGGCTACAACTTTTATTCAGATGACATCTTTGAATTCGATCGTTTGATATGTCAAAAACTGGTCTTAATATGAGGCTGAAAACCGGTGCAAAACTTTTCAGCTTGAAAGTTGATATGTGATAATGTCTTGGATGATATGCAGTTGACACCTTGTGGGTGACATGGTATTTCGTCAATAGAGCTTCCACAGTTCGATTACAAAAATGAGTGCCTCGATCGCTGATGAGGGCTCTCGGGATCCCAAACCTGGAGAATATATTAGACTTGATAAAATCTGCAACAACTTTAGAATCATCGGTCCTGGTGGCTTTGGCTTCCACCCATTTCGAAACATAATCCACAGCAAGCAAAATATAAGTAAAACCGAAAGATACAGGAAATGGTCCCATGAAATCAATGCCCCAAACATCAAAGATTTCACAAACAAGTATGGCAGTTTGTGGCATTTCAGTCCTCTGGGATATATTACCTGTTTTTTGACAGTTTTCGCATGACTTACAAAAGGAGTAGGCGTCTCGAAACAAGATGGCCAATAGAAACCACATTCAAGCACTTTTCTTGCTGTCCCTTTTGCTCCAAAATGTCCTCCACAAGCATAGGAGTGACAAAAGGTGAGAATGGAAGTAATCTCATTTTCAGGAACACACCTTCTAATCACTTGATCTGCACAATGCTTCCACAAGTATGGATCGTCCCATACATAATATTTTGCATCACTCTTTAGCTTATCTCTTTGACCCCTAGACAAATTAGAAGGTAAAGTGTTAACAACCAAAAAGTTTACAATGTCTGCATACCATGGTAAAGTTGTGCTTGCAGAAAATAATTGCTCATCAGGAAAGGTTTCCTGCAATTGGAGTTCAGCATCCACGTTAGTTAAACGGCTCAAATGATATGCAACACTGTTTTCTGTTCCCTTTTTGTCTTTGATTTCCAGATTGAATTCACTCAGGAGAAGTATCCATCGTATTAGTCTTGGTTTCGCCTCTTTCTTTGTCATCAAGTAACGCAGAGCTGCATGATCAGAGTAAATAATCACTTTAGTTCCAAGTAAATAAGGACGGAATTTTTCTAAAGCAAAAACAATAGCCAAGAGTTCTTTTTCAGTTGTAGTGTAGTTTCTCTGGGCATCATTTAGAGTTCTGGATGCATAATAGATGGCATGAGATGCTTTTCCAGTTCTTTGACCTAACACTGCACCTACTGCAAAGTTGCTCGCATCACACATGATTTCAAAGGGAAAGTTCCAGTCAGGGGGTTGAATGATTGGTGCAGAGGTCAACAGTTCTTTCAACTTATCGAATGCCGTTTTGCACGCCTCATCAAATTCAAAAGTCACGTTCTTTTGTAACAATTTGCATAGGGGCAAAGCAATTTTGGAGAAGTCCTTGATAAACCTGCGATAAAAACCTGCATGTCCAAGAAAAGAGCGAACCTCCCGCACACTAGCGGGGTAAGGTAGAGATTGAATAATATCAATTTTAGCTTTATCTACTTCAATGCCCTTAGATGAGATAACATGCCCTAGAACTATACCTTGTTCTACCATAAAGTGACACTTTTCAGAATTCAAAACAAGATTAGTTTCCATGCATCTTTTAAGGATTAACTCAAGGTTATGCAAACAGTTATCAAATGAATTCCCATAGACCGTGAAATCATCCATAAAGACCTCTATGATATGCTCAACATAATCTGAAAATATGCTTACCATACACCGTTGAAAAGTAGCTGGAGCATTACAAAGACCAAAGGGCATGCGACGGTATGCAAATGTTCCAAATGGACATGTGAAGGTTGTCTTTTCTTGATCTTCTGGGGCAATTGCAATCTGGAAATAACCTGAATAACCATCAAGAAAACTATAGTAAGAATGACCAGCTAACCTTTCAAGCATTTGATCAATAAATGGTAAAGGAAAATGATCTTTTTGGGTCACATCATTTAATTTCCTATAGTCTATACAAACCCTCCACCCATTTTGAACACGGGTGGTAACCAATTCATCGTTCTGATTCTTCACCACTGTTATCCCCATCTTCTTAGGAACCACTTGAACTGGACTGACCCAACTACTATCAGAAATAGGATAAATCATGCCAACTTCCAAAAGCTTGAGGACCTCTTCCTTCACTACATCCATCATGGGTGGATTCAATCTTCATTGAGGTTGACGGGAAGGCTTTTCTCCTTCTTCAAGCAAAATGCGATGCATGCAGGTGGATGGACTGATTCCCTTGATGTCTGCGATTGTCCAACCAATGGCTGTTCGATGCTCCTTGAGGACCTCTACCAATTTTTCTTCTTGCAATGTAGTCAGTTCGTTGGAAATAATTACTGGCAATGTTTTGTCATCTCCAAGGAATACATATTTAAGGTGAGTAGGGAGAGGTTTCAAATCCCGAACTGGGGCCTGCACAACAGAAGGTAGAGTCTTTTCATTAGAAACAGGCAAATCAACAAATAAACCATTACCTACTTGTTGTGACTTTGGAGGAGTGTTCAACATATCAACAGCTCCTTGCAAAAAGGATTCAAAGTTAATACATCACTCTATTCCTATATACTCTTACAAATAGCAACCTCCAAGTCATCCTTTCCATCAATTTCAAATACTTAATGTGCTAGATCATCAATTACATCAATAGAATACACATTATCATCAACAGAAATTTCATGGCATCATAGATATTAAATGTAATCACCTCACCATCAAATTCCATGGTCAATGTACCACTATGAACATCAATTTTAGCTTTGGATGTTTTTAAGAATGGTCTTCCTAACAAGATAGGGCTAGTTTGATCACTGTTTTCCATATCAAGCACATAAAAGTCAGCAGGAAAAACCAAGTCATTAACTTGTACAAGGACATCCTCAATCACGCCCTTTGGGTAGGCATTTGATCTATCAGCTAATTGAATTACCACACCAGTTTTAGTTAAGGGGCAAGTTTCAAAGAAGCATAAATGGAATATGGCATGACATTTATAGAGGCTCCTAAGTCTAACATGGCTTTCTCAAATCCGGTGTTACCTATCATGCAAGGGATAGTAAACATACCTGGGTCTTTGCATTTTGTAGGAAGTTTCCTTTGAATGACTGCAGATACGTTTTCTCCAACTTTCACCTTTTCACACCCCTTCAGTTTCTGCTTTCTCTTAATAGTACATAATTCTTTTAAAAATTTAGCATAACGGGGTATTTGTTTAATAGCATCTAACAAGGGAATGTTCACCTCACATTTTCGAAAAGTTTCATAAAGCTCCCTATTTGGATCATTTTTCCTAGATTCTATCAAAGCCTGAGGGAATGGGGCTACTGGTTTATAATCAGATAGTGGAGGAAACTTACGTTTTGGTGCATCATCCTTAGTTGGGTTACTCTTTTCCATAGTGATTTCCATGTCTTTCTCATTGTCTTGTTCTGATGATGTAGGAACTTCATTTACTGGGGTTTCCACTTCCTTGCCATTCCTCAATATAATTGCACTTGCGTTCTCCCTTGGATTTACCACTGTTTGAGAGGGTAGCTTTCCCGAACTTTGTGATTCCAGCCGACTAACCGCGCTAGCCATTTGACCCATTTGATTCTCCAAACATTGAATGCTAGCCTTGGTCTCCTGTTGAAATTGTAAAGTGTTAGTTGCAAGAGATTTAACAATATCTTCTAAAGACATTTCAGAGTTAGAAGATTGGCCCTGTTGTTGTCTAGGCGGGTATGGCTGCCTATATTGTTGAAAGTTTGGACGATTTTGAGCAACATGTTGATTTGATTGTGAACTTCCATAGCTAAGATTGGGATGATCCCTCCATCCTGGGTTGTATGTCTTCGAAAAAGGATCATAATTCCTTTGTGGTTGTCCAGGGAAGCCACCCGCTGCATTAACTTGTTCTGTGGGTTCTTCTTGAAGAGTTGGACATGCATCAGTTGGATGTCCCATTACTGAACAAATTCCGCAAACCTTCGCTGTCTGCACATTACCTGTGGCCATTTGACGAACAAGAGTAGTTAGATTAGCTATTTGTTGTTCAATGGATGAGACATTTACCTCGTTAACTTGTCTAGAAGGAGGATCAAATCTAGCGCCAAATTGTTGAGAGTTGGCTGCCATGTTTGCAATTAAGTTCCTCGCTCCTTCAGGAGTTTTATCAACTAAAGCTCCTCCACTTGCAGCGTCAATCATGCTCCTATCTGTGGGTTGGAGACCTTCATAGAAGTATTGGATGAGAAGTTGCTCACTGATCTGATGATGGGGACAGCTTGCACACAATTTCTTGAACCGCTCCCAATACTCATGTAGAGATTCCCTGTGATCTTGTCTGACACCACAAATTTCTTTCCTAATATTTGCTATCCTTGAAGTTGGAAAATATTTCTCTAGAAATAATCTCTTCATTCCATCCCATGTGGTAATGCTTCCCGATGGTAGATAGTAGAGCCAATCCTTAGCCGAATCCTTCAGAGAAAATGGAAAGGCTCTCAGTTTAATCTGTTCTTCAGTAATTCCAGTGGGTTTCATACTTGTGCAGACCACATGAAACTCTCTCAAATGTTTATGAGGATCTTCACCTGCAAGACCATGAAAAGTAGGCAAAAGTGTATTAGTCCAGATTTAAGCTCAAATGTAGTGGTAGCATCTAAAATAGGAAAAGTTATACATAAAGGTTGTTGATTCAATGTAGGTGCTGCAAGCTCCTTCAAAGTCCTATTTTCGGCCATGGTTTCTTCTCTTCCAAACTCAAAATCACTTGTAAATGGATTGTTGGGATTGAGATTGCTTTCTTCAAGATTTTGTTGGATGCTACTCTTTAACCTGCGTAAAGTTCTCTCAATTTCTGGATCGTACTGCAAATCACTTTGATTAGAAGATCGAGTTGCGGTCATAAACAAAAAGAACAAGTGAAAAATAAACCAAAAGGAAGCTAGATTAAGTAAGATAAATAAAATTCTATGCTAAAATTTCTAAAAACAATAAAATACCTAAAAATCTAGAAAATTATGATTTTTTGACTTTTTTTTTTTCAAAAATAAAATAAAATTACTAAAGAAGCACAAAAATAAATTAACACCACTCCCCGGCAACGGCGCCAAAATTTGGTGTGCTGTCGTAGGCACCCAAAAATAGTCCTTAAACCCCTAAAACTAATGTAGTAATGGAAGTAAGGGTCGATCCCACGAAGAGTGTGCAATTAACGATTTATGCTTCGTATAACGATTGGGGGGTTCTGTTTATAACGAAATCAATCTTATAACAAATAACAATGTAAATTAACGAGTTGTATTAAATCAATGAAACGAATCTTGATCAAAGTCAACTTCCACCATTGGAGATTTATAACCATTCATCAATCCACAAAGAATAATCAATCCATATTCACAATATTTATCGTTGGAATAAATTCCTATTTCTCCTTAATTTTAGTTAATCAGAAACCAGCGTTCTAATTAACCCTAATTATCAAATAATCTCAGACCAGCGCTAAAGATTCAATTTAATAACAGCTTTAAACAATAAAGAAATCGATGAACTAGATAATACAAACACCAGCGGTTGCATTCAATCTATTTAAACATTCTTCTTAAAATTCAATAACCTCTATCGCAGAAAATTATCAAATCCTAGTGCTTCACAAGTTAAATGATTCAAACAATTACGGATTTGAGATTTAACTTAGCTATAGATTGCAATATATGAAAAACTAATAGGCCTCTTAGCAATCAAACATGACAATCATAAAATTATGCGTAGAAGAATATTCAATACTGAAAATATAAATTAAACAATGAAAATAGGTGGATCTCACAGTTATAATGTATTCCAAGGCTTCGGTATCCTTCAATCAAGCACCAAGAGTTAGTTACACATGATAGATCTAAGAAAAATAGATAGAAAATAGGTTGAAGGCGTTCTGGTATGTTTTGGGATGTTTTTAGGGTTGAAAAGTCGTGCAAGATATGTTGCCAAAGGAGTTTGAATCAATTTAGGAAACTTGAGATTCGGCATCAGGAAACAACCATGCGATCGCAAGGTATTAAGTCATACTGTCGCAAGGAACAAATAAATTCAACCTTCAGACTCTCGGTAATGGTCTGTGCGATCGCGAGGAATTAAAGCCATGCGATCGCAAGGCTTTACAAAACTTCCTCCAGACAGCTTTCAGTATTTTAGTCGTAACTTTCTCTCCAGATGTCCGATTGAGGTGATTCAAGATGCATTGGAAAACTAACTCAACGGGCTACAACTTTTATTCAGATGACATCTTCGAATTCGATCGTTTGATATGTCAAAAACTGGTCTTAATATGAGGCTAAAAACCGGTGCAAAACTTTTCAGCTTGAAAGTGGATATGTGATAATGTCTTGGCTATATTTCACCCCTTTGACTTCTTTCTTCATCCAATTGGCCACTAGCACTCTCAAGTATTCATCGTGAGGTTCGATATAACTTTTGAATATTTGCACTTTGGTTCCCGAACTTTCGCTTTCTTTCATTTTGGTCCTTTTCCCCTCATTTCTTCCAACTTATGCCATATCCATCGAATTGCCACCTAAACCAAAATGTGAGAATACTAAGTACATTTAGGCATAAAATAGTCATATGAGCGCATTAAATAAAGATGTAAAATGTGTATTTTACATTCCTATCATGCATCCTAGGTTCAACTTTTAAATTCTATTCCTTACTCTCTTGTAGTTTGGATAGACCTTACTTTTACAAGTTCACACTTCAACAAATCGAGGTTCTCCTATATTTTTTATTGTTTCTACCCTTAAGACTAGACTAAATTACTTACTTCTCATCAAAGGTGTAATTTTGTCAACTAGATGTCTGGGGCTTAATCAATGTATTTGAATGGACATAAGTTATTTTTTTTAGCATATTCTCATTTGCTTTCTGTATAACCCATGTAGCGAGTTTTAGGCCGATGACTCCCAAGTCAGATGACCATATGGCACCAAGTTTTAAATCACCCTTACATGCTTAATCACCCGAGTTATGCAGGCTCAACAAGATGCTTTTATGTATTCAAAGATTAGTGTAATGCCCTTTTTATTTTAGACATCTAGCTTCTAAAACTGGCATCTAACTTAAAACTTTCACATCGTTTTCATCTCATTAGGTTTTAGACAATCCACACAAGGTTTTCATGCATGGAATCCTTACTCGTCTTAGTGTTTCCCTGCAACAGTTCAATCATCTTCAAACTAGCCTATATTTCGATTTATGGTATACGACACTAGAGGTTATTAGGTTGTATCACTAAATTCCACTATCCTCTACATACTAAACCGCATCACTAACTCAAAATGCTAACATAAGTGACGTGCATAGGAAATATCAAGTTCTACATAAACAGGTTTTGACTAATCTCATACTGCACTATTTTCATCATTCACAGCTGATACCTATTCCAATAATCACATCATAGATGGCACATTTGTTAAACCCATACAAGTACACAAAGCAATAATTAAAATCTAATGTTAAAAGATAAAAAAAATAGATTTTTTTTAAACACACAAACATACGAAAATTACAGTAAAAAGATGAATGAAAGCTCATGCTCCACCCCAAGCGTAATTAAAACGTTGTCCTCGTTGTTTAAGCATGAATACCAAAGAAAATAAGGGAAGGATGTCACCTGAGCATGGCAGTGAATCAACAGAAACTTGAGGTATAAGAAGCCTGAAAGTACTCAATTGGATGGTAATGCAAGAAATGACAGAAACTAAAATAATGCAAAACAAACTAAAAAGAAAATTCTAAAAATGAAAATACAGAAAAGTAAAGTGACGGACGGATCGGAAGGTGTCAAGGATGGTAAACTGGGTCTGTAAAAGGAATTTCTTCCTCTACAGGCACCTGTTGCCCATACGCTATCTTTAAATGCTGTCCATTCACTTTAAATACCCTACCATCTTTAAGGTCATCGATTTCAATTTCCCAATGGTTAAAGACTTGTTTCACAACAAAAGGATCAGACTACCTAGAACGAAGTTTCCTTGAATGTTTATGGAGTCGGGAATCATACAAGTAAACTTTCTGATTTGGTTCAAACATTTTTCGAAGAATGTGTCTATCATGAAATGTCTTCATTTTTACTTTGTAAATTTTAGCATTCTCGTAAGCATCATTTCTCAACTCCTCCAACTCAATTAACTGACACTTCCTAAGTTTGCTACTTTTTTCTAGATCAAAGTTAAAGTGTTTGATAGCCCAAAAGGCTCGGTGCTTGAGCTCTACAGGCAAATGGCAAGGTTTTCCAAATACAAGTCTATACGGTGACATGCCTAAAGTGGTCTTAAAAGTAGTCCGGTAGGCCCAAAGCGCATCATTCAATCTCAACGATCAGTCCTTATGATTAGGGTTTACAGTTTTCTCCAAAATTTCCTTGATTTCCCTATTGGCTAATTCAACCTGTCCACTGGTCTGGGGACGATAAGCAGTTGATATTTTATGAATGACCCCTTACTTTTTCATTAGAGCCTCAAATGAACGGTTACAAAAATGTGCACCCCTATCAGTAATGATAACCCTTGGTGTGCTAAACCTAGATAACACATTTTCTCTAAGGGATTTCACAACTATTTTATTGTCATTGGCTCGACAAGCTACTACTTCGACCCATTTGGATACATAATCAACAGCCACAATGATGTACAAATAACCAAAGGAAGGTGGAAAGGGTCCCATAAAATCAATACCCCAGCAATTGAAAACTTCTATCACTAGAATGGGGTTCAATGACATCATATTGCGTCAAGACAAAGCTTCAAGCTTTTGACACTTCTCACCAGATTTACAGTAAATGTTAGTGTCTTTGAATAAAGTAGGCCAATAAAAACCACATTGCAAATTTTTTGCAGCAGTCTTTTTCATGGAAAAATGACCGCCACAAGCCTGTGAATGACAAAAGTCTAGTACGCTAGGTATCTCCTCATTGGGCACACAACGTCTCAAAATCTGATCTGGGTAGTATTTGAATAGGCACAGGTCATCCCAATAAAACTTACGTATCTCAATTAAAAACTTTCTCTTATCTTGTGCACTTCATTCTCCTGAGATTTTACTTATAGCTAGTAGTTGACAATATGAGCAAACCAGGGTAAATAGGAAACAGAAAACAAGTGTTCATCTAGGAAGTCATCTCCAATGGGCAATTAATTCACATTGTCCTGAAAAGTTAACCGAGATAAATGGTCTGCTACCACATTTTCTACCCCCTTTTTATCTTTAATAGCAATGTCAAATTTCTGTAGGAGTAAAATCCACCTAATCAGTCGTGCCTTAGCATCCTTCTTGGAAAGAAGGTACTTAAGAGCGAAATGGTCTGTGAAGATTGTGATAGAAAAACCAATTAAATAGGATCGAAACTTATCTAAAGCAAAGACTACAGCTAGTAGTTCCTTCTCAGTTGTGGAGTAGTTTATTTGAGCACTATTTAAGGTCCTACTAGCATAGTAAATGACAAAGGGTTTACCCTCCCTTCGTTGCCCAAGGACAGCACCTACCGCATAATCGCTAGCATCACACATAATTTCAAATGGTAATGACCAATCGGGTGATTGCATTATGGGTGCTGAAGTTAGCTTGTCGGTTAAAGTTTTAAACGTCTCGTGGCAAGTAGGGGTCCAATCAAAGGTAGCATCCTTGGCTAAGAGATTACATAAAGGTCTGGATATGGATGAAAAAATTTGTATAAACCTTTTGTAGAAATTTGCGTAGCCAAGGAAAGATCTAACATCTTTGGTTATCTTAGGGGTGGGCAAACAACATGACCTAGGACAATACCTGAAGATACCATAAAATGACATTTTTCCCAATTCAAAACTAACCCATTTTCCTCACATCGGGTTAGAACTCTCTCCAAGTTTAACAAGCATATATTAAAAGAAGTACCAAAAACAGTTAAGTCGTCCATAAAAATTTCCATACAGTTTTCTATCATATCACTAAACATACTCATCATGCATCGTTGAAAAGTAGCAGGAGCGTTATATAATCCAAATGGCATCCTACGAAATGCATAGGTACCAAAAGGACAAGTAAATGTGGTCTTTTCTTGATCTTCCAAAACTATCTCAATTTGATAGTAACCAGAATAACCATCCAAGAAATAGTAAAAAGGATGGCCAGCCATACACTTAAGAATTTGGTCCAGAAATGGGAGGGGAAATGGTCCTTGTGAGTGGTAGTATTCATTTTCCTATAATTAATACACATGCGCCATTCGGTTACAGTCTTTGTAAGGACCATTTCACCAAGTTCGTTTTTAACCACCGTGACACCAGACTTTTTAGGAACCACCTGCGTTGGACTAACTCATTTACTATCTGTAATGGGGTAAATAATACCAGCATCTAACAGTTTAAGCACCTTATTTTTAATAACTTCTTTCATGGTAGGGTTTAACCTACGCTGGGGGTCTCTTTTAGGATTAGTCCCCTCCTCTAGGTGAATTTTATGTGAGCAAATTAGAGGGGTTATACCTTTTATATAAGCTATAGTCCATCCTAGTTTAGATTTATGTTCATTCAGAATGTTCAAAAGCTGTTTACCATGAGAAGCATTTAACTCTGAAGAAATAATTATAGGAAAAGTGTCACCTGGTCCAAGGAACGCATGTTTCAGTCCTGGGGTAGTGATTTCAATTCCGATTTTGGACTCTCAATACTTGGTGGTTGCTGCCCTCTAGTTCTTCCTAGTAATACTTCAAACTTTGGTTGCCATGATGATGCCCCATAATCCTGAGATTTAGAAAAAACAACACAAATATTAGCATATTCTTCATTATGGCAATGTGCAGAAATTTCAGAATTTGTAATCTTAAAGGATTGAAATCAATGGTTGCAGGCGCATCATCTTGAGTGAGTGCATCAACCATGTATGTTTGATGACACTCATCATCTTTCATAAGCAACTTAGTGATGTGAAAAATATTGACTTCAAGAATCATATTTCCAAAAGATAGCTTCATTAGACCATTCCTGCAATTGATAAGAGCATCAGCAGTAGCAAGAAATGGTCTACCAAGAATAATAGGTATTTTGGAGTTCACATTCACATCAACTTTCAAATCTAGAACTAGGAAGTCAACACAATAGTAAAACTTGTCTATTTACACCAAAACATCCTCAACTACTCCTTTAGGTTTTATAGTGGATCTATCAGCCAATTGTAAAACTACGGTTGTAGGTTTAATCTCACCTAGGCCTAGCAGTAGATAAATGGCATGAGGCATGAGGTTAACACTAGCTCCTAAGTCAAGAAGGGCTTCTGCAAACTCACAACTCCCACTGATGCAAGAAATTGTAGGACAACCAGGATCCTTATATTTTGATGAGACTCTCTGTTTAATCACCGCACTTACTTGCTCGATCAAGAAAGCAGTTTTCTTAACATGATGCTTCATTTTCGCAGTGCACAAGTCTTTGAGGACCTTTGCATATGTAGGAATTCAAAAAATCACATGCAAGAGAGGTAGATTGATTTTTACCTGCCTAAGGTGTTCTAAGATCTCATCATGTTGGCTATTAGTTTTCACATTAGGCTTTAGAGCTTAAGGAAATGGTGCTCTACCTAGGCTTTCCACCACTTTATCACTAGGCTCACCCTCTTCAGAATTACTAGTCTTTCTCTTTTTCTTCTGCTTCCCTAGGCTTAATGATTGGTTCTACTACCTTCCCAGATCGAGTGGTGATAGCATTTATCTCCTTAAGGTTGTTTTGTACACCTGAAGTTTGAGCCATATGTTATCCCTTAGGGTTAGGTTGAGGTTGAGCCGAAAATTTCCCACGTTCTCCTATTGCTAAGGCATTAGTCAATTTGGTTATATGGCTTTTCATTTCCTTACTCTCCTCAACAACTTGATTGATCATAGTTTCAAACTTCTAATTTGTTTTCCCCTGAGCCTCCATAAAAGTATGTAAGGTATCCTTTAAGGAATTCCTAGAAGTTGATGGTTGGTATAATGGTGTATTGAAAGCTCTAGATGGCTGAGTAGGTTACTGGTTATCAGATTTCCAGCTAAAATTAGGATGATTCCACCACCTCTGATTGTAGGTCTCAAAAAATGGGACATAAGGCTTTTTGTACATACTTAAAGCATTGCATTGTTCCTCATAAACCCCCCTCACTCAGCTAGAGTAGAATACTCTTGCGCTAGATGATCCATTCCACCACATATACCACACGGTCTAGAAGACTCAACACGAGCAACATTAGATGTAGGCTTTGAACTACTAGTGCATAGGCTCTCAATTTCTCTAGTAAGGGCTTCTACCTTAGCTCTAAGATTATCTTCTTCCCTAAGATAACAGATGCTTGCACTAGAAGGATTTCCTATGGCTCGTGACTTATTGGTGCTATCAGTGGCACTAGGGCCAGTCCAGGTGTGGGCTTTCTCAGCTAAGTCATCTAAATATCCTATAGCCTTATTTGGATCTTTTTGTAGGAAATCACCATTCACATCATTTCAACAAACCGACGCTCTTTAAATGTTAACCCTTCATAGAAATAGCTCACGATGCGCCAACTCTCATAACCATGGTGCACACAAAAAGCTTGGAGTTCTTTATACCTTTCCCACGTTTGATTTAAAGTTTCACTCTCCTTTTTGATAAAAGAAGATATCTGCTTTTTCAAAGCAGCAGTTTTGTGGTGGGGAAAGTATTTGTCAAAAAACGCTTGGGTCATTTCAACCCAAGTTCCAATCGAACGTGGTCTCAATGAATACAACCAGCTCTTAGCCCATTCCTTCTGAGAAAATGGGAAGAATTTGAGTCTAACTGCATCCATTGTACCATGTTGATTGTGGAAGGTTCCTACAACTTCCTCAAATTCCCTAACATGCACATACGGGTTTTCATTTTCAAGTCCATGGAAATTTGGAAGAAGTTGAATCATTCCAAATTTAAAATCTACACGTGGCATATTGGGTGGAAACATAATACATGAAAGTGTAGATGTACGCGTGGGATGTAGGTAATCATGCAAAGTTCTATACGGTGCGTCATGCTCACTATCAGATATTGTGTTATGTGATGTGGTGTTCGTGTTAACAGATGCAAAATTAAAAACAGGTTTAAAAATACGTTCAAACTCTATGAGAGGTATTTCCACAAATCTTCCTCACTTGTCTCGATATCTGCTCATAAAACACCATTAAAAGGAAATGATGTGAGAAAAAGAAATAACAAAGAAAGATAATAAACTAATTAAAAATGAAATTGAAAAAGGGAACAAAGTCATCATTTTGCTAGAAGACCCTTCAATTTCTTATACCGTCTCCTCGGCAACGGTGCCAAAATTTGATTACGCTCAAAGAATAACGCGGTAGTTGTAGTGTAGCTTAGGGGTGTCGTATCCACAGAAAGATGGAAAAGTGATTCAAGGGGTTCAAAAACTTAAGGTTCTCGTGAATTTGGTGAAAGGAATTTTTTTATTGCATAAAAATGTAGTAAATCATCGGAAATAATGATGGGAACTAAGATAATATGTAAAATAGTGAAGCGTCGAGATTCCCTCAACTAGATTGGCTCAATCAACATCAATCATTCATGCATTATCTACTCAATTAGAAGTTTTTATCCTAACTCTCTAACTAGACTATTTAACAATACAAACCAATTAAATTTCACATGTAATCCTAGAATTTATGATCCTCAAATCACAATCATACATCAATTTATTGAAATCAGATTCAAAAGTTGACTATATATCTCTAATATACAGCAGTAATTAAATCACACCAATAAAGGATTTGAAAATCAAACTTAAACAAACATTTTAATTATTCAATGGAAGAAATGTGATTAAATCCATGAAAATCTGAATAAATGTTAAATCTAACTCAAATCTAATTCAAAATACGAGAAACATAAACCCTAGAATTATTTAGACAATGAAAAACGCATTACATGAATGAACGATGTCGAGATAACCAATTCCAATTGAGTTCCTCCTTTGCTTCACCAAAAGATTTAGTTCTTCATGAGTTTCTTTTGCCAAAAAGAGATGAAAGAATGATGAGGCCCGAAGAATGATGACGAATCCTTAGTTTTGGAATGTTTTTGTGGTCTTTTTTTAGGCTTCTCGCGGTCCAAACATAACAGACCTAAGTTTGCACACCACGGCGCCTAGGCGCCATGGTAGCAGCGACTAGGCACTGAAAATCTGCTCCTTTTGGGTCTCTTCAGCGCTTGGGCGCTTCAGGGGTAGCGCCTGGGTGCTGAATTGCAGTTTCCTTTTCAATATTTTCGTCATAACTTCCTCTCCCGATATCCAATTGAGGCGATTCAAGATGTGTTGAAAAGCTAACTCAAAGGGTTACAACTTTTCTTTAGAAACCATCTTCAAATTCGACTTGATTATGTCAAAAAGGGGTCTCAATAGGAGGCTGAAAACCGGTGCATAACTTTTCGACTTGAAAGTTGATATGTGATAATGTCTTGGCTATATTTTATCCCTTTAACTCTTTTCTTCATCCAATTGACCTCTAACACTCTTGAATTTTCATCACAAGGTTATAAACAAGTTAGAGTATTTGCACTTTAGTCCCTGAACTTTTGTTTTCCTCCATTTTGGTTATTTTTCACTTGTTTCTCCTTATTTCATGACATTCATCACTACATCCTCTAAAACATGAATTACATAAAATTAAGTTATATTCCAACATTTTAATCAGTAATTGATCATGTTTTGACAGTCAAATAAGTATGTAAAAACACGCTTATCAGTCCCACTAATGGAGATTTTTTATTTACATATTTATTAGTAAAATGTCAATTATAATATTAATGAACTTTAAATCTTGAACAATTAAATTTGTAGAACAACAAAAAGTATGATATATGAAAATTCTTTCGATAATAATGACAATAGAATCAAAGAAATGAAAAAATAATGAGTTAAATTGACCAATGGCCACCAAACTTTATATTCAGTGTCACCATAGCTACCCAATTTGATTTTGTTTCACCATGGTCATCCAATTTGATTTTATTTTATCATGACTATCCAATTTCATATAGTTTCACTACGGTCATTCAATTTCATATAACGTTTCACCATGATTACTCAACTCTTTTTACCATTTACATTACTTTTAAAATGAGTAAAACGGCAACTTTACATTATATATAAAATATATTTTTTTAAAATAAAATTAAAAAATTATTTTAAAATAAAATTAAAAAGTTATTATAAAAAAATGTTCCTTCATAAAATAAAATAAAATCAAAACTTAACTAAAAAAAGTTACTAAAAAAATAAAATAAAATAAAAAATTATTTTAGAAAAAAAAATTACTTAAAAAAATAAAATAAAAAGTTATTGTAAAAAAAAAAATGTTCCTTAAAAAAATAAAATAAAATAAGAACTTAGTTTGAAAAAAACGTTTTTAAAATAAAAAAATTATTTAAAAATAATATTTTTAAAATTTAAAAATAAAATTTTTATTTAAAAAAATTATTTTATATATAATACAAAGTTACCATTTTACCCCTTTTAAAATTAGTGAAAATTATAAAAAGAAATTGATGGTCATGGTGAAATGTTATATAAAATTAAGTGGTCATGGTAAAACATTAAATGAAATTAGGTGCCCATCATAATAAAATGTTTGTGTGTAATTTGAAAAAAAAATAATAATAAAAATAAAATAATAATAATAATAAGGGATAATTGCAGCTGAGGCCCCAAACCTTTCAAAAAGTGGCAGACTTTTTTCTAATATTTCAATTATTGCAGTCGTCCCCAAACCTTTTAAAGCGTAACAGTTAAGGCTCCAATGAACAGTTTCCATCCAATCTGTCATTAGTTGACCCAAAAAATTAATTTTGACCACATTTTAATCAATTTTAAAAGGGCAAAACAATATTTTAATATTTTCCCATAAAATAATTAAAAACTTAAAGCAAAAAAATAAAATGAAAAATATTTTTATTTTATGTACTTCCGCTTTTCCCACAGCTTGGCCAATGCCCCAATGCCGAAAACTATGTGTTGCAATTCGGTTTTTTCAACACGTTCTTTTGATTTCATGCCCATTTGCAGAGGATAGATTGTGGTATTTTGGATCGAAACAAATTCTGTGCTATTGTGTTGGAGAGTAAAAATATTTTCGTTACAATCGTGAGAAGAGAAAAGCAACTTCAGTGAGTACGCTAAATAGGTAGCGAAGACAAACACAATCAGCCATACCATTAGCCTAGGCAAGACTCTACTTTGTATCCCCGCCGATGAAATAGGTGCCACCGATGGACTTCTCAAAGGATCCCATAAATATAAATTTTTTAAAAAAATTATTCAGAGACACGGACAACTTCATTTTCCTCCACCCAAACCTCCCCTAAAAAAAACTCTAGAAAAAGGGATTTTATACTTCTCTACATAATATTTGTTGAAATGGGTTACTGTGTTCAGATTTTTCCTACTTGAATCTGAGTTTTTCTTAAAATAAATTTAGCAGAAACTATGCATATCTAGAAAATAGAAATTTGGGCTTTGGGATATTGGAGAAATGAAGATTGTTGGAAAAGCATTAATGTCAATTTAGGTGTACGAATTTTTTGGGAAATTTGGGTTTTGGGATATTTGGAGAAATGAAGCAACGAATTTTTTTGTTTTTCCAAATTGCTCAAAAGTTGATTGCAGAGGTGCCAAGGTTACCAATGATTGGGAATCTCCTGCAACTAAAAGAGAAGAAACCCCACAAAACTTTTCATTTATTTATTTTTTTGGTTTTTGATTTAAGTTTTTAATTATTTTATGGGAAAAATATTAAATTGCTGATTTGCACTTTTAAAATTGATTAAAATGTGGTCAAAATTAATTTTTTGAGTCAACTAACGACGGATTGTATTGAAACTATCCGTTGGGGACTCAGTGTTATGATTTGAAAGGTTTGGGCTGACGGATGAAACGATTTGAAAGGTTTGGGATGACGTATGCAACGATTTGAAAGGTTTGGGGTGACAGCTGCAACGATTTGAAAGGTTAGGGAAAAATCTGTCACTATTTGAAAGGTTTGGAATTTTAGCTGCAACAACAACAATAACAACAACAATAAAAGGTTTAAGGCCACACATACAATTATTCTTTTTTTTAATTTTCGTCATTTTTTCTGTTTTTAACGTCTAAACTAACGAAATTGGGCAGCAGGGGATGGATTGCACTTCAAACTTCATACAGAGGGTTTTTCACTAATTTGAAAAGTTGGGGGTATTTGGCAATAGGTCCATACGTTGAGGGCATTGCGCCAATAAACAATTTTAATTTTCATGTTACTTTCCATTATCTATTGTGTGGATAATTGACGGACGAAAATTTCTTAGTTGACTTTAAATGACCTTCCACATAATTGAGACAAAAATAGTAAAATGAGAATTATGACAACTTCTTTACATTTAAAACATAAAAATTTATGACATTTTTTTTTTTTCTTATTTTAACATTTCTTTGACGTCGCATAATTAGCGATAGGAAACAGATCGGTTGGGTTGGGTTCATTCCCAACCTCACACTAAAAAAAGAAAAGCTTGAACAACTGGCACATACACATGCTTATGAATTGGTTGCTAGACAATACATGTACATGATCACATTACTAGTGCACTTTCGATAATAAAGGCCATACATGTAGCTGTTGGAGATTTCGTCGTGTTGAATAAGGAGAAGAGCACTCTTAGTGCATGATATTCTCCACCATTCGAGTCCACTCATACCTCGATAGAAAGAAGTGAGCTTCGCTTTCAACAAGAATAATAGCGGCACAATCCCTAATGGACCGGCATCCGAACAATTTACCCGCTCTCATTTGCCTGTCATAACTTTGTACATATCACTTTTTACACCTACCTTCACCATATGCCAAGCATTAGTTATTTGAATGGATGGCTTCTACCACGATGCTATTGTGCATGTCGAAGTAACAACACAATCTCCATCATTGTATTCTGTTGTGTGTGTTCCATGAAACAAACTTTACAAAGCAAATAGACACATTCACGCAACCCCTACTCATTTACATCCATCATCCCCAGAATGCACACCATTGATCAATCTCCCACAACCAACAGTGGACCTTCGAATGGTCCCATTCTGATACTGGCTTTCATGGACCGCAAGTTTGGCTCTTGAGGTTCCATGCATCAAAGCAGCCTTCTCCTTATTCTTAGGCCGACAATTCCGAACAACGGGCACACACGCACACTTATAGGTAGGATACTGGACAATAATTTCATATGATCACATTATTAGCACACATTTTGGTAACAAAGGCTATATGCCTAACTGTTGATGTCCTTACAATGTCAAATGGGAGAGAAGCACTTTCGGTTGTGACATGACTCTGTGCGATTAGCCAATTTCATGAGTATTTTACCCATGCAAAAATAATTTTTAAAAGAAAATTTGCACCTTAAATCAAAGGCTTCAATCCAACTCGAAACCGACCTGAGTATGTCGTTGACATATTAGTCGAGTAATATGCCCATCTCTAGCATGATAATAAGTTGACAAGCCATGCAATGTTTACGTGAAAGATTCATTTAGTATGCTTTGGTTTGGCAAATTTATAAATGGTTTATAAGGAGAAATATAGCGGATCTTAGAAGATGTCTGAACAATAATGATAGTAATTATGATATTTAGTTGAAATTAATCTTTAAGTAAGACTAAGTTTATAAATCATTTATTAATCTATAAAATTTCAAATTAAAGTAAAAGATCAATAATTGAATTACAATTAAGCCCTGTTTGGTGGCCATTGTTTTTTTTAAAATATTATTTTGAATAGTGAATTTTTGGAGAATCTGTGGTTAAAAAGTAGGAAAAAGTTTTAGATTTACGTATAGAATATTCTATCGTGTGAATGTGTGATTGAAAAATATATATATAGAAAAAAAGTTTTGAAAGAATAAAAAACAAACTTGAGCTAAATTGAAGGTTTGAATTGAGATGAATTAGAGTTTTAAAAAGAAGGATTATTCTATTAGCATACCTCTAATTGCAAATTAATGGTTACATGTTCACGTAACCCCACACAGCCTACCATTAAAAGGTATTTAAAAGAACAATAAAGCAAATTAGCAAAACCTTTCACATTCGGGGAAAGGCTGGTCCTTTGATTGTGGTAATTAGGGATGGGCAAAACCCGACCGAACCCGCCAAAATCGTCAAATTCGAATCAACCCGATCGGTTTGGGTTGGCTTTTTTGTTGTTTTTACACCAATTGGGTGGGTTGGTTGTGTGGCGAGTTGAGTTGAGTCGGGTTATGTGTTAACTCATGAAAAAACCAAATAAACTCGCCCAACCCAACCCGCCTACTTAAAAAATAAAATAAAATGCCTAAAAAGTATGAATGAATAGTGTAACTATAATTACTTTGGTGCATTTTAAAGGAGGAGCTTACTGTCATTCCCACAAGAAATGTAGTATGAGTTTTCCATGTTTAAATGCACTTTATTCTTTGTAGGCTCGACTTATGATGATTGAGTAAGATAATATATAATTTAATTTAATTATTTATTTACTTACTATTTAATCTTGTCTATTCGAATTTAGTTTAATAGAAAATTGGATGACTTTAATTTTTGTTGAAAAGTTGTCTTTCATGGATCAGGTATCATCTTTCACGAAATCACAAATCAGGCCCAAAAGTTTAGATTTTCAAAACTCAGGTTTTCCACGATTTAATTAATTATATTTAACAATTAATCTAATAATATTCTTTCCTTAATTTAAGCCTAAAGTTAAGATTTCCTAATATAATAGGACACCTCCCTACTTACAGATTCTGCTTCATCGCCAGACTGATTCCGGTTCTGGACAAAATTGACGGCAGATTAAACGATATTTCGATTACTGAACACGGGTTTCGTCTGCTTTGAAAGTCCAATTGAGAGTGCTAATCGAAAACAAAACGCTTCCATTGCCAGCACCGATACTACCTATTGCCCATTGGTATGTCATGATATCCCATCAAAGATTACGGTTCTATATAATTTCATAAATTTGTAACCCCAATTGATACAGTAGCAACGCACAATCAATAATATATGTGACGTTGATGACAATGATATATTTGAAATCTTTGTCTTCCTCCATTTGAAATCTATGTTGTGCATGAATTTAATCCAACTGTTGTCTTCTTACAGTTGAATTCTGTATCCTGCATGTTCTCCTACCTGTAACCAGAACTTCGTACATTTAATTTATGTGCCCTGCGTGATCTCCTAACTGTGATCTGATATACAACTGTGACCTGGCTGAATTTAATTTAAGTACAGACGTCATACATTTCATTTTACAGATTAATGGATGTCTATGTATGTTTGCTGAATGGATCCTAGATATTGGTGGTTTTGCTAGCTCTTAATTGCACCTATACAACGCTTCTAGATACTATAATGACAAAGTTCAATTTGGATCTTAATTGCACCTATCCAGCATTTTAATGTGCGTGAAATAATAATTGAAATGAGAAATATTTGTTCGGATTATTTCGAGTTGGACAGTTAATTATGTACAAAGTCAAATTGTGACCCTCAGATTGCAATGTGTGACATGTACTCAGATCTGTACTTGTGAAACTCGTTTGTGTCACCAGTTTAATGTTCACTGTAGTATGCAAAAAATCTCCACTTAATTGAAAACCCGTGTTACCAGTTCACTACCATCTGTAACCACCACAAAGGAATTTGTAACATATAGTAAGACCCTGTGACCTGTGAACATATGTGTGACCTTTGACCTGATGTAACATTATGTGAATAATAGTATTACTGTGACCTACGTACTCCAAAAGTATTACCACGTGTGACCCTGTATAAATCTTCTACTACAGTTTGTGACCTGCATTGCCAAACAATTCCCTATAGTGTTATCTGTGGCCTGATGTAACATTATACAAATAATAGTATTCCTGTGACCTATATATTCAAAAATATTATCACGTGTGACCCTGTAGAAATCCATATAGTGTTCTCTGTGACTTCATGTAGTATTATGTAACTGCTAGTATTCCTACGACTTACATACTCCAAACATATAATCATTGTATAAATATTCTAACTGTGACCATCATAAACCTGTGTGACCAAAGCAATTTTCACTGTGACCATTAGATTGCAATGTGTGATATATGAAATTACATGTGACCATCAGATTGTAATTTACACAGCTACAAATAACATGTAAATTAAACACATTCCTGCTCACAATGAAAATGGTGTCAATTATTATCGAAAATTCGATGTACATTTGTCACAGTCACAAAAACTACCGCAAATCTAAACAGACAATGACACCAAAAATTATCCATTGTTCAATCAACTACTGATAAAAGAAATAGATAAAAGCAGACAATTAGAAACTTTACAGAGTTTGTTCATTGTTTTAAACTAAAAAAAAACATGGTCATCACTCAATGAGAATCTCATCCCCCTTTTTTTTTTTTGCTTCCCCATCTTTATAGGCTTGTATATGCCCTAATGTTTAAACAGGCGTGTTGCTATGTCCAACCTTGTTCTTCCCGCGTCAAATTTGCTTGGCATCGAATCCTTATCGTCATGTAGCAAATACTCAGCATGAATTTCTAAAGCTACAGCAAAGGAGTTTATGTCAAGTCACAGATGCAAATTAACAGAGGTCACAAGTATAGATCACATAATATTCTCAGGTCACATACGTGCATAAGCATATAAGATGTTACAAAATTAGGTCATAGATGCGGTATAAACTCCATGACATGTGTCAGATAAGTCACAGTTTCATTACTCTCTCTATGACATTCACTTTCAAACTGCACTTCCACCATAAAAATCATCAAACTTCAATACTACTTTTTAATCAACTAACAGGTCACAAATGAAATACATAGCAACAAAATACGAATTTACCACTCCACTCAAAACTACAATAGGAGTTTATGTCCACAAGGCTTCAAGAATAATTTTGACATTCGATAAGTATCAATGTAAATACATTTCTGTAAAATATGTAAACAATAAATCGACCTCAATGAAGTTCTCCAAAGATTCCACCCCTCTTCAACACAAGTACAAATTTTCTTTTTGCCTATTCATTCTATCCCAGGAAAAATGACAATAAAACAATGCAGCATTAAACTTGGATTTACCTTTCAACTAATAACTCCTTTTGTTTCGTATTGAGGACTCTAATTTATCCTGGAATTTTTTTATCATTCAAATTATCTGACAAATGATTTTTGCACTAAACAATGCCCAGAAATTAATTCATTTCCTCTAAATTAACTAGGATTATGAAGTCATCTGAGTATATTAACACCACTACAAGCAACGTCCTCAGCTTTTCTTACTAGAATACTAGAACCAAAAAAATAAAAATAAAAGGCCAGCACTAAGTTAAACTTAAATTCAAACTAAAAGAAAGCTAAAATAAAAACGAGAAGAATAGAAAAACTTAAATCTATTGAACCGCAGTTCAAGTTTGAAAAATGAAAACCCAAAAATCCCACATGGGTAACATCTTCTGCAATGTTAAGGCCTTCAATCGCAGTTTGTGGCTGCACAGAAATTGCCTCACACACAATTTTACTCTTACTTTAAAAGACTTGTTGCTAAATCCCAAAGAATTGGCTAAAGAACGCCACTGTTCAATAACGAAGAATTTCGGAGACTGGACGTCTGAATTGGACTGAAAAGTCCCTGGATTTTCAACAACCAAGATAGGGCTGGAATTGGGGTTGAATAGAAATGGAAGTTGAGTTATTAACAAATTTGAAACCCTCAATTAACGGATAAGTACATCATTTAATTAAAAGATTAATTGTTTAATTAAAATGATAAAAACCTGAGGTAAACAGTCGCCCGTGCCTGGTCACTGCGACCCCCTTTGTGAGGAGGCACCCCTTCTCCCGAGAAAAAAAACGTGAAAACCTGATTTTTTATAACGTCAAACTAAAGTCTTGGTTTGATGTAACCCAACTCGACCGATACTTGATTGGGTTGGGTTGGGTTTCAACCTTTACGCGGGTTGGGTTTGTTGGGATTGACCAAAATAATTATGAAATAAAGAATTCTTGTTTGACAAGAAAATAAAAAAAAAAAGTGGTCAAGTTAAATTAGGAGTATTTTTCTTTATGGAAATATTACCAAGTAGAAAAGGAAAAGGATATTTTTTGGTATTATTATATAAGGAAAATAATTAAGAGAGTTCAATTGTAATTAGGTAATTTTTTGGCATAATTTATGGCTATATATACAATTGAAGTTGACGTGAAAAGAGGAGAAAAAGAAACAGAGAGAGAGAGAGAGAGAAGAATTCTGAGACGTGAAAAAGTGAGGAGAAATAGAGAGAAATATTGTGTGCATGTGAGAGAGAGTATACAAAGGAAGAAAATACGTTTGTTGTGCTTTCTTTGTATAGGGAGAAGTTGTGAGGGTGAGAAAAATATTGTAACGAGTGATTTATTTTTCTTATCAATAAAAGTGTTCTTCTCCTGTGGTTGTCAGCAGTCAGCTGAGCCACGTTAAATTCTTTGTTCTCTCTTTTGTCCAATTATTTCGTGTTTTGTATTTCCGCTGCGTTTGGTTGATTTGGGTGGGAAAGTTGATTTTTTCCCAACAAGTGGTATCAGAGCTAAATGTTCAAACTCTGGGATTATTGCGAAGATGATGACAGGTTCCAAGTTTGAGGTAGAGCGATTTGATAGGAAGAATAATTTCAATATTTGGAAAAGTACTGTTGAAGATATTCTTGTGAAACAAGGACTTTACAAAGCTTTGTAGGGTAGGAGACCAGAAGGGATGAAAGATGCAGATTGGGAAGAATTAGAAGCGAAGACAGTCAGTACAATCAGATTGGCTCTTGCACCTGAGGTAAAATATAGTGTTTTGAACGAGAAATCTGCTTCTAAGTTATGGAAAACGTTAGAAGATTTATATATGTCTAAGTCCTTAACTAATAGGCTTTATTTGAAAAAAAATTATATGAGTTGAAGATGGATGATGATATTGATGTTAGGGACCACTTGAATAAGTTTAATAAGTGTGTGACTGAGTTGTTGAATGTGGATGTGAAAATTGAGGACGAAGATAAGGCTATTATGTTATTGTCTTCCTTGTCTAAATCATATGAGACGTTGGTGACCACGCCGTTAGTTGGTAAATCTACTTTGACAGTGAACGAGGTTTCGACTGCTTTGTTAGAGACAGCCAACATGAAGAAGCCAAGTGGTAATGTGAATGGTGATCAAGTTCTGTTGACTACTTCTGGTAATAGATTTGGTAAAGGTGAATCGCGAGGAAGAAATTATAGTCAAAGGGATCGTTCTCAATCTCGTCCAAGGAGAGACGTGGAATGCTATTACTATCACAAGAATGGTCACGTTAGAAGAGATTGTGAAGAATTGACAAAACATCTTGACTCGAAGAGGAAAAATAAAGAAATCACAGAGAATTCAGACTCTACAAATTTGGTGGAGGAGAATTATGATCTTGAAGATGCTTTATGTGTTGCTAATGATGAGAGTCTAGTTAGTAACTGGTTTCTAGATTCTGGATGCTTTTATCACATGAGTCCAAACAGAGATTGGTTTGAGAACTATAAACCATGTGATGAGCGTTATATTTTTGTTGCTGATAATCAAAAACTTGAAGTCAAGGGTTCGGGTACTGTGAAGGTGAAAATGTTTGATGGAGTGGTGAGAAGAATAACAGGTGTTTTGCATGTCCCAAGATTGAAGCGAAATTTAATATCGTTGGGAGCATTGGACACATTGAGTTATGAATATTGTGCCAAATGTGGTGTGATGATTGTGAAGAAAAATTCTGTGCCAATAATTAGAGGTGAAAAGATTGGTAATTTGTACAAGTTAATAGGGAAGACAATTTTAGGTGGAGCTGCCAGATTGGAGTCGCACCGAGGGGAGTCTTCTACTATTACTAAAGTTTGTGAGGTAGCCAAGATGGGATCTGTGGCCAATGGCGTGAAGGTTGAAGAAAGCAGTTCAAAGATATCAAAACGAAAGGTGACGTTTGATGAATCTTTGAATACCGTTCATGTTTATTAAATTTTTGGTCAAGGTGGAGATTGTTGGGATTGACCAAAATAATTATGGAATAAAGAATTCTTGTTTGACAAGAAAAGAAAAAAAAAGTGGTCAAGTTAAATTAGGAGTATTTTTCTTTATGGAAATATTACCAAGTAGAAAATGAAAATGATATTTTTTGGTATTATTATATAAGGAAAATAATTAAGGGAGTTCAATTGTAATTAGGTAACTTTTTGGCATAATTTATGGCTATATATAAATTGAAGTTGACGTGAAAAGAGGAGAAAAAGAAACAGAGAGAGAGAGAGAGAGAAGAATTCTGAGACGTGAAAAAGTGAGGAGAAATAGAAAGAAATATTGTGTGCATGTGAGAGAGAGTATACAAAGGAAGAAAACACGTTTGTTGTGCTTTCTTTGTGTAGGGAGAAGTTGTGAGGGTGAGAAAAATATTGTTACGAGTGATTTATTTTTCTTATCAATAAAAGTGTTCTTCTCTTGTGGTTGTCAGCAGTCAGCTGAGCCACGTTAAATTCTTTGTTTTCTCTTTTGTCCAATTATTTCGTATTTTGTGTTTCCGCTGCGTTTGGTTGATTTGGGTGGGAAAGTTGATTTTTTCCCAACAGGGTTGTATTAAATTTTGATCAAACCAATCATGTTAGATTGAGTTTGGATTGAAACAAAAACCAACTCAACTCATGCCTACCCCTAGACTAATAAATAATGATCATGGTTGGCGACGTCACTATTCCGTTGTCTTAATTATTAAGTAACTATGCTATAAAAAGAAACAGTTGCGAAATGAATTATATAAGTGTTTGGTAAATTTTTATTTTAAAATTCGTGTGCATTTTAAAATCAACATTTGAGTATTTTATATACAAAAATAATTTATGTTGTCTATGTATAAAATTAATAAATGGACATGGATTATAACAACGTTCTTTTGTTTAATTATTATCATTAGTAATATAGTAGAATTTATTTTTCCTTTCATATTAGTATATTATTATTATCAAATGTTTTTCTGAAACAATGTATTCACTGTAAATCATTAAAAAAAAAAAAAACTCATATATATTAAATCTTTATTATTACAAAATAGATTATTAAAAAAAGAAAATTACTTTTCCATCAAATCAGGTGGAGCCTACACTGCAGCATGTGAATGAGTGGGTTTATTTTTTGGATTAGGCTAAAAGTACATAATCATTTACACAATTCTTTACACCCCTCTCACATGGAGGGGGGCCCCACACACAATAAAATATTCGTGGGCCCTCCTCCATGTGAGAGTGGTGTAAAGGATTGTGTAAACCATGGAGTGTACATGTAACACAATCCTTATTTTTTATGCAACATTTTCCTTTTCGACCCCCATTTGTCAGTTTTTCTTGGCAAAATAGGTTGGGACTATTGTGAATAAAATGGGTAAAGGAAAAAGTAAAAAATTAAAAAAGTACAACCTTTATCATTAACGTGTCAGGAATATTGAATACTAAGATTACTGTGCAACCGAAAAATGCTAAAAATAAAGTATTCAAATAAATTACTTTATTATTGAAATACTGATGAACCTATAACATAAAAAGGTATTACGTTAATTATTTTAATGACATATAATTGAAAAGGCTAACAAGCAGAATTTGAAAAGCTACCATTTTACTCCAGTTTCTTCAATAATCACTTTAAAATTTACCTAATGGTTAAAATAGCATTGAATTGTTTGACAATCAAAAGTCAAAATCTAAAATCAATTCCAAACCTTACATAAAAAGTTAGGAGAACAACAAGAATTTACAGCTTGTCGTAAAATAGTCAAAATTTTGAAGCAAAAGCCAAGTAACAATTGTTCCCAAATTTCCAGAGGAAGCTAAAAGGGGAGGACTGTTCTATTAAAGTCAATCACATACAACAAGGGAAAAAAAAAAAAAAAAAAAACCTAAGCGCATTAATGTTCCAACAAAATAGAAATAAACCATATACAGATCTAAAAGTAAAATCCACAGTTTAATGGTAAAATATGGCAAAAACATTCTCACTTCAATGAAGACAAAATCATTTTCTTGAATTTCTTTGATATCCAGGGTCAAACCAGGAACAACATTAAAAGATCCACCATAGCCGAATTCCCCCAGCCACCCTCTAGGTAAGCTGATCTGCAGCTTCAAGAATATGCCCACCATATCGTCAAAACGACAAAACAGTTTGCTCAAGAGAACATAAATCTGTACAAGTATCTATTTAATGGCTGGAGCAATATCACTGCTTCCTAATCCCATCTTCTTCCCGAGTACGGCAAGCTGCTCGACGAACTCACCTCCAGTTAGTATTTCGGTGGTTCCATAAATGACATGCTTGACTGGCTGCTGACTGTGTGCAAGATCTTGCAAGCTCCCATGCTCTACATAATTTCCACCACCGATCATAAATATGATAGCTTCTTTGAATGGCCCTTTCAGGTGGCTGCTGTTTGACCCAGAGGTTGACTTTGGTGCACGAGGATCGAAAACAAGATAAGAATCAATTTCGGGATTTGGTTTGCCCTCCATTAGTGCATCAACTGTTCTTGTCAGAGCCACCTGATGAGCACTAGACAACAAGTTTTTTACACCAGCAGTTACAGCACTGATCGACTGCCCGTACAGTTTTTCAGCCCAATCAACGATATTGCTCCTGTTGGCGGAATTTGCTGATGCTAATGCGATATTTAATGACTTTATCTTCTTCACATACTGAAATGCACTAGTATCAACCTCAGACTCCCTCAGTGCAACTTCAACCATTTCAACTTCTGAAGGAGAAAGGCTTTCAGTTGATATGAGATACATTATAGCGAACCTCAGTATATCCATTTTATCTCCTTTCCCCCTGAGCATGCTAAGAAGCTCATTCTTATCAATTCCACCTCTGATCATCATTTCACTTTCCATTTTGGCGTAAGAATCCAGAGACCTTTCCTTAATCTCACCCAACAACGCAGTAGCAATATTAGTGTGCTTATCAATCACTTGCTTCCGCTCAGTCAATTCAGGCAAAGAATTTACTGCACTCATCAGAAACTTTGTGTTGCCAATCAAATCTGATCCATTGAACTCAGCCCCAGCATTTCCTCCAGTTCGCCTATTTACCTCCTCAACATCTTTCTTATACTTGTTTAACTGCATCTCAATTTCAACAGCCACTTCTGGAAACTCTAATGACCCATTTGCCATCCAAAATGGGTCCGAATGATCCAATTCATACGACTTCATCCCACCTTTCTCCCCTTTGATATTCAATCTATTCAACCTCATCCCAAGCACGTCATGAACCAGTGGCTTATACCTAAATTCATGCTGTATAGCCACAGACAGCTCGAAGTTCCTATCAAATATGCATAAAATCGGCCTCTGAAACGAGCTTGTGAAATTCCCACCCTCTGTGAACAAATTGTTCTTTGCCAACAAATGATCACGCAACCTCTGATCAAGTAAGGATGCCACCATCTCAGAGGGCCCTCCACGGGGGCACCTAATAATTGGCACAACAGCAAGCGTTGCCAACACACAAAACAACCCGCTAACAATTTTTTCAATTATTTCCTCAATCTCTTTATCCCCAGCTGAGGGATCATTTAATTGAATGTAGCAATTCTTATTAGCAAGGGAAAATAAATTATCCTCAAGGGTCACAAATTCCAAATACTGATCATGGACCTTGGAAATTCTCTGAATTGAATCCGAATTAACTGCTCCTGAAGACAAAGCATATAAAAAATTAATCATTGTTGGTTTCTATTAAATATCTAAATTGATCATTCCTGAAAACTGCTCTTTTTTTTTAATTATCTTTTCGCAACTTAATATTGAGCTCTTAAATGCTGAATCTGATCACGAGTTACTTAGAATCAAGAACTACACTTCCTTTAAATGAACCCTTGAAAGTAGAAATTATATGTACTCAAACTACCGCTGGAGTTTCTGGAAAACTGTATTGTACCATATATACTTGGGTATGAGGCATACATCTTGGGGTTATAATGTGAGAGCTATGCTAATCTCCGCTTAAATCGATTGCTTCACCATTCAATTTTAAAATAGAAACTACAGATTTAAAACGGCCCTGCATTATGGATCTAAAAGTAAACATGACCAATAAACCATACTAGAAGCGTTGTATAAGATCAAAACAATACAATAATATAATTTTTCCTTTAAATCCTACTTCAATGTCCTAATCAAATCCAAACTAATAAAATTCAAATCAAATACCAGTAAACCATATAACATACCAGATGCCAGGTCCTCGAGGAGGGGCCTGGGAATGGAGGAGCTGAAATTGAGGTGAAACGAGTCGTAGAGCGCCCTGGACGTGTCCGAGACTATACGCTGGATGTTGAGTTGGGTAGGCTGAACGAAGTATACAGCGGGGACATCGTGGACTGGCTTGCGATCCTTGTCGACAAGAAAGTAGAGCGTTACACCATGCTTCCGCAGATCCTTGACGTGGATCAGCGGCGACAGTATATCCTGGCAGAACCTATCGTAAATCAGGATCTTGTACACCTCTTCGTTTGCCGTCCCCACTCCGCCACCAACCGGATTAATCACCGTTTGGTTCAGATTGAGCATTCGAATTATGCACTCTGCACATCCAGCAACAAGATTAAGCTAAACCCATAAGTAAAAAATTACCCAAAAATTGCGCGTCTCTACGAAATCGGAACTGCATAACCAAGATCTGGATAGGAATACCAAAAAAAATTACCCGTTTGCTTTTGCCGGAGATTAAGTGCCATTGTCCAGCACGATTTATCTTTGTCTTCTCCTGGAAAATGATGAATTGATCTATGGATGCCAAAAAAAAAGAGATTTGACAGATTGCAGAAAGAAACAGAAGATAGGGTCAGGGTGTTATTAGGTTGAAATGAGTCGGTCCATGTCAAACCTTTAGCCCTGTTTCATAGTAAAATATTTTGAAGAGTGATTTTTTTTTTTTTTAATAAGAGATTTTTAATATTTTGAACAGTGAATTTTTTGAAAATATAAAGATTTTTTTTTTAAATTTGTGTGCAAAGTATTTTATTTTGTGAATGTGTTGAAATGAGTACGTAAAAAAAGTTTTGAAATAAATGATGTGAAACACGACTTACTCGAGTATTTGTTCGAATATAGAGTAAATAATTAGTTTATTTTAGTAATTAAATAGTAATATAAGATTAAGATTAATATTCATTTAATTAATTAACGAGTGCCCTCCATTGATAATATAATAAATTTAAAAATATTTATAAATTTGAGTGTCCTCAATATATATTTAAAATTCAATTAAAATTTAAATATCCGTAATGACTCGTGAAGTTATATAATTACTCCAATGGTCACTGAACTTTACCTAAAGTTTTCACTAGGTCACTGAACTTTAAAAACTACGTAGTTAGTCAGTGAACTTCCATCATCGAACTAACTTCAATTAAAAAACTTGACGGAACTAGTGATGTGGCTAATAGAATATCCTACGTGGCATGTTTGAGAGTGACGTGGAATTTTTAGTGATTGATGGGATTGTAGTTCCGAAAGTTCAATGACTAACCGCACAGGATGTATAAAGTTCAGTGACCTGGTGGAAACCGTAAGTAAAGTGCAGTGACAATTAGGATAATTAACCTACTAACTGCATGATGTATAAAGTTCAGTGACCTGGTGAAAACCGTATGTAAAGTTCAGTGACCTAGTGGAAACCGTAAGTAAAGTGCAGTGATAATTAGGATAATTAACCTACTAACAGCATGATATATAAAGTTCAGTGACCTGGTGGAAACCGAAGGTAAAGTTCAGTGACCTGGTAGAAACCGTAGGTCAAGTTCAGTGACGATTAGGGTAATTAACCTAAGTTTGAAGCTAAGTTGCTCCGGACATTTATTGGGAATCTCTTTATCGTAATACATCAAAATAGTCAGACTAGTTAGTCTGTTTATTGTCTCAAAGGCATCGCAATGCCAATGCTATTTGTCATCTCTTGTTCACAGACTTTGTGGTGTCAGACTAGGTAGTCTGCTTACATCATAATCCTTTTGTCCAAAACTGAATAACATAGAGATCTAATTGACATTTCTTTTTCAGAAACCCTTAGTTGATAGTGCTTAGCATCTTACAGAGAATGTTGTATATGTTATTCTGGCTGGTGATAGTCTTGAGCAATATATTTTAACAATCATCGCATCTACTTGTGAAGATGGAGTTGCAGTCTTACTACAAAAAAACTAACTTTATACAAGGTGAGGAATTTTATTTGAAAAATTCATTTCCTGGTTTGCTTCTAAGGATTCTTAAATCAAAGAATGACCAACATAAAATGACTAATTTCAGCTGCACATATATGATTAATTTGCTTGCCTAATTTCTAGATGTTGAATTCAGTTTAAAGCGTAAATACTTGGGACATGGGGAGTCCATGTCCTAGACATGGGAAGTATAAAATATATTGCTAAAATATATTGCTCAAGATTATCACCAGCCAAAATCACAAATACAACATCCTTTGTAAGATGTTCAGCACTATCAACGAGGGTTTCTGAAAAAGAAATGTTAATTAGATCTCCATGTTATTCAATGTTGGACAAAAGAATTATGATATAAGTAGCCTAACTAGTCGACACCACAAAGCACGTGAACAAGAGATGCCAAAATAGCGTTGGCATAGCGATGCCTCTGGTACAATAAACATACTTACTAGTCAGACTATTTTGATGTATTATGATAAAGAGATTCCTAATAAATGTCCGGAGCAACTCATCTTCAAACTTAGGTAAATTACCATAACCGTAACTGAACTTTACCTACGGTTTCCATCGGGTCACTGAACTTTATATAGTTAGTAGGTTAATTACCCTAACTGTCACTAAACTTTGCCTACGGTTTCCACATGTCACTGAACTTTACCTACGGTTTCCACCAGGTCACTGAACTTTATACATTTTACGCGGTTAGTCATTGAACTTTCGAAATTACAATCACATCCATCACCAAAAATTCCACGTCACTTATAAACGTGCCACATAAGATATTCTGTTATCCACATCATCAGTTCCGTCAAGTTTTTTAACGGAAGTTAGTTCTGTGATAGATGGGGTTGCAATTTCGAAAATTCAGTGACTAACTGCATAGTTTTTAAAGTTCAGTGATCTTGTGAAAACTTTAGGCAAATTTCAGTGACCATTGGGGTAATTAAGCCAGATTTTTCTAGTAAAAAGAATTTCAAATGATTTGAATGAATTTCAACCTTGAAATATAATAAAAAATTATTTTGAAATTATATAATTTTTAATGAGATTTTTGTGAATTCTATAAAAATATATCTAAATTCACGAAACTCATTAAAAATTATAATATATATTAAAATTCATTAAATCCTAATTGAGGACGGCCCTCATAATGTTGTCAAAGTGTCTTGTCTTATTTTTATTAGTTACATGAAAATTTTTATCAGGTAGGAGTAATGGAACCGTTTAAATAGATGAGTGAATAATGAGTAAATATTTTTATTTCGATAATCTAAGAAAAAGTTTAATGAGTATTTATTTAATTAATTCAAGTGAAGAAATAGTGATTTACTATTTGAGTAGACGGTTAACCAAATGTGAATGTAATTACTCTGCAATTGAAAAATTGTGTCTTGCTTTATATTTCACATGTACAAAACTAAAGACTTATTTACGACCCGTAACCGTCTATTTAGTTTCTAAAGTGAATCTAGTTAAATATATATTTTCTCGCTCTATTTTACACCAAATGATAAGCTTTGGGTTTTAGGATTATCGAAATTTGAAATACAATACATACCTCAAAAGGCAGTCCAAAATTAAGCATTGGCTAACTTTTTGGCCTATCATCCATGCCTTGACATGCCTAAGGAGATTGAGTTGGAGATCGATTCATTCGAATTAAAACCTTAGATTTTGTACTTTGATGTATCAAAAACTTCTAAAGGTGTAGGGATAGGTATAGTTTTGATAAATTCCCTAAGGATTTATTATAAATTTGCTTTCACCTTGAATAGAATGTGTACTAATAATCAAGCCGAATACGAAGCATTGATCGTGGGTTTAGAGCTGTTAGTAGATATGAAAATAAATAATGTGATTATTAGGGGCGATTAGCAATTGGTAATTCACCAATTAATTGGTGATTTTAAATGCCAAAGTGATTTTGTTTTAAGTTAATATGAAATCGCCCGAGAGTTGTTGGAAGAATTTGACTAAGTAGAGTTTCAATATGTTAATAGGATATATAATGATATAGCAAATGAATTTGCTCAAATGGCTTAGGGTTATTCAAAATCTTTAAATTGGGAATCTACTTGTGAGTATGTAGTAACATTGCCCTCGAGAAGGATTGAAGTTCATTGCACATAAGATGAAAATACAATAGATTGGAGGGCAGAAATTAAAAGGTTCTTAAAAGAACCTAACAAGGAAAGTAGTAGAAAAATAAAGTTGCGTTCGTTGAATTATGTATTGATAAATGAGGAATTATTTAAGAAACGCTCAAATGGTATACTACTAAAATGTGTGAATTTGCAAGAGGCCAAAACGATCATAATTGAGGTATATGAAGGGATATGTGGAGCCCATCAAGTTGGCCAAAGGATAAGATGGTTGATTGTGAAGAGTGGATACTTTTGGCAAAAAATGGGAGAGCTATGTGTTCAGTATGCAAAGAGTTGTTTAGCATGCCAAAATCATGGTCCGATACAAAGAGCGACAACAAGAGAAATAACACACATTATTAAACCTTGGCCGTTTAAAGATTGAGCGATAGACTTAATATGGAAGATCTATCCCCCATCGTCCAAGCAACATACGTTTATTATAGTTGCCACGGACTTCTTCACTAAATGGGTAGAAGCAAGACTTTTAAAAGAGATATCTCTGAAAAGTGTCATAGATTTTATTCGTGACCACATTATTTATAGATTTGGGATTCCACAAACTGTGATGGTAGATCACGGAACTTCCCTGAATGGAGATCAAGTGAATGAATTCTTGAGCGAGTTTGGAGTTAAGTTAGTAAACTCCACACCTTATTACGCTCAATCTAATGGATAGACAAAATCTTCTAATAAGATTCTAAAATAAAGCCTTACGGGCTTATAGGACATCACCACGTTCAAGTACCGAGATAACTCATTTTCAACTTACTTATGGACAAGAAGCTGTGTTGCCTAAGAAAATCAACGTGCAGTCAATGAGAGTAGGCCTACAACATGACTTAGACGGCAGCGAATATGTTGAATCACTAGCCCAGAATTTATTGGAATTGGACAAATTAAAGTTGGACGCCCTGGACAGATTGCAGGTTCAAAAGCGAAAAATGGCTCTATTCTATAACAAAAAAGTTATAGCCAAATCTTTTAGCTTGGGCGAATTGGTTTGGAAAACAATACGCCTTTTGAATAGTAAAGATTCAAAGTATGGTAAGTGATAACCCAATTGGGAATGACCATATAAAGTGAAGAATGTATTGCCTAATGGAGCCTACCACTTAGAAGATCTAAATGGTACAAAACATATGAGGTTTATTAACGGAAAATATTTGAAGAAGTATGTTCTTTCCAAATGGGAAAGTGAACAAATAAATGCATAAATAAACAGTACTGTTGAGCGATTATGACGAAATAAAACGAGAACGAAATGCGCTCAAATAAAATCTTTTATTATCAAATATTTTTTACAAACCATGAGATACAAAATACAAGATGCTCTATAAGTCGAAATTGAAAGCAGGTTGTCATCATTCTCCTATCAATCACAAAGAAAAGGGCGAATTGGCCTTAACCGCCTTCCTAAATGCATTGCTGCAATGGCAGGCAAGAAGGCTGAGAAGCACTCTCAACAGGCAATTGGCTCTCATTTAGAACTCTCTCAGGAGATCATAGATGGATGAGGTGCTGAGAATACCTTTATTGAATAAAGAATATTTCCTGTATCTTCCATACCAAGGAAAATATCAAAACGGATGGAGAAATTAGGAATAGATCAAACGATCCATTTCTGTCGAAGAAGAAAATAGTTGATCAATATCTGAAATGCCAACGATGGCAAATAAATTAATTTTTGGAAGAAAAAGATGAAGATGACAAATGTGTAACACATACGCATTTATAGAAGCATAAAGGTGAAAAGAGGGAATATGAAAGACCACTTACATGCATAGTAACTGAAATTAAATAGCCCAAAATCTTGGAAAAGAAAGTCGGAATACTAAAACTTTTGATCCATGTGAAGATTCTTTGAGGGGAAAGGTACATTAGTTTAGCACATGGTTAATAATTAAATGCTTGGGGCATATTGACGACTAAAATAAAAATGTCAATTTTATCACTTGCCATCATACAAGTCAACAAAATGGTCATTCCATTAATAAATTTAATTGTCATTATGGTATAGCTATTAATGGCTACCATAAAAAGAAACTGTGTGAGACGTAATCGTCCTACGAGAATGTCCAAAGTATAATTACAGTTTGTCCCAAACAGAATGCATATATTCCCTAAGTTTTCCCCATTCACCGTTCTGCTTAGAAGAAATAGTGGACAAATCCTTATCAACCTCTAGCTTTGTATAACGCTCAACCAGAGACTTGGTTCGCTCGACTCATTGGGAAGCATTACATCTCTTGGCATCTAATCTAGCCCTGCAGTTGTCCATCTTTGTTTGGAGTTTCTTCATCTTTGTAGTTAGATCAACCATGACTTTAGAGGAGATTTCATTTAGATCAGCTCTGGCCTTCTCAATCTCTTGAAGCAAAAACTCCTTTTCAGTTATGGCATGAGGATGCTGAGTATTCTTGGCCTTCAATTCGACATTCTTATTTAGCAAAGCGCTTATCTCGGAGTGGATGATCTTCAATGTCAGCTTAAAGTCAGATGAAAAGTCAAGCGAAGGAAGCTTAACTGCTTGAGCCATTTTTGCACTCAAAAGTTTGAATTTATCTCTCTGTTTAGTAGCATTAGCTTTATCGATATCCATATCCATAAAATAAATGAATTCAAGCACCGATTGCTTGAGAACCTCCATATTCTCTTCTGAGATTGCAACAGAAGAAGCAGAAGGACAACCAAGTGGAGAAGGGCGAGACATCTTTACTTGATCCCAAAATGTGAACAAGTCTTGGATGGAGTGTAAAGTAGCGCCAGTGACCTATAAAGATAAGTGCAAGTATTTAGCACCCCATTGCAGTAAGTGAAGTGAACATGAAAGATAAAACAAAGGCTAACTCATCAGTAACTTTGGGAGATTGGGGGATATCACTGGTCGATTCAACCACTTGTGGAGATTTTCCCTTGTCTAAACGAGTAGGCTCTGTCGCAACGAGCAAGTCCACAGTAACCTCTGTAAGATTCAAGTAGCAATAAGTCGAAGGCTAATAGTACAAGCAAGAAAAGATCATAAGATATGCATTGCCTTCCGGTTCAACACATGGGGGGTCAACGCCCTGAGAAGGTAGCAGCTCTCCAGCTAGTTGTGGTGAAGACTTTGGGACTGTGGCTTTCTCTTTAGGTAGAACCCTTGCATCAGATAACTTGAATGAAGCTGCTTCAATAGAAAGTGATGGAGCAGGGGCTGCTAAGACTAGAGTCTTCGAAGAAGAAGTTGTTTTTCATGAATAAACAAACTCAATTACCTATCTACTGAGGATGAGATGAGCATCATCATCATCATCATCATCATCATCACCTTGGAAAATTGGTGAAGCTGAGGCTGGCCCTTTGCGACTAAAAGCACCTTTAGCTGTACTAGTTTGAACAGATAGGAAACTAGATGGAAAAACATGGCGTTTAGCACGAACAGGTGGTGATTGAGAAGGAGAAATGAGATTGTTAATGGACACGAGAATGGCCAGAATAGGAGAAGTAGAGGAAGTCTCTAGCCGATCCAGCAAGTGGAAGACACGATTAGCATCAGTTGTGAACACTCTGCGTTTCACAGATGACCAGAGTTGGTCAAAAAGAGGATGAGTGACACCAGTAGGATTGAAAAGAGCCAAAGAAAAACCTTTGGTCAAAAGAATATTATGGGCATCAATGACTTGTGCCTCGATTTTATTTATAGTATGGAAACGTTCTGCTAAGTTTTTAGAATAACAGGGACGAACATGCCACACTTGACCAAAACCAAGTTGGCGAGCAAAAAATTGAGGAGCATATATCTCAACCTCTGCCTTTGCATTTGTCCTAGTAATGATGTCATGGAATAATTCTCTCCCAATCAAGAATTGAGCTCAAATGGGTAAGAAAGTGCTCACTTCAGCCAGAGTAGAAGGAGGTCGCACATAAATAGGGACTTGGTGAGTCGAAAAAGGAAAAAAAAAGGAAGGTGTTGAATTCAAATTGTAAAAGAATGTGAAAACGTCCCTATTGGACATATTCACAGGGCTCAATTGATGGATGAATAGCCCATAACAACTGATCGATCGAGGAGGGGGTGGTGAAGTACCAAGCTGTGGGAAATATTCTCTCAACCACAAGTGAGCTAACTAAAGAGGCCCACTACCAGTGGGAGATGCACCATTCCTCAATTGAAATTGAACGGAAGCCATGCCTTTATAAAAGACAGCTAAAAAGAATGAACATAGATTCAAAGATCTACATCGCGTCAACTTATGCACTATGGGCATATAACTCATAGAAGGTTTCAGGCTGGGGGTACAAAGGACATATTTACAAAGCAAGACCTAAAGAAAGACCACACACTCAACGTGAGAAGGCTCAGAGCTAGAGGTAGTATAAAGGCCTTGCATGCCTGAATAGGACTAATTAAGGTTTTTGTCAAACTTTGGGGCGGCTCGACAATCAAAATGCCAGGAAAAATGGTGTCGCCCAAGGGCGGAAGGTTTACTATGGCTCCAACGTCCCTCAAGGTAATAGACATTGGGCCAAAGGGGAAAACAAAAGTATTGTACTTAGAAGACCAAAAATTCAGAGCAATAGGAAAAAACACTGAGTCATAAATTGGGGGATGGAGAGTAATTTCTAGTAAGTCTGAAATCTTAGCACGATCAAAAATCACTTTCGTAAGACCATGATTCACCATGCGTGTTTGCCATCTATGGAAACTAGCATCAGTTGTGGTACAAGTGTGAATTCCTTTCTCGCGAATTGGCTTCAATGGTAAAGAGTTCAGAAAAGGAAGGTTTTCAGTGCAAGGGAATAGCTGATCCACCGCCGCTTGGCCAATAGATTCAGCATCATTAAACGATGGACCCAGGTAGAATTTATTGCAGTCAGGGTGGGCTTGTGAAAGAAAGGTTGAATTTACATATGACTTGGTAAGGAAGTTTTGGAAATCCTCGAAACCAAGGGAGTTATCGGAAGGAGTTTTGAAGTCCCCATTTGCAACGAAATACGGTCATTGTGGAAAGTTCTTGAGAAGCGTAGCAAAGAAGCAAGACGATGAACAGTGATCTTTATAGAGAAGCATAATGTAAAGACATGAATGTAATGGCGCGACGAAATGGCGTGTCTTTTGGGTTATAGGGGTGTGTAACGTTACACTTTTCAGGTTGTGGAAGGGTTACCACCAAACAAAAATAATGATTGAAATTCTCTGCCCTTTTGGGGATTTCAAGTATTACCGAAAAATACAAAGGAAGAATATGGCAAAAATTAATAATCGATATTAATTCTGCCATATTGGAGGGTAATTGTTGACATACAAAAAATGAAGCACAATTAAATGGTTCAAGAATTGGGCCCCAGTTAGGGAGTTCAAGATATATGCTCAAATGAGACCAATGTAGAATATGGCGGAGGCCCATAAAAAAAGTACTATCATCTCCCAAACCTGTAGGACGCCCAGGGTCTGAGTGAATGAAGTGCCTTACTGTCGCCCACAGTGATGATCTCATTCTCGCCCAAGCCTTTGAGTCGCTCAAGATTTAAGCGAATACAGTGTCTGGAGAAGCAAACTAATTCCTGGTATATCTTCTAATTCATTCTTCCTCTCAAATCTTCTGACTTCTCACTCTTTCTCTCTCGCCATGAAGCTGCAAAACAATCTCCATCAGGTAAGGTTCATATTTATTGTAATTGTAATGGCTATATCATTTCACTGGAGTGCATAATTCGATTGTTTACTCATTTTGCTAAGCATTTTACGCAACGTCGATGTAATTTAGATTTTTGTTTAACCTGATTATTTCAACTACCTCAGTTTCCATGTTTAAATTTCACATGGCATCTCACTTCGGGTTATATCTTCATCACCTTCTTCTACATCTTTTTCATCTCCTCCAACCCTCAAATTCACTATGTAATCATTTTATCACTACTTGTTTTTACATTTTAATATACTTCTTTAGTATATGCCCACTAACTGTTTAGTATTTTGTTTATGAAAATTGCATTTGATTGCTCATGACGAAACAATCGACCCAATCGAGTTTGTAGCTTTCCTCACGATGACGACAAATTTGTTTTTGCACCTTTACATCCCAGGTAATTAGTTTATTTATTTTTCATGTATTTGTTCGTGTTCTTATTTTGATGTTCAATGGTGATTTTGCTTATGTAGGTTAATTAGTTCGATAAATGAAATATAATAAAATTAACTTTTTTGTAACATAATAGTGAATTTTGGAATACAATGGGTTCTAAAGTAGTTTATGTGTGAAAATGGAAGGGACTCTGGGATAAGGAGGTGTGTCAAAGACGAAAAGTTCATCAGGGATTAATGGTGGAATTTGAGGTTGATTAATTTTTTTCGCTTGTACATTTAAAAGAAATATCACGCTTGATTAAAAATTGGAATTACAAGAGATAATGGTTTTATATTATTGTTAGAACATGAAAAAAAAGAAGGTGAAGACTCCGCACTGTGCGCACAAGTGCGGAGTTCCAACTCCGCATTATGCGGAGTTGTTCCTCTCTTAGATGCGGAGTTTAGCTCCGCTCAAGTGCGAAGTTGGAACTCAGCATTGTGCGGAGTTCCAACTCCACATTATGCAGAAATATAAAATAAAATAATATGTAGCAATGGAATGGGAATTCTGCTGGTTGTTAAGGTCTGTTGAGGGGCTAAAATAATGGTAATGATAATAGATACAAACAATAATTTTGGGGAAGCTGGGCTCTATTGTTAGAATTTTATTTATTTATTTTTTATTATTTCGATTGAATGGCTCTATAAAGTAATGAATTTTGATTGCAAGACAGAATGAAGAGAGCCTGAAAATGGGTTACTGAATATTGTGTTTTGCCTATCAATGGGTATTGGTGCGATATCATGAAGCTTCTGTTCTATGATCGACAGTGTAGTTCATCTTGTCATTTCTTTAATAATAGATACTGAAAAGAAAAGGACAATGCTTATGTATCATCTTACTCTGTCAATGATTTAGAAGTGGACTTTAAATGATATTGAAGACCTACAACTTATTTCCATAGCTTCTAGTTGCATTACATCATGTACATAGTTCCAAACTTTTCTTGCCAAAATGCAGGTCTCAAGAGGAGGTGTCCAAGATAGTCAAATCTTGTCATAAGCACAATGTTCGAGCTTCTATTATGTTCAAAATTCCTGATTTAGTTTTTTAGTACTAAGAGTAATTGTTTTTCCTTAAGACTATAGTGATTCTTATAACCTTAAAAATGATTGTGAAAGAGGAGCATATTTTGATAATTAATGTTGGAAGAAGTTATAACTCGTCAATTTAATCCAATTTGGTTCGGTAACTTTAGGCAAGTGTTTCCTCATTTGATTTTTATTTCTCTAAATTACTAATTTGTTGTTATCGGGTCTATATTATTCCCTTTGGTGGAGCTACATCACTTGAGGGCCACATGTTATCCCCTAATGGTGATGTTTGTATTGACATGTCACATATGAAAGTATGAGTACTACTATCAATTGTTTATATTAATGTCTTACTCTTATATTTACAAGAGGACCTTCCTTTCCTTTCAACTTCAGAGTAAATCATATTTCTAGCTTGACACGATCTTCGTTCGTTTGTTAATCAAACATTGCTCATCTCCGCACAAGTGCGGAGTTGCTTCGCACTTAGATGCGGAGTTCAACTCCACATTATGCTGAGCTCAGCTCCGCACTTAGATGCCAAGTTCAACTCCGCACTGTGCGGAGTTGGAACTCCGCACTGTGCAAAGCTCATCTTTGCATTGTTCGGAGTAGTGCACTCTTCACACACAATGTGAAGATCACCTTTGCACGGAGTAGTACACTCCGCACAATGCAGAGATCACTCCGCGCAGATTGACTGGACCTTTTTTTTTTTAATTAAGTTTCTTGCTTCATTCCATACATATATAAAATCAGAATTTCTTCCGTGTCTCCGCACCCGCACCTTTTTTTTATTTCTTATTTTTTTCGCCTTTTTTTATTTAATATTTTTTTGCTAATAATTCTACTTATTTACATTTCACACAAACTTTAAATACAATTTCACTCATTAATAATTTAATTCAAAAACATTAAAAAATATTCAATTCCATATATACATGAAAATTAAAATTCCTTTCGGGGATGTTACCCCTGAGCCCCCACGAGGGGTGCTGCCATCTCGACCCCCTTGACCTGATCGGCCAGGTCGATCCCCGTTTTTCCTAATCTGTCTTCGGTTTGTTTTTGTTCATTTTTTTACTGATTTTGTGTTGTTCATTTAATTTGTGTATTTCATTTCATTAGTTTTATCCTGAAGTAAGCTAACACACTTCAAATGGATCAAATAACATAAAAATTAGAATGAATTAGCATCCATTATCATGCCTAAAGGTGCTGATCTCTATAAATGACATTTGAACACAACGTATAGAACAAATTTACCAAGTCATACTTCATATGCATTAAACTATAACCAAAAGTATAATTTAATTTTAATGAAGCAGAGTGAGAATAGACACAGAAGTAGATAATCGGGTTAAAGGTTTTAAGGTCTACAATTTTACAGGAAATAACACACGGAATCCGTTAAAATTTAGCTAGAGAGAAATTATGATCCCTGAAAAATCTTTCACAATATTTTTCTGTTCTATTCTTCTCTACGGGTTTCGAGTATCAACGTTTGCTCCTGTGCTATTAAAATAGTGCACACCACAAAACTAAATCATAACAGATTTCCAACAACCTGAAAAATAAGATCTTTCAGGAGATGTTTATAGCTTCCAGAAAAAGAAGAATGTCGTGATTCAAGATCCTGCAGAAGAAGAAATTGTTCATAATCTCCTTGAGAAAATTGAGATCATGTCTGGTAAATATATTCAGCAATCTATTGTTCATGTAAATTAATTCAACAATCTAATTTTCATTATTTCCTGTAAATTGGTCCCTTTCCACTTTTTTATTGGGCTGCAATTGTGCTATGATGCTATGTATGTTTACTGAATTTTGCAGTTTCTGAAGGTCTTGAAACTTCATTTGCTGGTCTGAAAAAAAAAAGAAGAAACTGGTCTTGAATTTTGTTTTTGTTTTTATTTTTTATTTTTCTGTCATTTTCTTATGCTTTTTGGTTCCTTTTCAGTTTACTTTTTGATTCCCAACTTCTTTTGAACATATAGAACCTCAAACTGCATAATTTTTAGCTATTTATTTAGATTGATTGGGAACGTTTTGACAGTCGACCAGAAGAAGACCGCAAGCCCAGTTGCCCACAGCTATGACAAGTTTTCGAACCCCCAATTGTTGTTCTCTCATTTCAGTGCTAGATATTTATCACGATTTCGACACCTCATTGTTTAATAGATAAAGCAAAAGTTGAAACTTCTGCGTCTTTTAAAATGAAATTCTGCTACACATTTATTAGGTTTTTAATAAAGGACACTAGAAATCAAGACAAGAAAAGTGTCATTTTTCAAAAAATCAATAATAGCTGCCATGTCAGTACCATAGGTAAAACAGATCAGTGTTTCTAGCTCATGCTTTTTTTCTCTCTACTATAAAGAGAGGATGACTCTTATACTATTCATTTTTGGTACCCTGCTTTCACACTCAAACATGTTTGGAAGTATTGTGCCTCTTCTCATGCCTTCATTTGTGCTTTTTTGCATTGAAAGTGTTTATTCACTGTTGAAGAACAAGTTCTCCATTACTGTGCACTATTCATTATAGGTAACTTTTTCACCAATGATTTGAGTCATTTGAAGTATTAATGTGAAATTTCATGTTTATTTTATTCAGCAAGAGTTTTTGTTCTGGAACAGTTATGATGAAGTTATCTAAAGAATAATAACATGAGAAAAAGTTAAAAAATACTTACTTATTGTACCAAAATAATTTAAGCTAATGTTTTCGTCACTACTGAAAATAGAACTTCTTTGCAATAGTAGTAGAGCTCAATGGAAAGCGATGGTAAATTTCATTAATGTATTGCATTTCATCTAATTCATATGATCTCTTTAGATTCAGGAAATTGAAGTAATCAATTCTGTTTATGAGAGGTCCATACAGATTCTGTTTATGGGATGGCTCGTGATCCAGATGATATCATGGTAAAGTGTGAAGGGTGCAAGAACTGGTATGTACATATAATTTATATGCTATAAATGCATTACAAATGGAAAATGACATATCATATACTTATTCGTTAGATAATTGTTATTTTCTTCATCAATTCTTATAATTAATGTTCTTTATGCATAGAAAGATGAAGGTTTTTTGTCCCTTAAAAATGTTTTCACTCAGAAATGAAATCACAATGGTGTAATAGCCTTCTCAAGCGGAAAGGATCCAATAGTTTATCGCATTTTAAGTTTAACGAATTACAAAAAACAGAAGAATGATATATTATATGAGTTAATTTAGGATTTCATACATGCTCTTGTTTATTCCTCATTTTCTTCATCAGATGATTGATCATTCATGATGTTCCATTATTTTTTAATAAGTCGTAATCTTTGTGCATTGGTTTTCATTTGTTTACTTAAACGATCTCTTTGTTGCATTTCAGTGGATATCCATAGCTACGAGATCTACACTATAACAAAGGGCTTGCCTTTACTAAGAAAGAGAGAGATGCCCATTTCCTCTGTGGTGTACTTCTCCCAGACGTCATTAGTCAAGAAATTCAGGTCAACATACTAAATTTTGTATATTGGAACCTCCAAATTTTTTTCCTTGCCTAAACCATAATTCTGAATGTGCCATTCCATTCAATAGGTTAAGAAAATGATGTACAATATGTGTGAGTACCAAATACCATTGTATATACCCGTCATTTGTTTTTGGAAATTACAACCTTGAAGAAATTTTAGAATTTTGAATCTAAGTCTCTATGAAATGCAGGAACTACTGAATGTTTTGTATTTAGATTACTTTATTGTCTTGAATCTATTCCAAATTGTAGAAGATTATGACTATCAAATACAAAATACATAAAATATAAAACGCTAACATCACCTTCAAAATAACACACCCCGTACAATGAATGGGTTAAAACTAATACTTTAAAAATATTTGCAATCCAAGTATTCTCTATTAAGATTATAATTTTTTTTAATTAAAATAAGATTTTAATAAATTTCGATAGAATTATTAAAATAAATATCTTTAATAACTCTTGAATTTATAAAAAATTGAATAGTGCTGAACTAACATCAGCCCTGTCAGTGAAGCAAAACTGTAAAAATCTCATTAGTAAAAAGATTTCAAAATAGTTGATGGATTGGAAGTCTAAAAATACACATAATAAATTCTTTTAAAATTTTACGATCTTTAATGAGATTCTTAAAAATTCTATTCAAATTCTCAGTATATTACTAGAATTTATAATTTTTAAAATTCACTAAAATATACCGGTACAAGAATCATGAATTTTTTAACTTAAAATTGGATTGAAGAGAAAATGAGGAGTTAATAAAATTAGTACTAATTGAACTTATGTAATGTTACTACTTGCTCACTAAAATTCAAAAAGTTACTCACTATTAACTCATATTTGAAAAGCTTTACACATCGATCACTCATACAAATTTCATCCATCCGCAGGAACAAAAAATTCTCGTGGACGGATGGAATTAGTATGAGTGATGGGATGTATAACTTTTTTCTTTTTTAAATATAGGTGAGCAGCTAGTATTTTTTTTAAAATTTGGCTGAGTACGTAGTAATCTAATATAAAGTTCAATAATCATTGATTTAATTAACTCGATTTCTCATTAAAAAAAAATTAACTTGATTTTAAATGGTTGTCATTTTTTAATTTTTTTGAATTAATTTAATTTAATTTCACATAATAATAAAACGAAAATGAGCCCCCGTTTGGCTTCCATTATTTGAAACTTTAATGGTAGGAATAGTTTTTTTTTTTTTTTTGGGGAAAAATGTTTGTTTAGAAAAGAAGAAAAAAAAATGGAATTATGTGTAATATTATTTTATTAGAAAATATATTGTTGATAAGAAGAGAGAAAAACGAATTACAGATGAATCTGTAAAATTTTAACCCCTTCCATTAAATTTTATAATATTATTTGTGGGTTGATTTTATATTTATAATGTGGCTACTTGTTTAATCTAATCTTTTTTTCATACTTGACATTTTAAAGCCTTTATTTTATATTGTTATTTTGCTATATTTAAATTCATACTCTTTAATTTCACTCTATTATACATTTAATAAGTATTTCATTTTTCACCATGTTGCTGATATTTTTATCTATTTATTAATTATTAGATGAAGTTATTGAATTGTTGTTGCATTACTGACTTATTTATATATGAATTTTACTACATTGATATTTTATAAATTTCAGTCATTCTTAACAAAAATTCTGTATACATCCATAGATCGAAATAAATTGAATAGAGTTCAATTATTGGTGAGCAAATGATTGATTTTTAGGGTTGCAATGGTTCGTAAAATTAACTAATTTTACTACTACTACTATATATATATATATATATATATATATATATATATATATATATATATATATATATATATATATATATATATGTCACCCATATTTAAAAAGTTTACCCATACAAAAGATGCTATAAGGGCATGCTTGGGAGTTTTGGAGTACCAACTATGAGCGTTTTTTAAAATATCGATTTTAAACGTTTATGAACGGATCGATTTTGAGTGGTTTTAGTAATGATTTTTAAAAACGTTTAACAGTTTTTTTTTAAATTACATATATGTCCCTTAGAAGAATTTATAATTTTTTGAATTAATTTTTTTTACTCATAAATGATATTTTACTTATAGGTAAATTTTTTACATATAAGTTAATATTTAATTTCAAAAATTAAGTAATATTGATTATTTACTTAAAAATTTTAAGCTAATATTTTTACTTATAATTAAATTTTACAATTATAAGTTCATTTTATTTTTTAAATACTTTTAAGTGAATTTCAATTTAATTAGTAGTATTTTTATTTTATAAAGATTTTTTTTAAATAAATGTGATTTTTTATTTTATAAAGATTTTTTAATTAGAATTTTTTTTTCTTATCTTATAAGTAATACTTAAATTATAAGTACTTTTTTAATTATAATATAATTTTTTATTTATAAATAATTATTTTAGTTTATATATTTTATTTACAAGTTAGTTTTTAATAAAATATGTTGGTTGGAAATTTTTTTTTTTTTATAGAGGGTAAAAATAGAAAAAAAAAAAAAAAAAAAAGAGAAACAATCATAACGTACCAATTTGATGAGTTGAGAGAACCGGTCAAAATTACATTACACCACTTTTGGGTGATTTTTAAATCATTCAAAATCGGTGCCCTAAAAAATTAGCAAACACTGATTTTTCCAACTGGGAATAAATAGTGTCACCCAAATCGGTCAAAATCGACTAAACCCCTATTTGATGATCATCCTTTGACAAAAACAAAGTTTTGAAAAGTGAATTTTTGAAAAATATATGGTTTTAAAGTAAGAAAAATTTTTGAGCTTACGTACAAAATATTTTATTGTGTGAATATATGGTTGAAAATAAGTATATAAAATAAAGAATTTTGAAATGATGGTGGTCAAACAAGACTAAATAAAATCTTCCCAAAAAGCCCTAACCTTTGTGGAACATTAGACCCTCCATCTCTCTTTCTATGTTTCCTTGAATTGAGGAATGGCAATAGGGTTCACATTTCTTAAGAATGGGTATTGGGTTCTTAGACACAGTAAAAGCCTTCCAAATGAGAAAGTCTCATCATTTCATCTATGGTAGTGCTTCATTCGTTCAAACTATTTATACTGCTAATTTACCCTTTGCCATTCTTTTGGATATGTTCATTAGATTTAGAGTTAATTATTGCAATGTTCACTGAACTTATATCTATGTCTTCCATTGTTCGCTGGAGTTTAAGATGTCGAGTTTTGGCCAATAAATTTTAAAAAATATTGGACGTTACTCATTTGCTACTTTTCAAATATCTAAGGGAATTTGTAACAAAGCTGACAGAATGCACATGTGGTGCCCCTCACACTATTAAACTTTGAGATTGTCGAATTTTGGTCACTAAATTTTGGAAAACGCCTTCAATTGCTCACTAAATTTTGAAAAAATCTTCTAATACTCCCTGAACTTTAAGGTGGTCGAATATTGGCTACTGAAATTTGAGATAGTTGAATTTTGACCATTAAATAATGAGATGGTCGAGTTTTTGCCACAAAACTATGAAAATGTCATCTATGACTCACAATAAATTTCGATTTAATTTTATTTAACAACAAATTCATCATGTGTTTCTTTGTAAAATTCAAATCTTATGATGAAAACAACTTAAAATTTTTCAAAAAATAAATTAAAATTAAATTTAACTACAGTGTAATTAAGTAATCATTCCTCGTGGGATAAACAATGCTTGCAAAGCTGTACAAATGAAGTTACTACTAATTGCAATGAAACACACAATATATTTATTGTTAAAATTAAATTCAATTTGAATTTTAACAATGAATTTTAGCTCCTTTTTGATGGCCATTATTAAAAAAAAAAACGAGTTTTAAATATATTTTCGAGAATGTGTGTTTAAAAAGTTGAGAAAAATCTAGAGTCTATGTGTAAAATATTTTATTGTATAGATGTGTAGTTAAAAATAAGTATGAAAATTAAATATTTTTGTTTTAAAGGGAGATAAATAGAGGCTTGATTAAAAACAAATTTATAGTAAGTAATAGAAGATGTTTTTCAAAGTTTAGTAGCCAAAGTTCGTCTATTTTAAGTCCAGTGGCCAAAATTCAACCACCTCAAAGTGCAGTAGCAATAGACAACATTTTTCAAAGTTTAGTAGCCAAAATTCAACCATCTTAAAGTTTAACAGTGTGACAAGACGCCACATGTGCATTCCATCAACCACGTCACCAATCAGGTAGAGGTTTAAGACAAAAGTTATGCTAGTGAGTGACGTACAACGTTTTCCATAGTTCAGTAGCCAAAACTCGACATTTTAAACTTTAGTGAGTAATCGAAGACATAAGCATAAGTGTAGTGACCAACGGAACAATTAACTCTTAGATTTAACCTTTACCATCTTTTGTGTCTTAACAGGAAAATAGAACACTTAAACATTATGAATTAGCTTCTGAAGGAGTTCATCGAGCGCCCTTGGCTGGAGAATTGTTCCTTAAGGCAGTTTTTTTTTGTTCAAAGCTTCACGTTATATCGTAGTATGCCACATCATCTGCTACAGTTTAAACTAGTACCGGTGCTTAGGAGATCAATTGAAGTATTTCATAATCTGGGGTGTTGATTATTGATTTTGAAGTAGCTAAAAGTTGATACTTGTAACAATCACAATTGTGGATAAAATGAAATTTGTGCAATGCAGAGTTTGCATTGGGGGGGTTAGCGGTGTTGGGAATTTACTTAATCATGCACAACGGAAATAAAATAATTTTCAATTCCCACCAAGGATCTACAATGTGTTTAGATAGAAACTGTGATAAGAATTATACCTTTGATGAATTCTGCAAACTCCTTTACTGATTCTCGAACTCCAATGATCACGATCTGTAATCCAAGCTGTCCAATTGTCCAGCCTCCAATAGCGATCCGCACAGAGAACAAGAATGACGGCTAGTGTTTCTTTTCTTGTACTAGCAAGAATAATGAAAACATTCTCTACAATTTACAAACCCTAGCATCCTATTAATATAAGCCCAAGTGGGCTTGACCCATCTCTAAACTTTATCCGGTCCAATATTTAATTACTCAAATGAATTAAATCCGATCCATGGATTAATTAATCCAATTAATTAATTCGGGTCTATTAATAAGCAATCTATTAATTAATTATTCAACATTTGTCAATTAATTAATTGGTAGATCTCATTCTTCTGGTTCTCTTTTGTGTGGGATTCATTAGGTTCCCGATCACTATGCCTAACAACGTGAATTATTATTTTGATCTAATCAAAATCGATAAATTAATACATCCCTTTTAATTTATCACTAATGCACATTCGTCGTCCCAAATTGACATCTAGCAATATGTCAGGCAATACATGTGATGGGAAATGTCATGTGATGTGACAAACTAAACTTGTTCGTTTACCGTAAAATTATAATCCTTTCGTCAATATGATCCAATCAATAATGAGATATAGATATGTGTCAATCTCAATTATCGATCATATCTTTTATCCAGTGTTAAGTCAATGTAAGTCGAAAACTCATTTTCGACTTATGAGTTCACTTTGACCAATGATTTCATTATTAACTTAACTGGATAAAATGTAGGTCATAATATCTTACTATCTAAGAGTGACGAATCCTCTATTGATCATTCACAACCTTCATATGATTCTTGACATACCAGAACGATGTTGTATTAGCGACCCTTCATATAGCAACATCCAACACCATCAAAGTATGACTGTCCTCATATAAGGTACTATGATGACCTCAAGTCAAATGACCAATTCCACTATCGAAAGTTAGAGATTAACCACTAACACTCAGATAGTTATCCATGTGGAATCTCCCAACGAGTCTCCAATGTTTTGTTCTATAACAAAACATCCACATATTCATTCAAGTGTCACCACACTTTAGCATGTGAGATCAGCTACTTACTTTACAAGTAAGAATGATACACGCGATAGTCTACCCGTAATACCGATATCCGTATCTCGCTATTACTTTGACCATGGACGATTTAAGATTCAGTCATATGTAATTTGTATCTCACAATCACAACTCATTGTGATTAACAAATCACCAAAACTTGAATCTACGGATTCTATTATTTAATTTGTTAGAATATTAATTCAATTAAATAATAGATATCGCCATACATATGCATCGATTATATATTCAAAGTGTTTATGTCCAAAGTTGGTTAGACCTAGGGCATAACACTTACAAACTCCCACTTGCACTAGATCCAATCACTTATGTATCTTATACCATAAGAGTATATAAGACAATCATGTTTATGCTGTGACAACTCTTTGTCAGTGGATCTGCATTTTAATAACTTGTGAGAATTCGTTCTTTCTTTACGTCATTTCATTGTGTTATCTTTCCAATGAGATAATACCGCCTTAATACATGTTTAGATCATCGATGAGACCTTAGCTCTTTTGCTTGCACTATGGGTCCATTGTTATCATAATGCAAAAACATGTGATCAACAATGTTAGGAATTACTCCAAGTTCATTAATGAACTCCCTGATCTAGACCACAACTTTTTTTACTTTCTAAAGCAATGATGTATAAGGCCTCCATTATTAAATCAATGACTGTTTCTGATTTGGAACATTTCCAACACACAACTTAACAGTCAACCAATATCCTAATTGGGATATGCTATCATTCTAGTCTGACTAGAAGTTAGCATCAGTATATCCATGAACTCTCAGTTCATTCAAATAAAATCTTCTAGAGATTTTACCTGTATAGATTGGGATGAGTTAAGTAATCTTCTAGATCTATCTCTATAGATCAACTTGCTTCTCCCATATCTATCACGGAGAAATTATTTGATAACCATAATTTCAACAATTGGAATATAAGGACGTCGTTTCCTATAATTTGTCTTATACATATAATATTAGGAATGTGACAATACTCCCATTATCTTCTTGTAAACTCACAATTCGTCTTCCTTTTTGATATAATCAAACATTTTGACTTTACATCAAATCAAAGATTTCAGCTCCATGAGGCTTGTTTGAATCCTTATTGACCTTTTCTTGTAAACTCATTTACAATCTATGGGTTCTAATCCATTAGGCAGGTCGACCAAGGTCGAAACCTTGATTACGTACATTAAATTCACATCGGATTTCATAGCCTTCTGCCATCTCAGCGAATCAACACTTGACTTTGATTATACATGATTAGTAGGTTCATCATCCTTGATTAGTAATACCTAATCAGTAATCATGGATTCTTACCTTTCCGAAAGATCGAATGATCCTACAAGATTTTCATGGAGCTATTACGTAATCAGAAGTCTCCACTTCCTGATTAAGAGTATGTCCCACAGCAGGTGTGGGATCAGACTCGGGTTCATCTATTTGGTCAATTATATCCGTGGATTCTTGAATTCCTTCAAGATTTATTCTTTTCTCACTGTCATCTCCTAGAATAAACACTTTCTCTAGGAGTATAACATGTCTTGAGACGAACATCTTCTTCTCAATGGGATTATAGAATTGATATCTAATTATCTCATGGATATCCCACAAATATATATTTATCGAATTTAGTCTCAAATCTATCAGATTCAATATGCTTCACCTAAGCGTCACAGCCCAAACTTTTATATAAGATAAGTTGGGCCTTTCCATAACTTGTATGGAGTTTGTTAACCGATTTAGATGGGACACGTACGCACGTGGCAATCAGTGCACGACTTCAAAACGATTTCGAAATGTTTGTATGACTTGTTCTTAATTGCACTATATCTAATAGTGTACGATTCCTTAATCCAGATACACCATTATGTTGCAATGTATGTGGAGGAATCAATTGCATGAGAATCTCATTCTCTTTTAGATAATCTAAAATTCTATCTTTCAGATATTCTCCACATCATTCATATCTTAGTGTGAGAATATATTTACATATTTGCTTCTCATTTTCTAGCTTGAATCCCTTGAACATTTCAAGATTTTTATACTTGAATTTCATCAAATATACATGTACATTTCTGAAATTGTCATTAGTAAATGTGACGAGATAAGATAAACTTCACCTGACATTAATTGATATAGGTCTACACACATCACTATGGATTAGACTAAATAATTGTGCAAATCTTTTTCCTTTTCAAGTAAAAGGAAATTCAATCACTGTATCTTACAGACATGATTCACATTTGTCAAATGATTCAAAATCATTTGACCCAAATATACATCTCCATGTAAATTTGGAATTGCATTTATGTGACCAAATCCGCAATGCCAGATATAAGTGTTATTCAGATTATCATTTTTATGTCTTTCAATTTCTATACTCATTATAGAATACTCAATATTTAGAATATAAATATTATTTTGTAATTTACCATAACCATTAAGATCTTATCAAGATAAAAATGAACAACAATTGTCCTTAACATTAAAATAATTCATGTTAAAACATGAAATTTATTTAATGCTCTTGGTAATGGTGAGAACAAAATTAACATTTCTCTAATTCTAATATCAAACCTAAAGGCAATGGCAAGAAATATGCTTCTACAGGCAATGCAACAACTTTTTCTCATTTTCAACGTGCAGGTCAACTTCTCCATTTTGCAGCGATCTACTTTTATTTAGTTTTTGCATATTTATACAAATATGAGATCTATATCTAGTATCTAATACCCATGAAACTAATGAAGTAGATATAAGCCTTACAATTTCATTTCCAATGACCTATCATTCCAAAATGATAATAAAGATCATCAGATTTGGTATTGTCCTTACTTTAACTGTCTTAGCCATCTTGGTTGCTTTTCTAAAGCATCTTTTAGACTTCTCTAGAGGAATCTATGACCAAGATTTGCTCACTACAAACACAAATGTTAGGCTTAACAGTTTTAAGTATGTTTAGCAACTCAACGAGTGTGCATTCGAGTTTATTTATGTTAAATTCATAATTAGTTATGAATAACTTTTTGGTAGAGATTGCAGAACCTACTCTATACTTTGTTCATCATGACTGAACGCAATTGAGACAACTTCTCAAAGGAGTCAGCATCTTTAGCACATGAACACTGACTGAAAATTCTTCTGCCACTATGTACTGGTATAGTTACTAGAAAATCTCATATCTTTCCACACATGATTATTCATCATTCAACACCTTGAGATGGAAAATCATATGTTAGCATCTGTACTCTTATATTGCTTTGTAACTCAAGTGACATAGTCATAAACGTCATATATGTCGCAGTACTATCGCCATCACTGTGTTTATTATAGCAGCCACCTCTTCCTTTGTCGAGTCATCAACAGGTGTTTCTGGAAATGGCTACCTAAGAACAACCAATTTTATCATGCATGAGAACAATTCTCATATTGAGGTGCCAATCAAGAAAATTTTGTTTGGTTGTTGGCATTCAGTATGCCTCTCAAATACATATGGTTACTCATGATTCAATAAATATAAACGACGAAAAGTAAAAAAAAAAAAGAATATATATAATGCTTGAATCAATTTAACATGGTTATTTATTAAATTAATTTTTCTCCCACTGTTTAACTCAAATTTATAACCATCTCAAATAAATTTATGGAATCCATACTTGATTCTCAATAGGCTGGGATCTCATTTGTTATATGAAACCTTGAGTGTACTCAACAAGCCCTAATAAAACATTTGAGTAAATACTATTATCAATTGTATCTACATACAACTATCAGATCATTAAGTTGACAACTCTTTATCTTTACACATCTTATGTGTTAGTTTAACATGCCTCTAAAATTTATTTTCTTGAGTGTACTCAATAAAATATAAATATTAGTTAAGTCAAACCCATCATTCAAAAATATCTAATATTTCATAGTGTCAAACATATCTCTAATGGACCAACCTTGAGTGTACTCAACAAGTTGAGATCGATTTAGGACTCTCGTTTTTCACTATAATGATTGAAGGCGAATAACAAATTGATTTAATATTTTTAACGAAGGGTTTTTGCATGCAAAGGTCTCATTGTAATAATTATATATATATATATATATATATATATATATATATATATATATATATATATATATATATATATATATATATATATATATTCTATTATACATTTAGCATGCAAATAAACATACATATAATAGTATGGACGATTATGGACTTATACTATCTAATCTTCCCGAGCCATCAGAAAGACTAGTCGGTCAGTTCCTAGGGGGTATAACATTGATTTATACAATGCTCCATCTCTATGGTCTCCTCCTCTTCTCGTATCTTCAATTAGTCTATCTGCAACTTGTATCCTATACTAGTTGGCACGCATGCCTAAATAATATTGGATGCGCAGGCCCATAATAATAATAATAGTAACGGACTCGCATGTTCAAAATAAATTAGAGCTCACAGATCCCATAAAACAACAAGAATAAAACTAACCATTTGACACATTCATATGGTCGAGTCCATAATCATCCACTAATAAAACATTTATCATATAAATGCATTCCTATTTCATATCTAATATTATATGCAAACATGTCTCAAGTTTCTAACAATTAAAGTCGTCTAAACTAATTTAGACAAATAGATCGGAACAATTAAATAACTAACTAATCAAATTAATTAATTAATTTAATTAGTCGGCTTATTTAATTAAAATCAAATTTCAATTAAATATCAAATTAGAGTCCAACTCTAATTCAACAAATATAGGGTGGGACTATTTAATTAAAATCAAATTTTAATTAAATGTCAAATTAGAGTCCAACTCTAATTATAATCGAATTAATACGATTGAATTTAATTAAAATCAAATTTTAGTTAAATACAAAATAAGAGTCAAACTTTAAATCCAAGATATTAGGGTGAACTTATTTAATTAAATATCAAATTTTAATTAAATATCAAATTAGAGTCCAACTCTAATTTCAAGAAAATTTTTAGGATGAGACAATTTAATTAAAATCAAATTTCAATTAAATGTCAAATTAGAGTCTAACTTTAATTTCAACAATATACTAAGGTGGATAATTTAATTAAAATCAAATTTTAATTAAATATTAAATTAGAGTCCAACGCCAATTTAATTGAATTAACATTTTAATTTAGGATAAAACTCCTAAATAAAATAAAATTCAATTTATGGTCAAAATTTAATAGTTAAGTCAAAATTCAATTTTAACGAAAATATAAAAAATCGTCAGTTTTAAATAAAGTTTAAAAGGGTTTAAATTGAATTTTGAGGTCAAACTATTTGAAAATTAAATTTAAAACCATTTTTAATATTTAAAATCAAAACCATTTTCAAAATTGAAATTTGACCCTTATTTAAAAATTGTAAAGACCCCTCAATTTCTCAAACTGCAAGAAGCACCTTTCTTTCAAAATTGCACAATGACCCTTTAATATGTAATTGTAGGTGGGGGCCTGCAATTTCAAAATTGCATCGTATGCCTTCGCATCCACCTCTTCTTCCCGATCGTTGGAAACACTAAAACTCACCCTAATGTTTTTTTTCTTCCTACGGTCAATGGATGAGGTGGGTCAACGCCACTTTACAATGAGCAGTGAACTCCGCAACAACAAGAGGTCGCACCGTAGCGGTAGCTACCGCTGCAATTTCAAGCAGCGGCACTAGTATCTGAAAATTGCGGCAATGAGCACCGCCGCAAAGAACGACGATCATTTCTTTGCTCTCCCGCGGTGGCGCCTGCTGCCGTGTGTGGCAGCAGGTTTTGCCGCCCTGCCCGGCGGCGGCGCCCCTTTTCCGAATTTTTAAATTTTCTTAATTGTTAGAAACATGAAAAATATCAACAATCAACTTTTTGATTGTTCTATAATTCGAACCAATTTCTAACAAACACAAAGTAGGCTCTGATACCATTGTTGGGAATTTACTTAATCATGCACAATGGAAATAAAGCAATTTTCAATTCCCACTAAAGATCTGCAATGTGTTTAGATAGAAACTATGATAAGAATTATACTTTTGATGAATTTTGCAAACTCCTTTGCCGATTTTCGAATTCCAATGATCACGATCTGCAATCTAAGCTGTCCAATTGCTCAGCCTCCAATGGTGATCCACACAGAGAACAAGAATGACAGATAGGGTTTCTTTTCTTGTGCCAGAAAGAATAATGAAATTTTTTTCTACAATTTACAAACCCTAGCATCCTATTAATATAAGTCCAAGTGGGCTGACCCATTTCTAAACTTTACCCGGTCCGATATTTAATTAATCAAATGAATTAATTAATCCAATTAATTAATTCGGGCTTATTAATAAGCAATCCAATTAATTAATTATTCAACACTTGTCAATTAATTAATTTGTAAATCTCATTCTTCTGGTTCTCTTTTGTGTGTGACCCATTAGGTTCCTGATCATGATGCCTAACAACGTGAATTATTATTTTGATCTAATGAAAATCGATAAATTAAAACATCCTTTTTAATTTATCACTAATTCACATTCGTCATCCCAAATTGACATCTAGCAGTGTGTCGGGCAATGTGATGGGAAATGTCATGTGATGTGACAAACCAAACTTGTTCGTTTACCGTGAAATTATAAATCATTTCGTCAATATGATCCAATCAATAATGAGATATGGATATGTGTCAATCTCAATTATCGATCATATCTTTTATCCAGTGTTAAGTCAATGTAAGTCCAAAACTCATTTTCGACTTATGAGTTCACCTTGACCAAGGATTTCATCATTAATTTAACTGGATAAAATGTAGATCATAATCTCTTACTATCTAAGAGTGACGAATCCTCTATTGATCATTCACAACCTTCATATGATTCTTGACATACCAGAACGATGTTGTATTAGCGACCCTTCATATAGCAACATCCAACACCATCAAAGTATGACTGTCCTCATATAAGGTACTATGATGACCTCAACTCAAATGACCAATTCCACTACCGAATGTTAGAGATTAACCACTAACACTCAAATAGTTATCCATTCGGAATCTTCCAGCGGGTCTCCAATGTTTTGTTCTATAACAAAATATCCACTTGTTCATTCAAATGCCACCACATTTTAGCGTGTAAGATCAGCTACTTACTTCACAAGTAAGAATGACACGCGCGATTGTCTACTCGTAATAACGATATTCGTATCTCGTTATTACTTCGACAACGGACGATTTAAGATTCAGTCATATGTAATTTGTATCTCACAATCACAACTCCTTGTGATTAACAAATCACCAAGACTTGAATCTACGGATTCTATTATTTAATTTATTATAATGTTAATTCAATTAAATAATAGATATCGTCATACATATGCATCGATTATATATTCAAATTGTTTATGTCCAAAATTGATTGGACCTAGGGCATAACACTTAAAAGTGGATTTACTGATGACACGTGATTGATTTTGGAAATGTTGAAGTTCTTGAATGATTTTTATAGGTCGTTAATTAATTTTTCTTCTCTTACAGTTAGGCGAGTGGATGATTTGGATGGTTTTGATATTCAATGATTATGAGCAAAATTAGTAATGTTTAGGATTAATAGCAGAATAGTCCTTTAAATATTTCCATTTGTGATATACCATCTACATATTGGAAATTGTAGAGAACCCCGCTATTTCAAACGTTTTATGCGAAAAATAGTCACGCTGTCAACATCCGTCTGGTGTGCCGTTAAATTCCTGGATTAAGGGGGAAATTGAATAAATAAAGAAGGGCAAATGCGACAATTCATATTTTCATCTTTAATAATATCCACCCAACACAAAGATGGGGGTTTTATGCAAGATGAAGAGGCTCGAAAGTTGAGATTCTTTCGGTTGCTAACCCATGTTATATGATCAGTTCCTTGTTACTCACGCTAGTAGAGGTTTCCTTGAGCACTTCTGAAGTTTCAACAATTATCATTCTTCAACGAAGGTATGACAATAAGTTGTAGAAGCGGGTGTTCATTTTTTAAAAAAATGCATATGTGAAATTTGTGAAATTGTGGAATGAGGTATTAAAATTAGTTGTTTTTTTTTTTTTTTGGTATGTTTACATTTTGATTGTGATTATCAAGAATAGAGGCTCCAAGACTCAGAGGGTTTGAAGAAGCTCCTGTGTAATGTAAGTTGCTTTGTTTTTGAGGTTTAAGAAATAAAGAGTTTTGGTTCAGATTGTTTACGTGTTTTACTGGAATTTTTTATTGTAAAAAGTGTGTGCATATTGTTTGTTGTGGGTTTTGAACTGATTCCTATACTAACCTTTGTTGACATTTTCATCCAGTCGGATAAATAGATTACTTCACAATGGCTATATATATTGGTGGTGTCTTATTCGATGAGTCGAATAATGTCAAGTATGAACATGGTACTATGATGTTTGTGGACTTTGTGAAGGCTTACTTAATATGGAATAGTTCCAGGCTCTTCAGTATGTTTGTGGTGATCGTGGGCCTTTAGAATTTTAATGCAGAAAGGCAATTTGGGTATTGCCGTGAGGAGGTTGCGTAGTGAATTTGAAGTGAGAGAGATGTTGAAGGACCCTAATAGACATATGTTGCTTGAGATTTATGTAGTTGTGTCTAGCTAGACGGTATCTTTACCTTAAGAACCATACTGAGAACCACTGCTTGAGGTCGCAGAGAGTAGTGCCCGTAATGAAGGGAGTAAAAGTACCACAGAAGGTTGCTACTCCCGATGTTTCATGTAGATAAATGTGGTTTGGGTGAAATGAACATTGGTGACTGTGTACCTAAAAGTGTAGAAGATGTGTGGTTGCAATTTGAGGAAACACTCACGTACGAAAACTTTGAACTTATATTGTATATATTTCTTCTATTTCTTCATATTAAGAACTTTGATTGATTGACTCAAATTTGTAAAATCATCATATTCATCAAAGTTTATCATCTCTTTCTCGGTACTTAATTTATTACAATCATTCATTAAAAGAGATATATATTTTGCGAAGATTTTTGAACTTATATTACATTTATTTCTTATTCATCTTCTCATTGAAAAATTTTAATTGATTGAATCAAATTTTTAATTATCATATACATCAAAGTTATTCATCTAATACGTTACCTATCATTTATGCTATTCATTGAAGTGTTAGCCTCTTTTAATACTTAATTCATTTGTATTATCTATTAAGAGATAGTTTTCATTGTAAAATCATTTACTCTAAATTTGTGGGTCATATTGAGGTTCCGTGAAAACTCAATAGTATAAGAATATGTGCTCCTTATTGTAAGTCATCTTGAGTCATATTGAGATACTGTAAAACTCAATAGTGTGGGTCATATTGAGGTCATGTAAAGCTCAAAATTGTACAAATATTGGTGTTCCTTGTTTGTAAGTCATAGAAAGCACTTTAAAGGGTTGGATTGTACTATAAGTCAATCAATATAGTAAAAATGTCTTGCTCATGTCGGAGAGCTTGGTAACAGGAGACGTAGATCATTGTTTTGGACCTCCACAATTATATCATTCGCATACATTCTTCTCTTTTACTTATCGATTTCATATTTGTATTTATTATTTTAATCAACCTATTTAGATTAATTGTTCAAAAAAGTTTTAAAAATCAATTCACACTCTCTTGGTTAGTTATTTTTGGACTATCAGTTGTTATCAGAGCAAGATGCTCATTTTCAAATATTTCACAATCTTGAGTAATGGTTAACCACAATCTTCAAAATATTGATGGGCATTCTACAAGTCGTCCTCATTTTTTTGATAACATGCATTATAATTATTGGAAAGATATGTTCAATTTATAGATTATAATGTTTGGGAAGTCATTGAATTTGGTCCCTATGTGCCTAAAAAAATTATTAAAGAGGATGGTAATCTAGATCTAATAATTTGTAAATCTAGTGAGGAATATAATGAAGCGGATAAAGAAAATTATTTTTAAATGCTAGAGTTAAAAATCTACTTTATTGTTTTTTACATATAAATGAATTTAATTATATTAGTACATATGATTTTGCATATGATATTTGAAACGAATTGGAAGTCACTCATGTTGATACTAGTAAGGTGAAAAAAACTAAGATAAATCTCATAGTTAAAGATTTTGAAATTTTCTTCATGAAGAAAAATGAACCGATTGTTGATATGATAACTCGTTTTACCGATATTGTTAATGGTCTTAAAGGATTTGATAGAAAATTTACCAACGGTGAACTTTTGAGCAAAATACTTAAATCTCCCTCAGAGAATTGGAGCTCGTTGAGAATGTTCATTGAATCAAAATTTTAATTATTATAAGAATTTTTTTTATATTTGACTCAAATTGTTCACAAATTTACTCAAGATAAGAAAAAATTTTGATTTAATGTTTGGTGAACAAAATTGTATTTTTGATAAAAGAGAAATTAGATATAAACTATTTTTAAAGCAAAAGTCTCTTAAAAAATTATTTGTTAAAGCTTCTACTTTCCCTCTTTCAAATGTCACATGTGACATCTGTAATAAAAATGGACATGTAGTTTTCATTGTTCTATCAAAAATAGATTACATTTTGAAGAAAACTACAAGTGGATTCAAAAGTCTACTAACACTAACTACCAAGGACTCGAGGTTGTATGGGTATCAAAGACCAAAAATTGAATCATTTTTGTAGGTATCAAATAAAATAAAGAGCAAATGGACATTGGATAGTGGATGCTCAAAGTACATGACCGAAAATAAAGCTTTATGTCAAACTTCAAAATAAAGGATGGTGGTCATGATATTTTTGGAGATAATGACAAAATGAAAAATCATTGACATTGAAATTATTGGTAATCATTCATCTTCCTTTATTGAAAATGTTCTCTTGATAGATAATCTTAAACGTAATCTACTTAGTTTTACTCAATTGTATGATGAATGTTATCATATCAAATTTGATTCTTCTAAGTGCCTTATTGAGGATACTACATTAAAAGAGGTCATGTTTATAGGTAGCCGAAGTAAAGATGTTTATGTTATAGTCACTAAGTTTGAATACGGGAAAAAATGTTTACAAATTTAAAATATGATACTTGGTTATGGCATAGAAAGTAAAAAACAATATTCTTCAACTACACAATCTTTTTAACTTCTCCACAAAAATACTTTTGGACCATCTAGAATCACGAGTTTAAATGGTAAACATTTATTTCGTCATTATTGATGATTTTTCTATATTTACTTCAGTCCCATTTTTTAACTTAAAAAGACGTAGTTTTGAATACATTTGAACGTTTTTGTAAAAATGTTCAAAATAAAAAGAGATACACTATTACTACCATTATGATTGATCATGGTGGAGAATTTGAAAACATTGGCTATGAACATAATTTCTCGGCTACTAGAACTTCTCAATAAAATGGTATAGTAGAAAGTAAGAATCATACATTGTAAAAAATAGCTCGAACTATGAAAATAGTTTAACGCAATATTTTTTAGCTAGAGTCATTAACATCGTTCGCTATATTGTAAATAGAATTTTTGGTGAATCAAATGAAAATAAAAACTCCATATAAGCTTTTGAAAAATAGAATTCCCAATATCGGTTACTTAAAATTGTTTGGTTACAAATGTTTTATCTTAAACACTAAAGAAAACTTGGGAATATTTGATTCAAAGTCTGATATTGAAATTTATCTTGGTAATTCTTCTACGAGCAAAACTTATCGAGTCTTCAACAAAAGAACTTTGGTTGTTGAAGAATCTATGCATATAACATTAGATGAAACTAATTCTCTTGGTCTAGAGAAATGTATTGATAATCATATAGGTTTGGAGATTTTTTTGAGCAAATAAAATTAAAAATCAAAACAAGGAAGATCCTAAAGATAGCGAAGATCAATACGAGGAAGAAGCAAATGTGCAACAAGATGAAGAAGAATCTTCTGAAGTATAAAGTGATCAATTTCTACCTAAGTAATGTAGTCAAACAAAGTACATCATGGACATGCTCAATAAGTTTGAAATGAAAGAGTTAAAATTAATGACACTCCAATGAGTTCATCAATCAAACTGAACAAAGATAATCAAGGTACTTCATAAACATAACAAAATATCGAGGTATGATCGGATCTTTCCTTTACTTAATCGCAAGTAGACTCGATATTATGTTTAGTGTGTAATTATGTGTTAGATTTCAACCCAACACTCAAGAATCACCCATTAATGCCATAAAACAAATTTTAGATACTTTAATGGCACTACGACATTAGATATTGTATTAGAATTTGTGAATATGAAAAATCAATTGGTCAACATTCTCATTTAACCTTTAACACTAGATAGATTTTCATATATTCAAAGATATTTGGGAATTATTGATGAATTTGAAGTATGTGGCTAAATTAAATTCATACTAAATGTTCTCATATAATTAATTCTATCTGTATAAATTTTATTGAAATGATTTTTGTTTTGTCATTTCATAACTCATGCTTTGACTTGCCTATGTATGTGATATCCTATATTTTGAGCTTTTTTATTAGGCTTCATGTGTTAACTTAAGGGAGAATGTTGTATTGTTTCCTATGGTTGTGTTTTGATTTTAAATGCTATATCTTTTTTATTATGACAAAAGGGGGAAAATATATGAGATAATATGCTTGATGAGAATATGATGATAGATGGATATGATCAAAATCCTTGCCTTAATAAACATATGCATTAAAAGTCATTCTAATATAATGATTTGATCAAATATAAAAATAACTTTTAAAAATGAGATTTGGACTTTAAAAATATCTTTTATTTTGAAAAGTTAGTTAAAAATACTTTTCAAAACTCCTTACCTTTTGAAACCTTCGAATCAAAACAAATGAGGCCAAAACGTAAAAAGACTGAAACTTCCAGGCTGTTAACCGGCTGGAAGAAGCGGTTGATCGGCTAAAAGAGACGATCAGTCGAAAGTTTCCAACGGTCCAAAATTTGACTGTTCTGACCTCTGATTTTTAGTGTACAAACAGTTATATTGGTTATCTGGACAAAAGTCAATCAACGGACGAGTTATCCGAACACAGTTTTTTGACGTTTTGAACTCTATAAATACTTCGACTTCTTAAATTCATTATAACATTCTTCAAGAGCATCAAAGTGAGAGATTTTTTGAGAGATTTCTTTAAGGTTACATTTGCATTTATTTCATTTATTTATTCAAATCAAAATACTTTGATTGATTAAAACTCTTTAATCATCATCTTCATCAAAGTTTTTCATTTTATCTTTTTGTACTTAACTTATTTTTATTACTCATAAAAGAGAGATATATTTTGAAGAAGATCTTTTAACTTATATTGCATATATTTTTTTCTATTTCTTTATATTGAAAACTTTTATTGATTGAATCAAATTTGTAAAATCATCATATTCATCAAAGTTTCTTATATCTTTCTTGGTACTTAATTTATTATAATCATTTATTAAAAGAGATATATATTTTGATAAGATTTTTGAACTTACATTAAATTTATTTTTTCGTCACTTCTCAATGCAAACCTTTGATTGATGGAATCAAATTTCTAATTATCATATACATTAAAGTTTTTTTTTTTTTTTTTTTTATCTAAAACTTGAATTATCATTTATTACTATTCATTAAAGTTTTAGCATCTCTTAGTACTCAATTCATTTGCATCATCTATTAAGAGAGAGTTTTCATTGTAAAATCATTTACTCTAAATTTGTGGATCGTATTGAGGTTCGGTGAAAGCTCAATAGTATAATGATCAGTGCTCTTTATTATAAGTCACCTTGTCGGTCAAATTGAGATCTTGTAAAGATCAGTATTACGGGTAATATTGAGATCCCGTAAAACTCAACATTCTATAAGGATCGGGACTCTTTGTTTGTAAGTTACCGAAAGCGTTTTAAAGGGTTTGATTGTACTATAAGTCAATCAATATAGTAAAAAGGCTTTACTAGTGCTAGAGAGCTTGGTAACGGAGGACATAGATTATTATTTTGGATTGAACCTCCACAATTATATTGTTCGCATCATTTCTTCACTTTTACTTATCGCTTCCATATTTGCACTTATTAATTGAATTAATTTATTTAGTTTTTATTTGCTTGAGTTTACATTAAATTTTCTAAAAAATATATAAAAACCAATTTACCCCCATCTTGATTAGTTATTCTTGGGTTATCAATTGATACTTGAAATACATTATGCGTTGTCTATAATTTTGGTGGCAACGCTAGGCGGTATGTCACATTCTCAATTCTATCTAGAATTTCAAATGTACCTATAAATTGAGGTCTCTACTTTCCCTTTTTACCAAATCTGAGAACCTCCTTTATTGGTATAACTTTTAAAACCACTTTCTCATCGACTTCCAATTCCACCAATTTTCTTCTTTGGTCTGCATAGCTTTTATGTATATCTTGAGCTGACTTTATTCTGTCTCTAATTGTATCCATTGCTCATATCGTCCCTACAATAATTTCTAGACCTAAAATTTGATTTTCTCCAACTTCATCCTAGTGAATCAAAGATCTAAACCTTTTACCGTAGAGGGCTTCATAAGGAGTCATGCCAATGCTAGCCCTTAATGCCCCAAATCTAACGCATTTTCTTTAATAAAAACAAAGATTTGAAATGTTACCAAAATTTTCTTGATCTTATTTAAGCATAATTTGACACCATAGAAAAAATCTTGTGATTAGATTGTGAATTGATAATTTAATTCAACAATTCAAATGAGGAATTTTCATATATAATTAAATCTTAAAATAATAAAATTTCAATTGTCAAATTTAACATGGGATGTCAACAAGGCTTGAATGCCAAACCTACTAAAATGAGGTGCACCTAATTAAACATAAAAATATTCTTACACTAAAATTTAGCCATAAATCCTTGCTAAAAGTTTTACTCGGCAACCCATAAGCATCCACTCGTCCAATCTTCGATGCATCTAACACAACCCATTCTAATTTGAAATTTATTATAAGAGTGAGTATTTTGAAAATATTTTGTAAAAATATGTGCAAATTCTTCTTTAACATGATATAAATATAAAACTGTATGATGTATCTCACATCCTTAGATTTAGAGCAACTGGTCTTGATATCAAGGAATTTCTTTAGAATTTTCGTATCTCGTAGGATTTACATATTTGGATCTAACGGTCTATTTCGAAGGATTTACATAAAATGGACCCGGAGGCCTTGAGGTGTTTTGTGCCATGATTATATAAATATCTAGAAAAAAAATGAAAATCTACAACTGCATTATGTATTCTTACCTCAATTGACACCAAAAATTCTGAAAATATGGCTTGTGAATAATAAAATGGCACTCCCTTTCAAGAGTGTGACTGTGTGGAAACGTGTACAATATCAACTTATGTGGCAAAAGAAAATCTTTCTCACCTTAATATATATATTTACTCTCCAAACCGAAGACGTATCTCCAAACAAATTCAAACGCATTTTCATGTTATTGCGGTTAATTAATAAAATCATTATCATTTGTTAATGAGATTGATGAATTTATATTTATTTAATCACTGTTACCTTTGGGTTTAAATCAAAATACAATTACTATTGGAAAAAGGCATTTGTACATTTTTGTGTACATTAACTTTGACACTCCTCTTACAAAAGTGTGTGGGCCCATGATTTTTTAAATTACGGGTCTCCCACCTTTGTGTGAGGAATGTCATGCATGATGTACATCAAATAGTGTACATCAAGCGTGACCCAATACTATTACATTTTCATTTGAGAAATGCTACATGTATATAAATTTATACATAATAGTGTCCATAATTAGACGTGGCACTGGATCCAACCATTAATTCAAATCCCACACTTTCACATCAACAACATAATTTTGTCCACATCACATTACGGACACTATTATGTATATGTAGACTTTTCATTTTCCTTTTCATTTTCAGTGTAATCAGACATGTAAATGAAAGTTTTCCCTTTTCCTTTTTTTATTAATAAAATATTGGAAAAAACTACGTATTTCAATTATATTGGTTGAGAATCCTTGATGAAACATCGATAATATCCTATCATTCCAAGGAAACTCCGTATTTCAGTTAAGTTGGTTGATTGGCCTTGGCCAGCTCATCACAGCTTCTACCTTGTTTGGATCCATAGACACTCCTTTGGTTACAGTGTGTTCTAAAAAGTTTCTTTTGTGTAGCAAAATTCACATTTAGATAATCCAGCGTACAATTTTTCTTCCTTCAGTTTTTGGAGAACTATCGTTAAGTGTTGTTCATGCTCGTCCTTTGTTTTGGAGTAGACTAAGATGTCATTTATAAACACGATAACAAACTTGTCCGGATACGATCGGAATACTCGATTGATTAAATCTATGAATGTCGCATGGACATTGGTTGGGTCAAACGACATTGCCAGAAATTCATAATGACCATATATGGCAGGGACGGATGGGGGGGTGCAACTGGTTTTTTTTTTGTCCTGGATCCGTCCCTGAAATCTAGCGTTAAAAGCAGTGATGGGTACATTCTCTTTCCAGATCTTCAATTGATGATATCCCGATTTTAGGTGGATTTTCGAAAAAACTGTGTACGACGAATTTCGAGTATTAAAATACAGAAAACGTCACAAATTGTATTTTGAGAAATACAAATGAATGACAATCTTCTTGTAATTGTAAAGTTGCAAAAACCCTCTAATTAATGATCTGAATATTTGAAGACGAGGAGTCACGTGGCTTGAATCTAAGACTTCGAGAATTCTTGAGAATTTGATTTGTCGAGAACTTGAATTGTTGACACTTGAGTTTCAGAGCTTGGATTTGGACTTCGAAATTTGGGCTTGGTCTTGATTTAATTCGAAGAAGATCTTGATCTTCTTGGATTTGTTTGATTTGAAGGAGATTTTGATCTTCTTCGTGTTTGTCAGACTTGGAGTTGAGATGATTTCTTCTCTTCCTTCGGCTTTGGAATTTTTTCAGCACTTCGTGATTTTGTTCTTTACTTTTTGCCCCCTCTCTTCAATGAACCTTTAACCCTATTTATAAGAGAAATTCGTGGCCAATTTTGGTAATCACACAATTAATTCAATTAAATTGATTATAATTGAACAATTGTGGATTTTAAAAAAAGTAGGATGGGCCTTTAATATCTTATGGGTTTACTAGGTTTTAGTTTAATTGGGCTAATTATTTAAATTGACCCAACCCATTATTTATTTATTTCTATTTTTTTTATGTCTACAAATGCCCCCTCAAAATTCGTTAATTCATTATGAAATAAATAAATTAGTAAATCTTGATTTTTGATTTTATTTATTTATTTATTTATTTTGACGTAATCGTCGTTCGATTATTTATTTATCTTACATGATTCTTGGTTTACTTGATTTATTTATTTATTATTTTTTTTAACAGACCCTTTTATATTTTATGGTAAATTTGGCTCAACTGAAGCCCGATATTTAACTACTTATATGAACAAATTAGGTTTATATATCACAATGATAAATTTGCAGGCAAAAGGTAAGATTTTTTTTTTTTTGCCGGCTTCTTCTTTTCTCTCTTCAATTTTTTTTAAAATTATTTATTATACTTGGTTTCTGCCGCAGAAACCAAGATTTGGTTTCTTGGTTTCTGCGTGCAGAAACCAAGAATTTATATATATTTATTACTTTATTATTATTATTATTATTATTTTTACGTGAGTGTGTACGGTTAACTTTTTTTTTTTTTTACTTGGTTTCTGCGTGAACAGTACCGTGTGTACTGGTCACGCATGAACAGTTGTTTGTTTTTTTAGTATGGTTGTTGTAAAATTGTAACTAACATTCTTCATTTTTTTTCTTATTTTCAGGATTTAAGTTTTGGAGCAAGTCCGGGATTTTGAGGTTTGAGATTTTTTTTTTTTTGGTGTAGAGTAAAATTTGTGTTGCGATATTTTATGGGTTCAGAAAATATTTGTTCAGGAACCAACTCAAGACCAAAGGCTACTACGTTTCGCCATTCGAGTCACTTTGTGTTTGGGATCAAGGACCGACTCCTTTGACCGTCTTGGGCACTTCGTGTTTGTGACCAAGGACCGACTCCTTCGACCGTCCTGGGCACTTTGTACGACGGATTTCGCGTATTAAAATACAGAAAACGTCACAAATTGTATTTTGAGAAATACAAATGAATGAGAATCTTCTTGTAATTGCAAAGTTGCAAAAACCCTCTGATTAATGATCTGAATGTTTGAAGACGAGGAGCCACGTGGCTTGAATCCAAGACTTCGAGAATTGTTGAGAATTTGATTTGCCGAGAACTTGACTTGTTACCACTTGAGTTTCAGAGCTTGGATTTGGACTTCGAAACTTGGGCTTGGTCTTGATTTAATTCGAAGAAGATCTTGATCTTCTTGGATTTGTTTGATTTGAAGGAGATTTTGATCTTCTTTGTATTTGTCAGACTTGGAGTTGAGATGATTTCTTCTCTTTCTTCGGCTTTGGAATTTTTTCAGCAGTTCGTGATTTTCTTCTTCACTTTTTGCCCCCATCTTCAATGAACCTTTGACCCTATTTATAAGAGAAATTCGTGGCCAATTTTGGTAATCACACAATTAATTCAATTAAATTGATTATAATTGAACAATTGTGGATTTTAAAAAAAGTAGGATGTGCATTTAATATCTTATGGGTTTACTAGGTTTTAGTTTAATTGGGCTAATTATTTAAATTGACCCAACTCATTATTTATTTATTTTTATTTTTTTATGTCTACAAATGCCCCCTCAAGATTCATTAATTTATTATGAAATAAATAAATTAGTAAATCTTAATTTTTGATTTTTTTTTTTGACGTAATCGTCGTTCGATTATTTATTTATCTTACATGATTCTTGGTTTACTTGATTTATTTATTTATTATTTTTTTAACAGAACTTTTTATGATTTATGGTAAATTGGGCTCAACTGAAACCCGATATTTAACTACTTATATGAACAAATTAGGTTTAGAGATCACAATGATAGATTTGCAGGCAAAAGGTAAGATTTTTTTTTTTTTTTTTTTTTGCCGGCTTCTTCTTTTCTGTCTTCAATTTTTTTTTTAATTATTTATTATACTTGGTTTCTGCCGCAGAAACCAAGATTTGGTTTCACGCAGAAACCAAATTCTTGGTTTCGTGGCAGAAACCAAGAATTTATATATATTTATTTTATTTTTTTTACGTGAGTGTGTACGGTTAACTTTTTTTTTTTACTTGGTTTCTGCTTGAACAGTGTCGTGTGAACAGTTTTTTTTTTTTTTTTGGTTGTTGTAAAATTGTAACTAACATTCTTCATTTTTTTTTTCTTATTTTCAAGATTTAACTTTTGGAGCAAGTCCGGGATTTTGAGGTTTGAGATTTTTTTTTTTGGTGTAGAATAAAATTTTGCGTTGCGATATTTTATGGGTTCAGAAAATATTTGTTCATGAACCAACTCAAGACCAAAGGCTGCTACGTTTTGCCATTCGAGTCACTTCGTGTTTGGGATCAAGGACTGACTCCTTCGACCGTCTTGGGCACTTCGTGTTTTCGACCGTCCTAGGCACTTCGTGTTTGGGACCAAGGACCAACTCCTTCGACCGTCCTGGGCACTTCGTGTTTGGGACCAAGGACCGACTCCTTCGACCGTCCTGGGCACTTCGTGTTTGGGACCAAAGACCGACTCTTTCGACCGTCTTGGGCACTTCGTGTTCGACTGTCTTGGGCACTTCGTGCTTGGGACCAAGGACCGACTCCTTCGACCGTCCTGGGCACTTCGTGTTTGGGACCAAGGACCGACTCCTTCGACCGTCCTAGACACTTCGTGTTTGAGACCAATGACCGACTCCTTCGACCGTCCTGGGCACTTTGTGTTTGGGACCAATGACCGACTCCTTCGACCGTCCTGGGCACTTTGTGTTTGGTACCAATGACCGACTCCCTCGACCGTCTTGGACACTTTGTGTTTGGGATCAAGGACCGACTTCTTCGACCGTCCTAGACGCTTTGTGTTTGGGACCAAGGACCGACTCCTTCAACCGTCCTGGACACTTTGTGTTTGGCACTTTGTTTTGGAGGTCATTTACATATCAGAGAAGCTCATGATTTAGACAATAAATGAACTTAAAAGATTTATTGTCCATTAAATTTATTTATTTATTATTATTATTATTTTTGTTCTTTTTTTTTAGGAATGGCCGAGACGAATTCTAATGATAGAGTATGTTCTGATATACACAAAATTGTCGAGCTTAAAAGTCAAGGCAAAAGTTATCTCCGTTTCAAAGATACTGATGTGAAGTACCATGCCCAACCTGGCGTACGATGTGAGCTTAAACTTAGCATCCACAAGCCGACAACATATCATTCTCCTTCTATTCAAATTGATACTAACGCACAAGCTCCCCAAAAGTCATCTCGAAGACAATCTGCATTTTCTCGACTTGGAACTAAGACTTCTAATCCAAGTCCAAAGCCTCAACGATCAAAGAGAAGACTACAACGTCAAAAGGTTTACCCTTCTCTAAAGAATGATAAGGACGAAGAAGAGGTCTCCGTTAATCATATAGCTTTTGAAGAAGCTCCCAACTCAAAACCTGAGCCTGAAAACTCTGCCACAACAGGTGAACCTGAGTCGGCCCCACTTACGTTTGAAGAAGGGGACAAGCTACTGTGGATAACTTGAAATAAATAAACTTGGGGACTGAAGAAGACCCAAGACCAGTGTTTGTAAGTGCTCTCCTCAGTCAAAAAGAAGAATCAGAGTACACCCATTTACTTCAAGAATACAAAGACGTATTTGCTTGGTCTTACAAAGAAATGCCAAGGTTAGATCCGCGGGTTGCAGTACATCACCTTGCAGTTAGACATGGAGTTCGACCGATCAAACAACTTCAAAGAAGATTTCAACCAGAACTCGTTCCTCAAATCGAGGTGGAAGTTAACAAACTTATCGAGGCTGGATTCATACGTGAAGTCAAGTACCCAACTTGGATCGGGAATATTGTTCCTGTCAAAAAGAAAAATGGACAATTACGAATATGTGTTGACTTTCGTGACCTAAATCAAGCATGTCCAAAAGATGACTTTCCACTTCCAATAATGGAGTTGATGGTGGATGCAACAACCGGGTATGAAGTCTTATCTTTCATGGACGGATTTTCTGGATACAACCAAATACGCATGAATTTGAAAGATGAGGAACTTACAGCATTCCGTACCCTTAAAGGCATATTTTGTTATAAAGTTATGCCGTTTGGATTAAAAAATGCGGGGGCAATCTACCAACGGGCAATGCAGAAGATCTTCGATGACATGTTGCATAAGAATATAGAATGCTATGTAGATGATCTTGTCGTAAAAACAAAGGAACGTGACAATCACCTACAAGACTTACGGGATGTTTTCGAAAGATTTCGATGTCATCAATTAAAGATGAATCCACTGAAGTGCGCATTTGGTGTCACATCTGGAAAATTTCTTGGCTTCATTGTTCGACATAGAGGCATTGAAATAGATCAATCAAAAATTGACGCCATAATCAGCATGCCAGAACCAAGAAATGTGCATGAGTTGAAGAGTATTCAAGAAAAACTCGCATACATTCGAAAATTTATCTCTAACCTTACTGGACGTTGCCATCCATTCAACAAATTGGTAAAGAAAGATGTACCGTTCGAATGGGATGATGCATGTCGAAATGCTTTTCAAAGCATCAAACAATATTTATCTCATCCACCAGTACTCATAGCTCCAGTCCCAGGGAAGCCACTAACTCTTTATGTTGCAGCACAAGAATATTCTCTAGGAGCACTTCTTGTCCAAGCAAATGATGAAGGAAAAGAGAATGCACTCTACTACTTGAGCCAGACACTGGTAGGCGCCGAGATGAAATATTCACCTATTGAAAAAATATGCCTTGCGCTAATCTTCGCGGCTAAAAAATTAAGACATTATATGCTATCACACACGATCGGTCTTGTTTCAAAGGTTGATCCTTTAAAGTACATAATGTCTAGACCGATTCTTTCTGGAAGGATTGGAAAATGGGCGCTGTTATTGTCCGAATTCGACATCAAGTTCATTCCACAAAAAGCCATCCATCAAAGGACAAGTTTTGGCAGATTTTCTTGCCGACCATCCAGTTCCAGCGGAATGGGAACTACAGGAAGACCTTCCGGATGAGAAAGTTCTATTTACTGAAATCATACCATCATGGAGGCTGTACTTTGATGGGGCAACCCGAATTGTAAGTGCCTGCATTGTTACAAACTGTTTCACCATGGTGTCATTGTAAGTGTCTGCAATGTTACATGTCTCAATAAAATGAGCAACGTGTTGCTTTGGGTTGCACTTCCCATCAAAACATTGGAATTTTGGAGGTTGGTAACCAAGTGGCATCTTTATCTCGTCGATTCGACGGCTATATGGCTTGGCATACACCAATGAAGATTGCATTGAACCACCATACTGGGCACGAATGGTGTCCACAATCATATGTTGAAGTTGGTGGACAGATAGAGAGCCAACAGAAAGTTGAGTAGTATCACGCAAAACGTTTTGGACAACTGTTCGATCATGTATATCTTGTTTCTGTTGGCGTTCTTGGACTTCCAGATCCTTACTTTTGGAAGATTCTGGATTTTCTTGATCTTCTTTCGCCAGATTTTGGAGTTCTAGCTTGTGCATGAGTGCAGCAACCTGCGCGTCTTTCTCTTCTAGTGACTTCGTTAGTTTTTCAATGGCTAAAGCCATTTGTTGGATTCGATCATCCGAGCCTGAGGTCGCCTCTATGACCATCACTGGCTCAAGTGATTCTTCAGACGAACTATAGTCTCCCCACCTTTGCAGAGAAGTGGTATGAGGGGATTCGGACAAGGATCTGCCACTGGAGCCGGAGCCCGAACGAGAATTTTTCGCTGAACTCTTGGTCTTTTCTGTTGAACGAGTAGTTGGCTTTGTGAAAGCAATTTTCATTCTGCCTTTGTTGGAGAACTTCTTTAGTGGTGGAACCAGTTGAGTTTTTCCACTTTTTGTTTGGGCTCTGGTCGTACGGAACAGTTCAGCAAGTGTCTCTTCGAGATGAGTCATGGTTTGCTTCGCTTGTTCGTTTGCCATTGTTGATGTAGTTGTTGAAAGTTGAAAATTCTAAGATCAAAAGATGAGAGGACAAGAAGGTCCCACCGGGCGTGCCAAGAAATTTGTACGATGGATTTCTCGTATTAAAATACAGAAAACGTCACAAATTGTATTTTGAGAAATACAAATGAATGAGAATCTTCTTGTAATTGCAAAGTTGCAAAAACCCTCTGATTAATGATCTGAATGTTTGAAGACGAGGAGCCACGTGGCTTGAATCCAAGACTTCGAGAATTGTTGAGAATTTGATTTGCCGAGAACTTGACTTGTTGACACTTGAGTTTCAGAGCTTAGATTTGGACTTCGAAACTTGGGCTTGGTCTTGATTTAATTCGAAGAAGATCTTGATCTTCTTGGATTTGTTTGATTTGAGGGAGATTTTGATCTTCTTCGTGTTTGTCGGACTTGGAGTTGAGATGATTTCTTCTCTTCCTTCGGCTTTGGAATTTTTTCAGCACTTCGTGATTTTCTTCTTCACTTTTTGCCCCCCTCTTCAATGAACCTTTGACCCTATTTACATATCAGAAAAACTCATGATTTAGACAATAACTTAAAAGATTTATTGTCCATTAAATTTATTTATTTATTATTATTATTTTTATTTGTTTTTTTTTTTGAATGGCCGAGACGAATTCTAATGATAGAGTATATTCTGATATACACGAAATTGTCTAGCTTATAAGTCAAGACAAAAGTTATCTCCGTTTCAAAGATACTGATGTGAAGTACTATGCCCAAACTGGCGTACGAGGTGAGCTTAAACTTAGCATCCACAAGCCGACTACATATCCTTCTCCTGAGCTCTTGGAACCTTTTTCGGAGTTGCACATGCCCATTATTAGTGAATGTCACGAGAATTTAGAAGATGCCATGTCCAGCCGATCTAGCAATCTTCCCTTTTTGCGTCTTCCGCCTCATCATTCCCAAGGCATGGAGTGCGTCCCAAAGGTCGTAATTTCTGAGAGGGTTGATAGCAAAGAAATACGATGGGGAAGTGCGTTTGTCAGTCGTGGAGAAATTTCTTTTCTTCCAAAATTTTGGGAATGGTCTTCATGGGTCCAGAAACTTCTGCTCAAGAGGAATCTCCGCCAGTTAGATTCTACAGTGAGTTCCGCCATGAAGGATTATCATCATCCAAATTCAATTTACAGAGCTCTTTGTGAGGTTTGGTGTCCAGAAACCAACACTTTTGTGACCTCCTGTGGTGAAGTTGGTATTTCTCTTTGGGATATCTGCGAGATAAGTGGACTTTCGATCGAGGGTCATTACTATGAAGAAGTTGTCCCAAGCCTTTCAGAGCTGACAGATCAACACTCCAAGTCTTGTCTGTATCTCTTTAATGTTTTCGCACTGATTGCGAATGCGATTGAATCTGATTGCGTCAGTCATGAAGAATGGATCAATTTCTGGTTTCGCGAGAATGGTTGTGCCCAGCATCCTCGACAACACAAAAATTATAAGACTGCTATGAGTCTTAATCCATTTAAAAGGCGTCATCAAAGAGCTTCAAAGAAAGTACGGAGACCCGTGGTTGTAGACAAGCAGAGAGATATTTTCCGTAGGGACCGAAGTCATTGGAGTGATTTGCCAATATTTTTTGTCTATAGAAGAGGAAGAGGGATTAGAAATAACAGCTTATCTCTCCCTATGGCTTTGTCGCTTCGTTCTTCCATCTGGGGACGAATGTATGAGAGTTGGGACTTTTAAAGCGTCTTCTAAAATGGCAGGTGGGTACACTTACAGCCTGGTTCCTCCCATATTAGCGAGCATTTATAGAGGACTTACACGGACATCGAATCATCAATCAAACCTGGACCTTGGCTCGATTTCAATTTCATTTCCTGGACATTTTCTTTATGCTTGGGCTGCTACTTATTTTGTCCGAGGTGTTTATGTTCATGTGGACAAGAGTTATACTCGTCCTATAATTCGAAGATATGCTGGCACACTAAATGCTTTCCAGTCTTGGGAGAAAAATGTTGTTGATTGTTGTGACCTTATCCGTAGAAGGATGGATGCGAATGACTTTTGCTGGAATCCATTTCCCTCATCGTCCCGTCCTCACGTACGAGTGGACGACCAACAAAGGTCTATAGATACTTCAGAATTCATGATGAGTGTTCGGTCTGGATTCGTCTCTTACAGTCGAGGGAACTCTCCTTTCATTCTCGAGGCATATAATCCTCATAGGTTTGCGAGACAATTTGGCTTTAGACAAAAACTTCCCGGTTCACCAAGAAAGTTGGATATTGCTCTCAATGCAGGCGATATGTATCGCGTTTGGTTGTCTCTGACTCAAACAATGAGCGGATCTATATTTCACATTCCAGAGTATGTGAAGGATACTCATCAAAATATTGATGCGGAGTATCAAATTTGGTGGAACAATCGAGTATTACCGATCTTGACCAAGGTTCAAGTGCAGGTTTTATTTTCTAGTAAGAGCCGCGACTTTGTTCTTAATCCAGTTCCTAACAGGGTTATACCCAAAGGGCTAAGTTCTCCACACATCATCCCCAAAGAGATTTCTCGAAAGAGGGAATTGGACTTTCGAAACGAAAGAGTCATTAAGAAGATTAAAATTAAAGTTCCCTCAACAAAGTTTGCTCCCACCTTTGAGCCTACTGATAAGATGCCCGAGGTAGTTTTGATTCCAGACTACAGTAGTCCTGAAGATCAAGCGTCCCACACACCTGAAAAGACTCTAACTTTGGGAGTTGAAAGCTCTGGAGATCAGGTATTTTTTTTAATGCTTCCTGTATTTGGTCTTATGCAACAAACTTTGATTTCAGACTCCTCTTTCCCGAATATATAATGTTAAACGATCGACAAAATCGATGCTGCTTCAAGCTGTCCCGAATCCTTCAAAAGGTGACATTGGGGTTTCTCACATTAATATCAGTCTTCCGAATATACCATCAGATGGCAAATTTTTAGCTATGTCGCCTAGAACACGGAACGCGGGTAGGCCTTTCTTCTTCTTCTTTTTCTTTTTTTAAATCTCTTCTTCTATTTTTTTTTTTTTATATTTCTACCATTTTGTAGGTTTTCCAAGCATTCCTGAAGGATTGGATTTTTATGTGAATCCGAACTCTTTGCAAGATCAGACTGGCGAGAATGATGGTAGGATCGGTGCACTTCAAGGAATAGATGGTACTCATGATTTTCGCGACCCACCTTGCAAATACCTGAGTATGATTAACGAAGGCATTTCAGCACTCAACATTGATGGTTTCCATGATGAAGATGAGGTGAATTCTGAGACTGCGAGAGCTAAAATTTCAGAGATTGATCAAGAAATTCCAGCTGCTCCACCTTCATCGGCTTTAGTTATCATTTCACCTTTAGAAACAAATACTCATCAGGTAACTCCAATTTGCTCTTCTGTGGCTGGTCCTCCGCCTGGGATAACTCAAGAATCCCCTTATTTGAAGGCTGCTTTGCAAGATGCCATGACTAATTATCTTCAGAAGTGTTTTAGAGACGTCCTGAAGCATGGGTTTTCTAACATCCCATCTTGGTGGGATGAAAATAATGTAATTCTTCAAAACGTGATTACCAGCTCATTCCGTGCAGATCCATCACCTTTGATGAAACATATGGAAGTATTTCTTAAAGAAATTGACATTTATTTATCTGAAAGAAAGCAACACTTGGAGTGTCCAACCTCTGAAGAAAAGGCCGAGCGGTTGAAGCTTTTGAATATTCAGCTCGAAGTGAAAGATTCCACACGCTCTTCATTGGAAGATAAAATTAGTAAGCTGACTTCCAAGCTGGACAGACTCCGTGATGAACTTCAAACCTGTCGGGAACATGAGAGCATTCTTGGAACTGAAAAGGCCACGTTGGAAGAATTACAGATAGAGATGTTTCTAGTGCAGCATCTATTGACCAGAGAAGGAAGACCCTTGAAGATAGTTTCCTGCAAGTGATCAACGGCGAGTGATAAAGTTGAGCCTTTATGATTTTCTTTAAAAAAAAATATTGTATGGATTTGATTTTCCATCGTTCTTTTTCTTTTCACGATGAACTTTCCTTTTTCTTGTTTCTTGGATATTTTCTTTTGTTGCTGTGAAAAATGGTAAACAAATTGAATGAATTTATTAGTTGTGAATGAACTTGAATTTATAATTTATCCAAGCTGCCTACGAACCCAAATGGGATCAAGTCGAACGTAGTTCGTTACAAGAACGAAAAATTCTTTTTTTTTTTTTTATGGCCGTTCACAGTTTATCCTCTTGCGGGCCAGGAGTATTACAATGAAAATTTTACAAAATAAAGCGTTTCAAGCGTAAAAACGCTTTAGAAATTTCCCGTTGATAGGCCCGATTTGTAATCCATCTTTGTCGACGATCTTATATGCTCCGTTTGTGAATGCATGGGTCACGACAAATGGACCATCCCATTTAGGTTGGAACTTGGCCCCTGTTTTTCTTGTGATTATGATTGGTCTGCATACGCAAAGTACCAAGTCTCCAACTTGAAATGATCTTGGTCTCACCTTCTTGTTGAAGGACTTTGCCATCCGAGCTTGATAACATTCTAGATGCATTTGTGCTTCCAATCTCTTCTCATCCAAGGCTTCTACTTCCTCCAATCGAAGACAGGCATTTTCCTCTGTCTTCAAACCTTCATGGATGGCAATCCGAAGTGACGGGATCTGACACTCTAGTGGAAGTATAGCTTCCACTCCATACACTAAGGCATAAGGAGTGGCTTGTGTTGGAGTCCGATAAGTAGTTCGATAAGCCCATAAGACTTCATCAATTCTTTCATGCCAATCTCTTTTTGATTTGGAGACAACCTTTTTCAATAGGCTGCATAAAGTTTTGTTGAATGCCTCTACTAGACCATTAGCTGCTGCATTATACATGGACGAGTTGTATTGTTTAAATTCAAATTTTGCGCATAAGTTGTTTATGTGGCTATTACGGAAGGGCTTTCCATTTTCAGTGATGATGTATCGTGGGACTCCATACCAATAAATGATTTGAATACGGATGAAATCCACAACATTTTCTTTCTTCACTTCTTTCAATGGTATGGCTTCAGCCCACTTAGAGAAGTAGTCGGTTCCAGCGAGGATATATGAATGTCCTACTGAAGACTTTGGAGTTATGGGTCCAATTACATCAAGACCCCATGCATCGAATGGCCATGAAACTACTATCAGATGTAATGGTTCCAGAGGTTGATGAATGAAATTTGCATGAACTTGGCAGGCTTCACATTTCTTTGCATAATCTATGGAGTCTTGTACCATAGTCGGCCAGTAGTATCCCATTCTCTTTATTCGAAAATGGAGCTTGGGTCCGGACTGATGAGCACCACAGATTCCAGAGTGAGCTTCTTCCATGACACATGTTGCTTCATCGTTACTTAAATATCGAAGGAAGACTCCATCAAATGATCGTCGATAAAGCGTTCCTTTATAAAAGACAAACCGGGATGCACGTCTCTTAATTTCGATTTTTCACCGTGGATTGTCTGGTAGCTTTTGATGTTGAAGGAAATCGATTATCGATTGTCTCCAATCTTCTTTTTCCTCATCTTTGATTTCTTCAACATTATTATTTTCCTCCATATCACTAGGCAGTAATGACGGAAACACCCATCTTTGAGCAATTGAAATGGAGTGAGAGAAATCTTCGTCTGTTCTGGCTAGAACAGCGGCCAAATTAGCTAAGACATCGGCTTCCCTGTTTTCATTCCTAGGTATGAATTTGATTTTTAACGAATCAAATCTTTTCATAAGAGTCGATGCATATTGATGATATGGCTTCAAGTCTGAATTACGGACTTCGTACTCGGCTAAAAGTTGGTTGACTATTAATTTAGAATCCCCAAAGACTTCCAGCTGATGGATGTCCATATCTAACGCTGTCTCCAAGCCAATGATAAGAGCTTGATATTCTGCCACGTTGTTTGAACATTTCTCCGTTAAGGCAAAAGAGTACGGCATAACAAGATCATGAGGAGTATCAAAGATGACTCCCGCTCCAGCACCATAACTTCGGGCTGGCCCATCAAAGTACAGCTTCCATGATGGTATGATTTCAGTAAATAGAACTTCCTCATCCGGAAGGTCTTCCTGTAGTTCCCATTCCGCTGGAACTGGATGGTCGGCAAGAAAATCTGCCAAAACTTGTCCTTTGATGGCTTTTTGTGGAATGAACTTGATGTCGAATTCGGATAATAACAGCGCCCATTTTCCAATCCTTCCAGAAAGAATCGGTCTAGATATTATGTACTTTAAAGGATCAACCTTTGAAACAAGACCGATCGTGCGTGACAGCATATAATGTCTTAATTTTTTAGCCACGAAGATTAGCGCAAGGCTTATTTTTTCAATAGGTGAATATTTCATCTCGGCGCCTACCAGTGTCCGACTCAAGTAGTAGAGTGCATTCTCCTTTCCTTCATCATTTGCTTGGATAAGAAGTGCTCCTAGAGAATATTCTTGTGCTGCAACATAAAGAGTTAGTGGCTTCCCTGGGACTGGAGCTATGAGTACTAGTGGATGAGATAAATATTGTTTGATGCTTTGAAAAGCATTTCGACATGCATCATCCCATTCGAACGGTACATCTTTCTTTACCAATTTGTTGAATGGATGGCAACGTCCAACAAGGTTAGAGGTAAATCTTCGAATGTATGCGAGTTTTCCTTGAAGACTCTTCAACTCATGCACATTTCTTGGTTCTGGCATGTTGATTATGGCGTCAATTTTTGATTGATCTATTTCAATGCCTCTATGTCGAACAATGAAGCCAAGAAATTTTCCAGATGTGACACCAAATGCACACTTCAGTGGATTCATCTTTAATTGATGACGTCGAAATCTTTCGAAAACATCCCGTAAGTCTTGTAGGTGATTGTCACGTTCCTTTGTTTTTACGACAAGATTATCTACATAGCATTCTACATTCTTATGCAACATGTCATCGAAGATCTTCTGCATTGCCCGTTGGTAGGTTACCCCCGCATTTTTTAATCCAAACGGCATAACTTTATAACAAAATATGCCTTTAGGGGTACGGAATGCTGTAAGTTCCTCGTCTTTCGGATTCATGCGTATTTGGTTGCATCTGAAAAATCCATCCATGAAAGATAAGACTTCATACCCGGTTGTTGCATCCACCATCAACTCCATTATTGGAAGTGGAAAGTCATCTTTTGGACATGCTTGATTTAGGTCACGAAAGTCAACACATATTCGTAATTGTTTATTTTTCTTTTTGACAGGAACAATATTCGCGATCCAAGTTGGGTACTTGGCTTCACGTATGAATCCAGCCTCGATAAGTTTGTTAACTTCCACCTCGATTTGAGGAACGAGTTCTGGTCGAAATCTTCTTTGAAATTGTTTGATCGGTCGAACTCCATGTCTAACTGCAAGGTGATGTACTGCAACCCTCGGATCTAACCTTGGCATTTCTTTGTAAGACCAAGCAAATACGTCTTTGTATTCTTGAAGCAAATGGGTGTACTCTGATTCTTCTTTTTGACTGAGGAGAGCACTTACAAACACTGGTCTTGGGTCTTGGTCTTGGGTCTTCTTCAGTCTCCAAGTTTATTTGTTTCAAGTCATCCACAGTAGCTTGTCCCCCTTCTTCAAACGTAAGTGGGGCCGACTCAGGTTCATCTGTTGTGGCAGAGTTTTCAGGCTCAGGTTTTGAGTTGGGAGCTTCTTCAAAAGCTATATGATTAACGGAAAACTCTTCTTTGTCCTCATCATTCTTTAGAGAAGGGTAAACCTTTTGACGTTGTAGTCTTCTCTTTGATCGTTGAGGCTTTGGACTTGGATTAGAAGTCTTAGTTCCAAGTCGAGAAAATGCAGATTGTCTTCGAGATGACTTTTGGGGAGCTTGTGCGTTAGTATCAATTTGAGTAGAAGGAGAAGGATCCTTACTTAACCTTTGGAAGACAGAAGCTTTGCCTTGTATGTCAACCTTTTGGGAGGGTTCCCCTTTTAACCTTTTAAACACCGAAACTCTGACATTCTCACTTTCAATTCGATCGAACACTGAAGGTTTCGACTGTGAAGGTTTCTCTCCTGCGACCTCATAGATTTGAATCATGATTGGGTTTGAAGAAACCTTCTTGACCTTAATCTTTCTTGGTGGATTTAGATCATATCCCAAACCATACCTAGGTTGCGACATGAGGGTCCCGTCAGAATGAGAAGGGATACGCCTACCCGAAAGGATATCATTGAGATCACCCAATATGCGAGGCTCCCCTTTTCCAAATCCGGCATTCTCAAATAGCTTTTTGACTTGGGGATTATGACACCCTTTGAAGGTATGTTTTGGCCCATCGGCTCCAGGCTTATTTTGTTTGGATGAGCTAGAAATACTGAGTTTTGATATGTTCGGAATAGACTTCGAAGCTCCCATTGTTGATTCGTGGTCTCCCGGGATTGCCATGAGTTGATGGGGCAAAAACAATTTTGGAATGCTAGGTATTGGAATAGTTAACTCTTTCCTTAATACTTCAACATCGGTCGATTCTATTTGAGGTGTTTTACCTTTAGAGAACCCTTCAGATGTAAGTCTTGATTTACCTTTGATGATTTGATGAGGTTGAACAACGCCGGATGTATTATCATCGTCTGCATCTCCTTTAACTTTGAATCCGGCCATGGTTAACCTCGCAGAATTACATTCTTCATCCTCCACGTAAAATTTGGCATCAACAAAATAAGATTCTTCTTCGAGGAATGGTTTAGACTCAGCTACCACACATTTGACTTCTCCATCTCGACTGTATTTGAAACATTGGTGCCAAGTCGAAGGTACAACTCCAGTTTCATGTAACCAAACACATCCCATGAGTAATTCATATGATATTTTGGCATCAATGACGTGGAAAAGAGCTGAGGAAATTAACTCCTCTATTTGTAACTTCAAACGAATCATGCCAATGGCTCGTTGACCCTTTTGGTTGAATCCTTGGATCATAATTTTGCTCTTGGATAGATCACCGAAATTAATTCCAATTCTCTTCATCATTTTGACTGGCATAATGTTGACAGCAGATCCACAATCGATCATTATGCGATTTATCTTGCATTCTCAAATATGACCACTAACATAGAGTGGTCTATTATGCAAACGAGAGCCCAGTTGCAAATCTTTATCGTTAAATGTGATGGTGGCCATACAGTCTTGTCAGGTTGTGGATCCAATATGTTCTAAGACTTTGCCTTCGTATTCTTCCGGATCTATAAACGCTGCGATTAGAGCCATTCGATCACCAAAAGGAAGTTTAAGAGACTCTGCTAAGCTTGTATCGAAAGGAATATTATTGAGTCGCGAGATAGTTTTCTTCTGTTTTGAACTCTTTCTCAATTCCTTCCTTGCTTCGTCTTTCTCCTCTACATTGACAACATTGGAGGTAAAACATTCGTTGTCGAAGAAACCTTTAGGAAGGTAATCACCCAGGGCTGGCAGTCTAGGAGGAATGCGTGAAGCAGCTTCTACTCCTGTTGATTTAGTTGGCACTTTTGACTTGGTTTTAGACCCCCTCCTTTGGTTGTTTGTTGTTCTCAGTTTCTCGTCACAAACACTAGAACAGAAGAAATGTGGGGCCTTTCGATGACGTCCTTTTACAAGGGTCCATCCTTCCTGGCCTTCTTCTAGTGTTACCTTTTCATTAGGTTGAGCTTCCATACCTGATGCCCCCAACTTTGGTCCTACAAGAGGAATAGAAGGTAGTATCTTACCTGTTTTGTCCAATATTTGGTATTTCTCCTTCTTACTTATGAAGGTAGACCAGCCATCACCAACCTCGTCTTCGGACTCTGAATCAGAGTCCCAGACATCCAAATCGTCTGTCATAATTTCATAAAAGGTTGGACGATTGGGTGCACGTGGTCCCTCCATTCCCGTGTAGACGTAACTGATAGTGATTTCCCCGTCTACTTCAAACTTCACTAGGATGGCTCCTTCTGGAAGTTGTGGTCCAAACTCCTCAGTCGGAGATTTATTGGCATCGCATATGTGAGAAAATGTATGTTCCCATTTTGCAATGGGGGTTGGATCAAACGACCCAAACGAAACCATCGAGCAGTCAGCAGTTGGGCTTTCTCCCGTTTCAAGTTTGATCTTATTTTCTTTGTCCAAGCGAACAATAAGATCTTTCAGCACAAAACATTTTTCCACCGGGTGACTAATGATCCTGTGAAATCTACAATATTTAGGATGATCGACCTTACCAACTTCCTCAGGTCTCTTTGGGGCTGGTAGTTCGATTATCTTCTGTTCAAGAAGTTGATCCAAGATTCCAGGAACTTCAGAATCTGAAAATGGGTACTCCTTCTCTTCAAGTTCTTTCAGAGTCACTTGGCCTCTGCCTTGGACTAAACCTTTGGTAGGTCTGAACTCTGGTTTTGGTTTTGGGTTTGATCTCGTCCCTTGGAAGGCTACCTTTGCAGGGATAGTGGAAATTGTCATTACCTCTTTGGGCTTACCTATCTTGAAGTCCTTCTTTATTTCTTTCTTGGGATCTTTCTTGTCACGTGGATCACTTGGCAAGTAACTCCCATGCCTTGCAATTTGGAGCTCCAGGTCATGAGCACGTGTCGCCAACTCTTCAAAGGAGTGAGGCATATTTGCTTGAAGATTGTAGAGTAATCCCCAATGCATGCCTTGTACACACATGTCAATGGAAGAGGCTTCACTTATTCGTTCTTTGCAATTGAGCACAAGGTTCCTCCAGCGTTCGATGTACTCTACAATTGGCTCTTCCTTGCTCTGCTTTGTTCGAGCAAGTTCTGGAAGGCTAACAGTCCGCCTGGTGCTGTAGAAATGTGTTAGGAATTCTCTTTCAAGTTGATCCCAACTATCAATTGACCAGCCTATGAGTCGGTGTACCATTCGAACGCAACACCTTTGAGGGAGCGTACAAAATGTTTCACCATGGTATCATTATAAGTGTCTGCATTGTTACATGTCTCAATAAAATGAGCAACGTGTTTCTTTGGGTTGCCCTTCCCATCAAAACATTGGAATTTTGGAGGTTGGTAACCAAGTGGCATCTTTATCTCGTCGATTCGACGGCTATATGGCTTGGCATACACTAATGAAGATTGCATTGAACCACCATACTGGGCACGAATGGTGTCCGCAATCATATGTTGAAGTTGGTGGACAGATAGAGAGCCAATAGAAAGTTGAGTAGTATCACGTAAAACGTTTTGGACAACTGTTCGATCATGTATATCTTGTTTCTGTTGGCGTTCTTGGACTTCCAGATCCTTACTTTTGGAAGATTCTGGATTTTCTTGATCTTCTTTCGCCAGATTTTGGAGTTCTAGCTTGTGCATGAGTGCAGCAACCTGCGCGTCTTTCTCTTCTAGTGACTTCGTTAGTTTTTCAATGGCTAAAGCCATTTGTTGGATTCGATCATCTGAGCCTGAGGTCGCCTCCGTTACCATCACTGGCTCAAGTGATTCTTCAGACGAACTATAGTCTCCCCACCTTTGCAGAGAAGTGGTATGAGGGGATCCGGACAAGGATCTGCCACTGGAGAAGGAGCCCGAACGAGAATTTTTCGCTGAACTCTTGGTCTTTTCTGTTGAACGAGTAGTTGGCTTTGTGAAAGCAATTTTCATTCTGCCTTTGTTGGAGAACTTCTTTAGTGGTGGAACCAGTTGAGTTTTTCCACTTTTTGTTTGGGCTCTGGTCGTACGGAACAGTTCAGCAAGTGTCTCTTCGAGATGAGTCATGGTTTGTTTCGCTTGTTCGTTTGCCATTGTTGATGTAGTGGTTGAAAGTTGAAAATTCTAAGATCAAAAGATGAGAGGACAAGAATGTCTCACCAGGCGTGCCAAGAAATTTGTACGACAGATTTCTCGTATTAAAATACAGAAAACGTCACAAATTGTATTTTGAGAAATACAAATGAATGAGAATCTTCTTGTAATTGCAAAGTTGCAAAAACCCTCTGATTAATGATCTGAATGTTTGAAGACAAGGAGCCACGTGGCTTGAATCCAAGACTTCGAGAATTGTTGAGAATTTGATTTACCAAGAACTTGACTTGTTGACACTTGAGTTTCAGAGTTTAGATTTGGACTTCGAAACTTGGGCTTGGTCTTGATTTAATTCGAAAAAGATCTTGATCTTCTTGGATTTGTTTGATTTGAAGGAGATTTTGATTTTCTTCGTGTTTGTCGGACTTGGAGTTGAGATGATTTCTTCTCTTCCTTCGGTTTTGGAATTTTTTCAGCATTTCGTGATTTTCTTCTTCACTTTTTGTCCCCCCTCTTCAATGAACCTTTGACCCTATTTATAGGAGAAATTCGTGGCCAATTTTGGTAATCACACAATTAATTCAATTAAATTGATTATAATTGAACAATTGTGGATTTTAAAAAAAGTAGGATGGGCCTTTAATTTCTTATGGGTTTACTAGGTTTTAGTTTAATTGGACTAATTATTTAAATTGATCCAACCCATTATTTATTTATTTCTATTTTTTTTATATCTACAAACTGCTTCTCCTTAAAGTTGATCAAAGAGGTCGTCCATCCTTGACAAATGATACTTGTTCTTGATGGTAACTTTGTTGAGTTCCCGATAGTCTGCATAATCTCATGGATCCATCATTTTTCTTGACAAACAAGACATGGGCTCCCTAAGGGGAGAAACTAGGCTGAATAAAGCCTATATCGAGCATTTTTGTAATTGTGATTTTAACTCCTTCAATTTAGTTGGAGCCATACGATATGGAGTTTTGGCAATTGGTCTTGTCCCAATTGTGAATTCTATTTTCTTGTCAAGAGGGAGTCTTGGTAGTTCATCAAGAAAAACCTCATAAAAGTCTTACCCCTGGTAGTTCACCGAGGGTGTTCCTAAACTAATTTATGCTAATTAAATAAGCATGACATCCCTTTATGAAGAATTGCCAAGCCTTGGCAGCAGAAATGATGTAGTCGTAGGATTTACCATCAAATAAGATCAGTCGATGCCCAACCCAAAATATTGATGCCCTTTTTTCTATAGTCAATAAGTGGTTGATGATTGAATAGCGAGTCCATTCCAAGAATGACATCATAATATTTCAAATATAAGAGGATTAGATTGGTAGGAAAATTTCGACTGGAACATTAATGACCACTTGGTTGTCTTTTTTCGGAACTCCCGATGGTATAGTCACTTTTCTAGGTATAACAGCGTGATTGTCCGTCCTTTTGGTTGTATCCATAGAGAAAACTCTTGCAATAGTTGGCTGGTCCGTTTTGTTGGGGCGTTCCTTTGCCATGTCCGTAGTAGAAACAGAGTCCGGTGCCTATGAAACATTCCCCATTATGGTTTTTTCCACACTTCAATTTTTTCCCTTTTATGGTTCAACCTGTTACTGTTACCATTTTCTTTGGGAGTCGATCCAGTATATGAATTCTTCTTCTTTTGAAATTGGCACGTTTCATTTCGCCCATGGTTCTGGAAATTTCATTGTCGGAACTCGCGGGCTCGCATGATTTTCTATTCAACAGCCTTTAATAATGGCTCGGCTATAATAGCGAAGGTAATCCATTATGTTCCTGCCATCTGCACATCTCGACTTAGTTCCAGTCATAGTACTTCCAGAAATCGATCGATTTTTAGTGCTTCCATTGTCACCATGTGTTGTGCGATTTGAGATAAATCCTCAAATTTCTTAATGCATTCCTCTACGGTCATGGTCCTTGACGGGAGAGGATGAATTATACCGTCTTCTAGTTTATAGCGGTGGCTGAGATGTATTTATCTTGGAATAGTTCGCAAAATCTTTCTCAAGTCATCATAGTCACATCTTCCAGGTATTTATGGGTATCCCACTAGTGTCCTGTATTCCCACGTAGCAAAAAAGATGCACAATTAACTTTTTCTTTTTCGAATACATGGCCGTAATTGAACATCCTTTCCATTGTCTTAATCCAATTTTCAGCCTCGACGAAATTGGTTGAGCCTTCAAAGGTTGGTGAATTAATACGTTGAAATCGTTTTCCTACAGTCTAGGATGTAGTCCAAATACCATTTTGATTAGCTAATCGTGCTAACTGTTCTGCCCGTGTCTTCACAAGTTGAGTTAGTCGGTTGATAATTGTATGAAAGTTGCCATCCCGATTTTGTGGCATTTTCCCTGATATATTAAGTTCTCAATTCACATTAAAAAAAAAATTTGGTGAAAATTCATCATAATTTTAAATGAAATCTCTTTATATGCTCGAAAACGAGTCTATTTGCACGTTCATTTGTAAGTTATATTTGTTTTAAAAAATGGAGGAATTCTTGGTATTTTTTCCAATAAAATCTTCTAAAATTTATTTAATAATCGTGATCTAAGTAACCTAAGTGATTAATTTGTAATTTACAAAAAAAATTATTCTATGCATATAGACAAATATCACCTTTTATTGTAATGCGTTCATGTAGACAAATACAAATATTGCTGTAGTCTGTAAACAATGCACTCGTGTAGAGAAATACAAATATCACATTTACATTTTATTCTAGTTAATTTGTAGTCGGTGAAAATGCAATGTGTCAGATATTCACCATATCCATATTAACAAGAAATCAATTAGAGATTCTTTCCTAATCTTTCTTTCGAATTGATTTTCCTACGTTCCTCCCATAACCTTCAACTCTCATATTTCTCACTAAGTTTAAAGTTAGCATAAGCCTATTTTTTCAGGGGGTATTTTCCAAACTAGCCGGGTATATAGTTTGTTTATTGCAAAGTATATCCTTTCTTTATAAATAGTTTTGACAATTGTTATGTTATATTTCTATATTTCCAACTCTATCTACCAACTCTATCGTATGATCTACTATATTAGCATAATCTTTAATCTTTTGTTCATATTCTTTTATAAGTTTTATATATTTTTCATATTTTCTATTTCTATTTTCTAGTTGAGATCTAATATTTTTTATCTTTCCTAATATTCTTTGTGACAAATTATCTAATCCTTTAGTTGTATATCCTGGCATTTTTTAATTAGTATAATGAAACAATAATAGTTTAGTTATTATGGATAATTATCCTTTCTCTTTCTTGAATTTTATTATATAATTTCCTTCTATCTTAAAATATATTCGAATAACTTTTAAAAATATCTTTTAATTTTCTATCCATCTTTTCAAGTTCTATTATGTTTCCTTCTTCTTCCATCGACAACATATTTGAGCAATATATTTCATTTCATCCCTCATTTTTCTAGTAAATTATCTAATCCTTTTACAGTATATCATGGCATTTCAATTATTAATAAAACGTGTATCTAAACAAAATATCATTATAATATTCCCTACGATCCTTTAAGATCTAAGAAAAATTATTTCCAAATTTAACAAAAACAATAGTTTTTACCTTAATTCTGATCTTTTAGTTCCTTTCCTCAGAATCGAGTGACCGTCAGGCTCTGAATATGCAAACTGTTCCCTCAAGCGGCCATCTACCTTAACAGGGTTCTTTGCTATTTCAGCTTCTTGCCTTCTCTGTGTCGGTTCTTAGAATTAAAACTATAAATCTTAACTAAAGAAAACTCTCTTTTTGTTAAAGTAAGAAATAAATTTCTTCTTCAACCTTTCAAGAATCTATGGGAAGAGTAGTTTAGAATCTTATATTTCTTTAAGAGGATTGGAATGTGAATGGTAATATCTGAATAGTATTGATATTGAAAAATTGGTATACAAACAGAAGATTTGGCTTTCTCACAAGTTGAATGCTCAAATTTTTCTCTCTAATTCATTCTGTTTTTCATCTAGCCTCAAGGCCTCTATTTATACAAGCAAATGAGGCAATATTATTGCCTTCTTACATCATTCATTACATCATACTCCAATTATAGAGCTTTTTCAAAAGTTTCAACCACTAAGACTATAATGGTTCTATTATTTCATAAAACAAATAACTTTATGTTACATCTTCTTTATTTGGGGCTCCACCCTTCTATTTTTCTTCCTCTTGGTCCTACATCTTTATGTGTGTCTTGGTCAGGCAATAACACTCTCGCAGCTGGTAAGATTCTTGTATAGTAGTAGGATTTCCTGGGAATTGATGAATATCAAATTTTGTGATGTAGTCCTTCAAGATTTTTGACTTTGCATATCCTCTATTAGTTACCAACATCCAGTTTTCATATTGGCATAAACATGAGAAATTCTTCTCATATAGATTTCTTGCAATTCCATATAATGCTTTGATTCCCACAGCTCTTCTATGTCTGATCCATGACTTGGTGATTTTTGGCATTCTTTTGTCACTTTCCATGACATCTATATTGAAATTTGATGCAACATATCCAATTGAAATTATATGGTTAACTGGATAATATATAATCCCATTGTATTCTGGACTGATTGAGTAAAATTTTAGATATACTCTTCGTCCTCTGGCATATTTTGATACTTCTTGTTGTAGCATTTCATCAAATTTTGTTAATTCAGCTAAATTTCTTCCTGGATATATCAAATCTAAGAATCCATAATCTGCCATTGCTTTTATGAAGTTGGGGATCTCCTCCTTCCATTGTTGTAACTCTGGGATAAACATTCTGTCCCGGAGAGATAAAATATGTATCACACTTTTTTAATTCATAAACTGTTTGGACTATCATGGCATATTTTTCTTCGTTTTTGTCTAAAGGGACTTTATCTTCTGGGTCTATGATACTGATTGTTTTGAAATTATTTGCTCTTATTGTCACCTTTCTATTTGACATGACTGGAGAGGCATCTCCTGTTGATATGGTATCCCTCTTGGGTCCACTGCTGCTTCCTTCTGTGCCTGTTTGGTATGAATTGGTATTTGTTTGGTATGAATTTGGAAGACCCATTTCTGAGCTGTTTGGTATTTCTGTCTCAGACAGTATATTTTTCAGTTGTGCTGCAATAGCATCAACCTGATTTTTAAGTTCTATGGAATTTTTATGCTGTTCAGAAGTTATTTCCAACAATGTTTTCATATTTGCATTGTATTCTTCTTTCATTGTTGTAACTCCGATATCTATGTCTTCAGCTTCTTCTTTGAGATAATCAGTCCTTTTTTGTATATGAAGGACAGATTGATATAATTCCATGATCCTATTTTTATCCATCAGTAAATTCTATGTTCCTGCTGAGGAAATCTGCAAGATAATTGTTAATACCTTTAATATGGATAATCTCAAAATTATAAAATGATAAATATGCTTGCCATCTGTGCAATCTCCTATATTGGGGTTCCATTGGTAATTTATTCCTGACTAATCCTGCAACTTGAGAATTATCAGTTTCAACAATAAATTTTTTAGATAATAAGAATAATGAAAACTTTTTTATTCCTCTAATAATTGCTAATAATTCTTTTTCATGTGTAGTATAATTTATTTCAACTTGATTAAAGGTTCCACTTGAATATCTGCAAATTTCATTTAGATCTGTTTTTAATAGAGCTGCCCAATATTTATCTGAGCCATCTGTATTGACAATTAGATTATCTTTTTCATCGGTAATCTTAATTTTGGTAAATTCTTACATTCTTCTTTTAATGATTTAACTATTTCTGTATGTTCATTATTCCATCCCTTAGTATTTGTTTTTCTAAGTAAAATTTGTATTTTATGTCTCTTTTTTGAAAAATTTTCAATAAATCCTTCAGCATAATTTAGACATCCTAAGAATTTTTGTATTTGTTCTTTGAATTCTAATTTATTTGGAAAACTACTTATCTTTTTGGATATATGAGTTTGTAATTTAATTCCTCTATTATTTATTGTTAATCCAAGGAAATCAATTTCTTATTTTTCTATAATAGCTTTCTTTTTAGAAAGGACAATTCCGTCCTTTTTACATTCATTTATGAATTGTATTAAATGATTCCTATGTTCTTCTTTATTATTGGAACATATCAATATATCATCTACATATACTATTAGAAATTTATTAAATTTTCTAAATATATCATCCATTCTTCTTTGATATATTTGAGGTGCATTTTTCAATCCAAAAGGCATAACTAACAATTCATATTTGCCTTGGGGTGTACTAAAGGTTGTATATTGTATACTATCTTCTTCCATTTTTATTTGCCAAAATCCTGATTTGCAATCAAATTTAGAATAGTATTGTTTTCCTTTTACAAGGTTTATTAGGACTTCTTTATTTGGTAAAAAGTATCCATCAAATTTAGTATATTTATTTAATTCCTTATAGTTTATGATCATTCTGGTTTTTCCTCTAGCCTGCTCAGAATGTTTCATTACCATAAAGGCTGGACTACTATGAGGTCCATTACTTGGTCTAATAAGTTTTTGTTCTAATAATTCTTTTATTTGAATATTAAATTCTTGTGTATCTTGTATAGTATATCTCATTGGTCTTACTCTTATGATCACATTTTCTGTTAGTTCTATTTTTGCTTTAAGATGATATGGTTTCCAAAATATCAATGGATTTTCACCATAAACTTTTTCTAATTGTTCTATAATTTTTTCTATACTTATTTCTACTCCTGTTTTTAGGACTTTTTTATATATTATTCTTTTATTTCTTATTTCATTTTATATAATTAGTTTTTTCTCCCATTTATCACCACGCTGGGTTGGCTGAACTCTGTATGATCTAAATTCTCTCGATATTTTTAATAAATGTCCACAAGGGGTTTGTAACATAATCATATAATTATTTTGTTTATAATATTGGAATTGTTGTATAAAGTCATTTCCTAATAAGATATCACATTCTAACTTTTCATAACTATATATCTTATTAATTATAATTTGCTTACTTCCAAGTATTATACTAATCTTATCAGCACTATTTATTATCTGGATTTCTTCTCCTGTAACTCCTGTTATTTTTATTTTACTTTTATTTTCCCATATTTTAATTAAGAAGCTTTTAAATATAGTTATATCACTTCCTGTATCTATTAAAGCACACGTTGTTATATCTATTTCTATAATAGTAACTTGTATATATACTGCTAATGGAAAACTTATTTGATTATTCATCTTTGTTACATAATATATTTTGTCCATTATGAAATATATACAATCCTTCTCTTTTTATACTATAATCTTCAAATCCATTTAAGAAACTCATTCCCAATAATATATGAGGATTTATATTCATACTTTCATCTATATAACATGGCACTATCAGGTCAATTCCTCATATTTTTATAGGTACTTTAACTTCTAATTCTGTAGTATGTATTTGTCCATCAAAATTTACATATCTATATGGTTCTGTTTTATAAGGTACTAACCCCTTATTTCTTATTGAAGCTATATGGCACTCACTAGCTCCTGTATCTATTAATATATTTGGTCCTGATATTCTTTCTCTTCCATTGAAATATTCTCCATTTATTTTCATATTTCCTGTATTCCTATGTATTTTCATTTCTCTTGTATGACTTCTTTCTCCTAATAGTCTAGGTATTCTAAAACTTGTTGGTCTTCTGATTAATTTTCCATCTTTAAATATTATATTTTTATCAGGGTATTCTTCTTCCTTAAACTCTATTATATCAGGTTTATCTGTTGATATCCTAAATTCATATTCCTTTGGAATTAGATTTATTTGTTTGTTTGGTAATATAATTTTACTAATATCTTTACATTCTTTATGAACTTCTATATATGGTTTTTTAGAATAAATATTTCCATAATTATAATTAATGAATGTATATAAAGCTCTATATTCAATATTCATGATTTGGTCTCCTGGTTGCATTATATCATTCTTATGTAATTTAAAATGCAATCCTAAAACTTCATTAAAATTTTTATCTTTTAAAGAAATACAATATTTTGGGTAACAAGTAAATATTAATTTCTTATATGCTAAATTTCCTTCTATGATTCCTAAATGACTATCTCTTAAATTTATTATTCTTCCATCATGTAAACTTACTGTTAAGGGTGAATTTATTCCTTCCCTAAATAAGAATTTAAACATTATTTGTATTCCAGCTAAATAAACATATTGGATCTTTTCACTTTGTCTTTTATTGATTTTTGATAATAATTCATCAACTGTATTTTTTGTTAAAAGATTTAGTTTGTGTTCCTTGTGTTGTTCTCACATCTATAGTTTTTTCAATCTTATGATATTCATTTATAGCTATCTTTTCTCTTTTCCAAATTCTATCAAATATTTCCCATTTTCCTACTTTTAAGTCTAAAGATAGTTTTTGTAATTTTTTAAATTTATTATTATCAAAAGTTACTTTTAATCCATATCCTTCTATTCCTTCATATTCTTGTATTTCTATATTATCTTTTTCTATTTCTTCAATTTCTTTATTCGGATTCTGATTCATTTTCTTCTGATTCTGTTTCACTTATATATACTTCTTGACCATAGTATTGTTCAATATCAGATATTTCACTTAATTCATCTTCTATTCCCAAATATTCTATTTGTAATATTCTAACTTTCTTTTTATTACAATCTGGACTTATATGACCTATTTCTCCACAATTCCAACATTTGCATTGGCTTTTATCCTTTTTATTATAGGGTTTATTCTTTTGTTGTTTATTCAGGTTAAATTTTCTTTTATAGTATTTTCTTTTAGATTTTATATATTTTTTCCTAAAATTTCTGAATTTTGTAAATCTCTTATTTTTATGTTTTCTCTTAATATTTTTTCTTTCAGGATAACATCCCCATTGTGTAGGTTTTTCCATATCTTCACAACATATTCTTGTTAATTTTCCTGATCTTTTCAATAATTGTCTTTGTTGACATATATATGCAAGTCTATCAAATAGAAATTTTATTCTTGATCCTAAAGACCTTGGTATTAC